>CM072822.1:1458139-1778998 GCA_036937905.1 Salvia rosmarinus
TAAACTAAATCATATTTTTCAAATTATAATTGAAATAAAATTATACAAATACAATTTGATTCAATTTAATTTACAATTTAAACAAAAGTATAAACAGCCCTACACCCATTACAAATTAGCCCTAGCTACCTACATAATTTCATAAACATCTTTGGACACTATAAAAAATCATATTGGATGATATTTGGTGGGCCATGGTTTCTACTGTCAAATTTATGAACGTATATAACAGCACAAGTATGGGTATCTGCGAGAATATATTACTTGTTAGATATTTTACTATTTTTCTATTTCCTTTATATACAGTTCAATGTTTTGTTTTATACTCTCTCCATCCCGGTATTATTAACATATTTCTTTTTACACGTAAATTAATAAGAGTTATGTTTTATATATAAAGTAGTGTGTGATACGAAATTTGATATATTTTTTAGTATAAAATTATTTCATTTTTTGGAATGTGATAATCCAAAAAAGAAAACAAGCAAACAATAATAGGACGTAGGAAGTACTATATATACTTGATAATCTTTTTCCTATTAATTATAAATGTCTTATATGGTATTGAAAATTATACGTGTTATGTTTTTAGAGTAACTGACCAAGATAATCATGCATTCATTTGAGAGGTACAAATATATGTGAGCTCAAATGAGTTCTATACACACAGCATATATATATATATAAGGACAAATCTAACATTGCTATTGGTGTGATTTTGGTAAATCATATTCTTCATAAGATGCAAACTACACGCCACGATTGACTTAGGGGGTGTTTGGTTAAGCTTATTTTAGAGAGCTTATAAACTCTAGCTCCAAGAGCTTATAAGATGTTTCAAGAGCTTATAAGAGGTAATGTCTCAAATGCTTATAAGTTGTTAAAGTATTTGGATAATTGATCTTATAAGCTAGATAAAGAATCATGAGTTAGATAGAGAAAACCATAATTAGAGAGATAAAGTTGATGAGGGGTGAAGTTGATAGTGGATGTGTAGAAAATAACGAACTATAATAAGATTATTTTGATAAATTCATTATTGCTTATAAGTTTATGAAAAAATAAGTTAGGGTTGACCAACTTATTTTAGGGGCTATATGTTGTTGGGCTTATTTTCACAACTTATAAGTTGTTTAGGAGCTTATTTTGCCAAACACTTTGTAACAGCTTATAAACTGTTTTAAAGATCTTATAAGCTCAGCCAAACACGTCTTAATAGAGACTGAAAGAATTTAAATTGGTGATTTTGTATTACAAATTCAATCACTTTTACTTGTTAAATTTTCAAATATTTAACGAATATATATTAGCTAATCTTTGAAAATTAGTCCGTAAACCTAAAGAAGTGACAAGTAATGTATCAATACGATAAGATTAACTTAAAAAATATTGTTGATGGAATTCGAACTCATGACGTTCTATTCAAATTTTTTCACACCACCACTAACTCATTAAGCCACCCAAGAGAGCCTTATAGCATCGAGCGTTTACTTTATATGACAAATTTGATTGATAAACATAGAATTAAGTATCCGATGGATTAGGAGATCAAAGCCAAAATCAATCAATCCACAAAATTAATGATATATAGATTAGCGTATAATATTTTTATCTATCTATCTATGGTATATCTATCTATCTATGCACCAAAAGTTAACACATGTCATATAAATGAAGGTGAAGTTTGCAGTTGAAGATGTCTTGTATTTTAAAATTAAACGAGTTTCTGAATTATTTTTTTCAGTTGAATTTCAGTAATTTTTATGTTTTTTTAATTTTCTTTTTACTTTCTATGATATACACTTATCTTGACAGTTGACATAGCCCATAATATTAAATGATGCAGACCAGATTTGTGACGGACTAGAGCATTATTATACTATTTCACCCACTTTATGATAAAATATAGTTGGAAACTTTTATTTTCCATTATTAATCACATTTAAAGAGTAGACCCCTTCTGAACTCAAAAGAAAAAAACGCCTCAAACAAATAAAGGAAAAACAAAAGGAGTAGACCATTTTTTCCGGTTCAATCTCCTTTCATTGGTTCTAATTAAGTAAATTCTAATGCTTAGAGGATTCGAAAATAACATTCCTAAATGTATTTTTTGTAAAAGATTACTAAATTTATAATTAACATAAAATGTAATTCGCTATTAAATATCTTACATTCTTTATTTTAAAACAATTTATTACTCTTCTGTAAAGTTAAAACTATGTAATATATTTTCCTCCACATATATTAAGCGAAAAGTTACAAATTTTTTTTTTTGTCATTAAATACAGAAATTTTAAAGGTCGCATTATGGTGGAATCGAACCCGAGACCTTTGACCTCAGGCATTAACTACTCTACCACTAAGCCAACACACGCACACTCGAAAAGTCACAATTACACTTAGGTGGTGGCTATTATGCAAGAATGAAATTAGATATGAATGAAATGGACTTTGGAATTGAATGGTGATAGGAATTGAATGAAATATGTGAATAAATATTATTATTATTTTATTATTACTAATTTTATAAGATAAAAAATAAATAAAAATAATTTTTCAGAATAAATAAATAAATTTGACTAATCTCGTATTCATGAGAATAGCTAATACCATGGGGGAGGGGAGGAATGACTAATTTCATATTCATGAGAATAAACATTTATTCGACAATAGTGATTCCTGACGTAAAAATTTTACTTACCGGCCAGAATAGGAATGGGCCTTGAAATCATCATTTCATTCTCATTCCTTTCCTATATATCAACCGACACCTTACAATATTAGCACAATGCTATTCCACAAGTTTAACTGAGCTAGTTAATAGCTAATAGATTTGAGATAAGTCGTCACATGATGAGATGCGTCACCATCTTTGTCATCTTGTAATTAATTACCTAATAAATAGGCAATGCATGCAACCACCTACGCTATTTTGGTATAGTTATAAAACTGACCAGTACGATTATCCAATGTAATAAATTATATTCCAATCTGCACCTCATTATTGTTCATCCATTACATACTTATAGTATATCTTTTGTTTGTCCCGTTTCGCCTATAAATATCATAGGTGTACTTATAATATTTATTTTAGATGATAATATAATATTATTATAATAATATACATCATCTGGATTAGCAATGACGAATAATGAAACCGAAAATGTATATGTAATTGAAAGTTCCATATGGCAATATATCGAAGGCAAAATCAAATGATGAACTATGGACAACAAAAGGAAACAAAAAAAAAGAACCTGTGTGTGTGTTGGTTTAGTGGTAGAGTGGTTAACGCCTTAGGGCCAAAAGTCTCGGGTTGAGTCACAAGTGATCTGTTGCTTTAAAATTTCTGCATAAATTGATCAGAAAAAAAAAAAAACACCTAACACATGGAGACCATATGCCCATCACTCAAACGTCGAGTGACCTTTCTTAGCCAAAATCCATTGAGAAAAAAAAAACTCTAAAGAGAAAAAATAGTATTTTTCTGTCCACTAAAAGCTTGCATTTAATCTATTTTTGACTCGTCTATCAAAAGTGTATATTTTTTCTCGTTTAGACATCTTTTACCTTTACAATGTGAGATTCATTCTCTACTCGCTATAATTTATTAAAAATTATGCAATCACATCTTTTACCTTTACAATGTGAGATTCATTCTCTACTAGCTATAATTTATTAAAAATTATGCAATCAAAAACAATGTAAACTTTTAGTAGATGGATAATAAAATATAAAATAGAATATTCTAGAGAAAGAGACCATACGGCTGATACGGGCCATAACTATCATATGTCAATGTCACTGATGCAGCTGACGCACATGAAGAAACAAGAGGACAAAGAGCCGCTGCGGATGCGGATGGTGCGGACTCACAAAATGCCGCTCTAAATGATGTCCTAACTATTCTAATAATTTTTCTAAAGTTATTTGTGTGAAGAGCTCCATCTAAAATTATGTAAAATAAGAGAAAAAGTACTTCTATTATATTAGTAAACCACTTAATTTAGAGGCTAAAATATTAATAATATTTATATATCTTCAAATAAAACAAACAATTTTGTAATGTTGCATCTTATAAGATACTCCTCCATCCCATTTAAAGTGTCTCAATTCTTTTGGGTACAAATATTTAGGATATGATTATAAAGTAGTTAAAATGGTAAAAATAGGTTATGGTCTGCACCTTTAAAATTGATAATTATTTCTTAAAATAGAATGAGACAATCTAAAAAAGAAATTATGATATTTTAAATGGAATGAATGGAGGATGATATAACCAAACATCATTTAAATTACATATTTTATTTTGAAAATTGGTTGTTAATCATTTTAGTGTATAGGTTAAACTTAGTTGTTATATAGTGATTAGACTATAATTACAATAATTAACATAAGAGTTTTCCAAAATACTTTTCTTCAAAGATTAGCTAGGATACCCTTACTTCCATAAAAAGAATTTATAACCTCCTAAATCTTTTACTTAAAGAACAAATAATTATTGTTTTCTTGAAAATGATTATAGTTCACTTTTAAGGAGCATATAACAGCTAAAAAACTTTTTAAGCAGCTTTAAAGAGCTTAATTATAAGCAAATATCCTCTTATGTGTTGTTTATGATCTAAATTCACGTGTTCAACGGCGGATTAAAATAAAATTAGTTTATATTATTTTCTAAAAAAGTAAGATTTATGGAGTATTATTTTCTGAAAAAGTTAGATTTATTGAAATATCTTATATACAGCTGTTAATGAAAATGTTGGGAACTAAATATAGAAATTTTTAGATTTCGATGGATGTAAATGAGGCAAATGACGACACTTCGTCACGTACAATTTTGTGTTCTTACAGAAAAATAAATATTGCACCAAATTAATAATATTCTACATTTATGATGAGAAATTATAGTTGGAGAAACTTTATTTGCTTAACCTGGAGGGCGTTACACATCAAATCAGTTCAACCACCAAATTAAAGATCAAACGTGCAAGTGATCATTTTGCACTTGTCACATTATAAAAGGAATCAATTTTAACGATTATTTCCCTAAATAAATATTGATAATTGACATTTTTTTTTCTCCTTTTGTTGATTCGAAGAGGGCAGCCCTTTATTGTAACTTGGGTGTACCTTTTGGATAAATATCGTTTTCGTACATTATCTCACAAAAAAAAGGGCGAAAATTTTATATAACTTATATGTTAAGTTTGCTATCATTTTTACCCCACATGTTAAGTTGTTATCCTTTTTAACTATTTGTATAATTTTATCCTTAAACTTTCACACGGATTCACATACTGACCAACCATCTCTCCTCCTCCTCGCTGGCGCCAACCCTCCTCGCCCGGAAAATGGGTTGGCCGCGGGTTGGCCGCCGGAAAACAGATGGGAAAGGGGAGGAGGTGGGCCGCCGGGAAAAGGGAGAGGGAGGTTGGGCCGGCAAGGGAGGAGGATGGTTGGCGGTAGGAAGCAGATGGGAAGGGAGGGAGGTTGGCCGGCGGAAAATGGGTTGGCCGTCGAAAAAAAAGCCGAAAAATAGATGGGAAGGGGAGGAGGTTGGCCACCGGAAAAATGGAGAGGAGGGTTGTGCTTGGTAGAGGAGGAGGGTTGGCCGTCGGGAAAGGAGAGGAATGAGAGTTGGTCAGGAAAAGGGAGAGGAGGATTGACCGCCAGAGAGGGAGGAGGGTTGGTCGCGGGAAAATGGAGAGGAGGGTTGGCCGTGAGAGAGGAGGAGGGTGGTTGGCATGGAAAATGAATTGATCGTGGGTTAGAGAGGATAGTTTTGTAATTTTAATTAAAAATTGGTAAAAATAGTAGCAACTTAACATATGGATTAAAAAGAGTAGCAATGTTAACATTTTGGTCAATTCTCCCATTAACACATAAAAAAAAGTTTAGGATTTAGGATTTTCTGTATTTAATTGATAAAAAAAATTATAAATTGTAATTAGAAAAATCACGTACAATATGTTAAGACTTATAAGACCTTTGATTCGAACTTGAGAAGCACTGCTTGCTCTCGCTTCGATGGTGCTCGATAGCTAAAAAATTATAATAATTCATTTTGTTCATAGCAAAATTTATACATACATATAAAGAAAAAAAAAATTGCGCTATTGAATTAGGGCTTAAGATTATGGGCCTATTTTATTTATTTGAGCGCAAAAAGCTAACTTAACTTCTCTTCAAATTTGGGCATATCGTTGGGCCTAAGTTTGGCAATGTATGTTAGGTAACATAGCCCCATAATAAAAGATATTATTGACGGAAATATTTAATATTGGATTACTATACGTTGAGTAAAAGATAAATAAATTATACCTTATATATAATTTAGAGATATCTGTATACTTCCTAGTTCCTATACATTAATATCTTTGGCAAATGAAATAGACAAAAAAATGTTACACTAATAAATCGTAATTTTGAAACATAAATCTTAAATCATAAATTTAGAGCGATGACTTCTAAGCCTGGACCATAAAATCATAAACCCGAACAAGAAAATTAAGATCATACTTTTTCTTAACAGTTGTGTAACAATGATAAATTCGTTGAATGAGAATGCTTTAATTTAATATTAAGAATTAGCCATACTATAACACATATTTGTAAGTGTCTAATTATCGAGTTAGATGGGCCAATGTGGGAATCAAGCCCAGCCCATTATGCCAATACATCAAAAACCACGAACTTCTAAAAACATGGCCCACTCCTATTAAAAATTGGCACAATCCGATCAAAAGGTTATACCTTTGGCACAAGCTAAGAAAATCTTGTTCCAAATCTAATACTTCTTCCGTCCCATCCAAGATGATCTATTTTTCTTTTGCGACTTTCCCATCCAAAATAGTCTGTTTCTTTTTTAAAAAATAATTATCTCTTTAAAAGTTGTGGGATCTACCTATTTTTTTATCACTTTAATCACTTTATACTCTTCTCCTAAATAACCGTGCCGAAAAGAAATGGACCGTCTTGGATGGGACGGAAGGAGTAGCTTTTAAATAACTGAGCTAAACACATAGAGGTTATTAGAACTCGATTCAATAAAATTTGGTATTAAGTCAGATCGACACATGTTTATTTTAAGCTTGAACGGTTTTCGACGTGTCCCTAATTTTTATTCAGCTTGATGGGCTTAGATCAGCCTGACAAATTAACAATACTAGCTAAGCACGTCGAAATAAAATTTGGTATTAAGTCAGATTCAATAACCGTATCGAAAAGTAATGGATTGTCTTGGATGGAACGAAAGGAGTGGCTTTTAAATAATTGAGCTAAACACATAGAGGTTATTAGAACTCGATTCAATAAAATTTGATATTAAGTCAGATCGACACATGTTTATTTTAAGCTTGAACTGTTTCTGACGTGTCCTTAATTTTTTATTCAGCTTGATGGGCTTAGATCAGCCTGACAAATTAACAATACTAGCTAAGCACTTACTATGGCTAATAGTCTTATCCTATACTCCATCTGTCTCGGTATTATTGCTTCTTTCTTTTTGCACGTAGATTAAAGAGAATTGTGTTTTATGTATAAAATAGTGTGTGATACGAAATTCGAGATATTTTTTAGTGTAAAATTATTTCCTTTTTGGAAACGGACCAATAATAATTGGACAGTCCAAAAAGAAAAAAGTGTCAATAATAATGAGACGGAGGGAATAGTATTTTTTTTTCGTTTTTAAATCAATTATTGCTTAGAATTAAGAAAAATGAAATAAATAATTTGATATTAGATTTCAAGTAAATACGTGTCGATAATTGTTGTGTTAAGCATGTAAAGAAATTATACTCGATCTAAGTTGACTTTATCTATTGTATTATTAATCACATTATCTGATAATTCTTGCGTGTGGCTTGATGAAATTTTATTCTCTTTTTTCCCCATATAAACAAACCAATATTTATCCAACCTAAAACAAGAAATAAGTATGAAAAAGGAAGCCTGCCTACAAGGCTGACAAGCTATAATTCCAATCAACTATATTTATTTAACCTAGTGGTGTCAATTTTTGACACGATACGAGAATACGACACGAACACGCACAAAATTAACGGATTAGTATTCAGCCTTATCGTGTTCATATCCTTATCGTGTCGATATGATACCCATTAACTACACCGGTTGGGGTACCGGTGAACCGATCTCCCGACGGGAGAAAACAAGGCAGTCGGCGGCTCCTTGGCGATTGGTTAGCTCAGCGAGTGCACCATTCGAAGGAGTCTCTTTAACCCTTAGCTACACACATCTCGATTGATCCCTTGTTGTTTGATTTCAAAATACATTTATATGATAAATTCTTCCTTTACTTTAAATCCCTCACTTCAAGCAAGTGATAAATGGTTTTAGCCACGGGGACCGGCCAGCGGAACCGCCATCGGCCTGGTTCACTCTTGGCTAAGCTTTATGGGCGGTGTTTTTCGATCCGTCGATAAGGACACAATAATTTCGTGTCGTGTTCGTGTCAGATCGATCCGTATCGTATTCGTGTAACACGGTAATTTTCGTGTTACATTTCTGTTCGTGTCGGATCGTGTCGTTTTCATATAATTCGATAATATTTATAAATATTTAATATTTATTTTATTTTATTTATTTTTTATTTATTTTATTAATTTATTTTCTAATTTGAATTTGAATTTATCGTTTCGTGTCGTTATCGTGTCAACACGAAAAAAATCATGTCATATTCGTGTTCGTGTCGTGTCTGTGTCAATACATTTCGTGTCGTGTTTGTGTCGGACAGATCCTTAACGGATCGTGTTCGTGTTTGGTCTTATCGTATCGTTATCGTATCGACCCGATAACGATCCGACACGCATGAATTGTCAGTCTAATTTCACCAGGTCGTATCAACCACTCTCCAAAAATATAAGAATAATATTACAGTTTTTTAATAGCACAATAAATTTAATCATAGAAGGGGCCTACATAGCATGGGATATGGTTCACTATACAATGACTACGCTTCTCTTATCACTAGAATAAAAAGAGTACTATAGTAAAGATGAATGGGAATTGTAGGTATGTTCTTTTTCCTAAATTTTATCATTAGTGGATTTTTTAAAAAATATATAAAATATAAAATAATCCTTATAATTTAGGTGGTTCAAAGAGAGACGTAAATAATTAGAACAAATTTTTTTTAATCCACTATTCATTTCTTATCGTTTATAAAAATCTTCAATGAAACGAAAGATCTAAATAAGAGGAGAAAATATCTTAACTTAGTTTGTAAAATTTTAATCTAACTCAGACAAACGTTTTTCGACTTAATTAAATTAGTTAATTTAATCCGCTTGCTTAAATGATAATTGGATGAAGATAAATACGTATTTGCATCCGTGAAAAAAAACCAAAAAGAAAAACAAATATAATATTGAGATCTTCAGAAACCAGACCTCAAAACGCAACAGCAGCTCTCATCGCACGCGAAAAATCCTTTCTTCCTCCCTTTGCAACGGTGGCTAACGGCGGCGGCGGTGGTGGTTGCGCAGGTGGATGGCAAGAAGCAACAAGTACACCTCCCTCAACTTCAATGGAATTTTCGAGAAAAAGCTGAGCAACAACAATCATCAATCCGCCACCAACACCGCCTCCTCAGCTAAATCGTTTTCGAATCAGAGCAAAACCGTCTTATCCAATTCCCGGATCCATGGACACATGCTCGTTTTGACCCGACCCACGCCCAAACCCGTCTCCATCCCCCAGAAATCGGAAATCAAGGAGCGGATCTCTTCCCCTTCGCCCTCGCCTACGCCGCCACCTCCGACCTCGGATCCGATTAAATCCGGATCAGAACCGGATCCGATCTCCCTCCGCCCGCAGGGCCGGACCGGGTCCGCGCCGGTGCTGAGCTCGTCGCCCTTGCCTTCGCCGGTATCGCCGCTTCCGTCGAAGTTCGTGCCGCCGCATCTCAGGCCGGGGTTCGTGGGGAAAGAGGAGAGGCCGGGACCGGAGCTTGTGAAGGGCGGTTTTAAGGCTAAACCGGATTTCAGAGGGCACAGACCGGGTCAGATTCAGGATCAGGGGATCGAGGGGAGGCCGAAATCTGGAGGCGGGTATGACCCGGTGAGGAGAGGCCGTGAGCTATCGGATCTGAACCGCCCCGGTTCGAGTGGGACTCGGCCCAATTCTAGTGGATGATGGTATTGGTATCAATTTCTGATCTTTGATTAAACATGTTTATTTCCGATTGTTTTAATGATTTTTTAATTCATTTAATGATGTGTTGTTTTATTGTTGTTGTTGAAGGAGACTTAATTGGAGTATTTGAGCATAAATAAAGCGGATATTTGATATTTAGGGCATTAGACTTTGATTTCAAATTTGGCAATAAAATTGGGTTGAGAAAAGTATGATTTGTGATGTAGTTTTGTGGATGTCGTTCTTGGTTACCTGTAGATGCAAAATTTGGGTTCTTTGCTCGATGGTTTGTTGATCTCAGAGTGCTGATCGTTTTGTTTGTTTCCCATTCCGTGTATCATGATTGTGGGCAAAGCACCTCAAGGTCATACTTGTGCTGATGATTGATGTGTACATTTGCCTATGTTTTCGATATTTGGCAATAGAATAGCTTTGGGAAAGAACTATTCTTGCTGTAGTTTCGTTTACTCGTTTTGTAGCTAGATGCAAAATATTGATTCTTTGCTTAAACGATCGTTGAAATTGGTATGCTGACCATGTTGTTTGCTTTCATTTTATGTTCATGATTGTGGGCAAAGCACATGAAGATCGTGCCTGTATTTATGATTGATACAAGCACCTAATAACTAGTTTTGAAACATTTGAAGCTGAGACTTCGAATAAGATTAGAGGAAGAGGGAAAGTGAGTTCTATGAGGGTAGTAGTGATGGATGATTTATCTGTTGGTCGACGAGTGTAATGGGTCCAGCCTTGTTTTGGTCAATGGATCTTGATGAATAATTATTTTGTGTTATGTGTCTTGCAAATCAAATCGAATACTCATGGGAATATTGTGATTCTCTTGGATTTTCATACTCAAAAAATTGTTTTCCTTAGTTTCTCTTCCGTGCTAACCTTTGTATTAGAACGGTTTGCAAATTTCAAAGTGTGTTGCTAATCTGTCATGCTGCCTTTACCTTATCGTTTGTTTATCGATGTTTCGATTCTAACTTTGCACTTCACCATACAGCATGTTGCTATGCTGAGCTCCTTTATCGACATTTTGAAAAGCAATCTATAGGCAGACAGCGAGCAACTGTTCATACTAAAGTTAGGCGCTCGATTCGCGGACTTCCGGTAATGGAAGATGGATTATAATGCAGCCTTATCGCCGTAGAGCCTTGCTCTTGCTTTGAGGCTTGATCAGGATCATATATTTTAGGTCTCTTTTGGTTTCTTTCCAAAGCTATGTCGATAATAGAGAAGACAACTTTGAACTGTAATATTTGCTTTTGTGATGTTTTGTGTTATTGTGAAACTATTTGGAAGGAATTATATCTCCTTCTTATCTGTACTAAATTAGCCTCATTTTATTTGATTGTTGGTTGCGAATTTGAAACTTTGTGGTTTTCTCTTCTTCATTTCTTCATTTTCGTCCCTCATGAGATTCGAACCCGGGTGAAAACATGGCTCCAGACATGAGTTCAGAATCGACAAGCTCTTGTCCAAATCTGTTAGCCAAGGCCATTTTGGAGATGTATTTGCTATTGTTAGATTTGATGATGCTCCTTTTATCATTTCTTCATTCAAATTAATACTTGTTAATTCTATGGGTTGATCAAACTTATCGACTGAAAATCTCCTCATCCAATCTATATTATTAAATCTTTGTTTGATCTACGATTGTCATATAAAAAAAATAGAATTATTCTTAAATTATAACCCAAAAAAACCGAATTATTCAAATTTTCATACAATAAAAGATCCGAACACAAGAATCACGGGAAAACCTCGATCACAGATCTCAACCCTAAGACGGGAGTAATCTTATAGTTTCCGAAGCCGGCGGCGAAGAAGATGGTCGCCCACTCTTTCTCAGTTCTCTCTTTACCAGTGAGCTCAGCCATCATATGCATATCCGAGAATATTTGAGTCTCAGTTGCTTCGATGTCTTCTTTACGATCATAAACAACTATTTCAACAATAATTACCTTTCCACCATTGATCTTGCTCGGAGTTATGGCTTCTTTGCAGTTTTTCAGTATTTTTACACAGTCTTCATCGCTCCAATCGTGCAGTATCCACTGCTTAGAAATATAATGACATTCAGATTTATTGACAGTATTCAAATATATATAAATGGGAGGATAAAACAGTAATCTTTTTCTAGAGTTAACTAGGAATCAATTTTGAGTATTCATCATTGTATTATCTACTATTATCATAAAAAGAATTATTATTTTATATATATAGAAGTATTATTATAAAAGAAACAAAATTATTATTACTACTGCTGCTGCTTAGGATTTCATAGTTAAATTTATTTTATGAATAATATTTAATTTTAAAAAAATTATAATATAATGAACCTAATTAATGTTGGATGCTGTAAAAAAGAAGCATTAAAAATATGTGTACGATAATTATGAAAAAAAATGCCTTAGTGATCAATTATTTACTTAAATGAAAATAAAAAACTAATTAAATCTAATCCATGGTAATAATAATAATAATAAACAAAATACAAGATAATATTGAAATTAAAGATTTTTTTTAAAAAAAAAAATTTACCTTGAGGAATATTGCATCAGCTTGAGGAATGGACTCAAACATGTCTCCACCGACAAACTTCAAATTCTCAGACCCTTCCAACCCATCAACAACATGTGGAAGATCCAACACGACACATTTCAACTCCGGAAACGCGGCGGCGACGCCTCTGGCCAGCGCTCCGGTCCCACCGCCGACGTCCACCATCGATTTCACCCCTTGGAACACATGCCCACATTCTTTGCCAAGTATACTGGCCACGAAAACTGCATCGCTAGCCATGCCCTCGTTAAACAGCACATTCAACGTCGCGTCACCTTTTGCGTACTCCCAAAATGTGGTCCCATGTTTGGTCTCGAACGACGAGGAGCACTCGTCTCGAAACCAGTCGCTCATGTGGTGCCACGGGTCCATCAAGATCGGGTCGAATGTGATGAGCGCCAGCGGCACCATGCTCAGGGGCCCGCATCTCAACAAGAGACGCGAAGCCCCCGTTAGACAATAGGCATCCTCCTCGTCCTCAGAGATCTTGACCTTGTCGAAGAACTTTGAATGGACGAGGATCCGCATTAGGCGGCGGAGGGCGTCGGATTTTGCCCCGTTGATGGGGAGGGTGTCGGCTAACTGAGAAAACGTCATAGGCTTGCCGTGTTTGTGGATCGCGTCGGGTATGCCTAATTGAATCGCGCATTTTAGGGACATGGAGTTGATGTAGTTGAAAATGAGGTTTCGGACATGAGTTTCAGAATCGAGAAGCTCTGGTCCGAATCCGGTAGCCAAGGCCATTTTTTTCTGGTGTGAGAAATGTCAAATGATGATGCTTTCAATCTGTCATTTATTAATTTATATTTATAGGAAAACGTTTTGTTCACAACCATTTTCATTCAAATCAATTAACAGTACTCATTAATTTTGACGGTGCGTCAAACTTAGGAATGATGATGAGGATGATCTTTGGCCATAATTGTAACTTCAGCACAACCTTTAGTAATTATTGCAACTTCATTATAACTTTCTTTAGTAATGATGATGAATATGATACCATTAATATGGTGTTTGTAAGTTGTTTATGGACTTATAAACCGTTATAAAGTGTTTGGTAAAATAAGTTCATAAATAACTTATAAAACATGAAAAAAGCTCGAATAGATTATAAGCTTCCCTAAAAATAAGACGTTGTTCAATCCTAACTTATTTTTTATAAACTTATGAGCAACCATAAATTTACCAATATAACCTTATTATAGTTCGTTATTTCCTATATATACATTACCAACTTCAACTCTCGTCAATTTTATCTCTCTAACTATGATTTTCTTTCTATAATCCACCATTATTTCTATAGCTTATAAGATCAATTATTCAAACAATTTAACAACTTATAAGCTTTTGAAACATTATCTCTGATAAACTCTTGAAACGTCTTATAAATTCTTGGAGATTATAAGCTCTCTAAAATAAGTTTAGCCAAACACCCTTAAGTCTAAAACAAATATTACATTTCTATGTACCTAGATATAGATTTTCTCAATGGACACACGTACACGTGTATACGACACAATCAAAATTAAACAAGTGATTATGATAGTCGATCTCATGCACCATGTTGAGTTGTTATTGAATTAATTGTATAATAAAATAACAGACTACAATAAAATTATTTATTGTCTACTAATAACACAATATTAGTAACACTAACAAATGTATCCCAAAATTTGTCACATCATTTGTGTAACAAAATTTATTTACTCCATAGATGCGTATATATTTTTGTTACATATAAAATATAAGTAAATTTTGTTAAAATTGATACACCCTCAAATATCATTAAATTTTGTAACATATTTTTATTTTGTGATATGCATAAAATTACTCATTCATAAAATATCACAATTTTATTTAGTGACATGTTTTAGTGACAAATCTATAAAAATTATATTACTACTAAAATACTTTATTATAAGACAAGTTTATCCAAATTTAAATTATTCACGTGACTTATAAAATATTGTAATTATTTTGTAACATGTATGCAAGAACAGATAGGTTCTATTTTAATTAAGAAATGGCCAAGCCTGACATGAATATGTTTATATGATATTTTATAGATGTATGCAGCTGAATTGGTGGGCTGTGTAAGTTTATTAATTTATGGTTGAATTATATACAAATACATGCCTGATATGCAGCTATTTTATAAAAAAAAAAAAATTGTAGCCGCCGTTACACTTGGTGTCCTCCGTTAGCTGTCGGTTAACCGTTGATTAGTATTCATAGGCGGCTAATTATTTTTCTATAACTTTTTATTTAATTAAATATGGTAAGTAAATGATTTGAAATATGAATCTCACCTAATTTGAACATGTTATGGTTAAAATTCACGTAAATGTGTATTGTCATTTATTCTTTAGTTAAAAACGTAAATAAATTTAAAATAAAAATTTAATGCTAAAAAAATACTTAGTCCGTCCCATTATTGTTGGCTCGTTTTCTTTTTGGGTTGTCTCGTTATTGTTGGCTCGTTCCAAAAAAGTAAATAATTTTATACTAAAATATATCTCGAATTTTATGTCACATACTACTTTACACACAAAACATAACTCTTCTTAATCTACGTGCAAAAAAAATGAGCCAACAATACCGAGACGGAGGAGTATATAATTTGATATTTGGATGAAAAAATTATTTTATAATTAATTAAATGAAAAGCCACCGTTCAACCGGTGTCCTCACTTTTGGCCGCCGGTTAACTATTACAATCAAAGGCGGCTAATTGTTTGGGTTCCTCTAGTAATATAAAATGCCAAAAGAATATTTAGTTTAATTATACACATATTTCGAAGAGTACTGATATGCCCAAAGTAAAATAAATTAGAATAATATAGATTGCTTTTTTAGTTTTATTATTCATAATTGTTTTTTTTCTATATTTTCTAATTATTAAATATGGTGTACTAAATTAAGTTTTCTCTCTAAAATAAAAATTTGTCTCAAACTACTGAATTAATTAAGATATTATGGTTGATTTTGTCCATTTGCGTAAAAAGAGTGACAAACTTAAATTTTGGGGTAGAAAGAGTACACACTTTGCCATTATGGGTATATTACATTTTCTCACTTAACATATGATAATTCAAACATATCAACTACTTCTTGGGGTATCGATGATTTGTAAGGATTAGTCTTCATTGATTAAGAAATTTGTTTATCTAATCGACATCAGATCTGGAAAGATTTTCCAATGATCTAGAATTTGTTTATTGAAAAACGAGTATCTGATGTGGAAAGATTAATAATTAATTATATAATTGTCAGCTAGCTAAACCACAACTTTAGAGGGAAATAGTGGTGATTGATCAGTTGTTGGCTGGAGTTAGGGGTGTCTAAACGGTTTTCGATTAGAATCGGAACCGAACCGGAATCGATAAATTCGGTTAATCGAAAACCGATAAATTTGGTTATCGGTTCGGTTTGGTTCGAGTTGAAAAAATTTCGGTTATTGGTTAACGATAACCGAACAGTTCGAACGAAAACCGTTTTTATTTTAATTATTATTTTAATTATTAATTAATTAATTAAAATACTGAAATCAATTTTTAATTATTACTTTATTAATTATTTTAATAATTTATTAAATATTTTATTTATTTATAATAAGTTTCAGTTTTTTAATTATTATTTTATTTATTTTAATTATTATTTTATTTATTTAAATTATTAATTAATTTAAATTGGTTTCGGTTTTCGAAAATCGAATGTCGGGCGATCGATTTTGGTTAACAGAAAATTTAAAACAGTTCGGTTTCGGTTCCATTTTTTCAGAGAAATTCGGTTCGGTTAACCGAAAAAATCAATTTGGTTAACCGAAACCGAACCGTTTAACAACCCTTTGGAGTAGTCAAATTGAAATATATAACTCCACTATCACACATCACTTTTGTGTGATAATAGACCTCTAAAATTCTTTTTGATGCTTGATGAGCCACTATCAACTTATATTTATATTCCGCAACAATACACTTTCCGTTCCTTAATGATAATGAAAATGTTTTTTTTCCTAAAAAAACAAATATAAAAATAAACTTTATTAACATTACAACAAATTTTAAGAATTATCACCCAGAAAAGTACCACTAAATAAGATTGTGATATCTTGTTATAAGTAACTATTATGTGTATTTTGTAAGAACAAAAGCATGTCAAATTAAGAATTTAGTGACATTTGAGGGTGTATCGATTTTTATAAGACTATTTTCACCCATGATTCATTTAACTAGAAAAAAACTAAAAAATGAAAGAATAAAAATAAAAAATAAAAATAGTTCTCCAAAGATCACAATCTCATCAATCCTCTAGTTGTCTAGTGGCACGATTTCATTGGTTTTGTAAAATTATATTAAGATATGATTTAAAGTCACTAATATTGTGAAAATGAATGAATCCGCTGCGAAAGTTATTGAATCCAAAAAAATAGAATTTTTGTCCCTCATGAGATTCGAACCCGAATGAAAACGTGGCTCCAGACATGAGTTCAGAATCGACAAGCTCTTGTCCAAATCTGTTAGCCAAGGCCATTTTGGGAGATGAATTTGCTGTTGTTAGATTTGATGATGCTCCTTTGATCATTTCTTCATTCAAATTAATACTTGATAATTCTATGGGTCGATCAAACTTATCGAATGAAAATCTCCTCATCCACTTTGTATTATTCAATCTTTGTTAGATCTACGATTGTCATATAAACAAATAGAATTATTCTTAAATTATAACCCAAAAACGAATTATTCAAATTTTCATACAATAAAAGATCCGAACACAAGAATCACGGGAAAACCTCGATCACAGATCTCAATCCTAAGACGGGAGTAATCTTATAGTTTCCGAAGCCAGCGGCGAAGAAGATGGTCGCCCACTCTTTCTCAGTTCTCTCTTTACCAGTGAGCTCAGCCATCATATGCATATCCGAGAATATTTGAGTTTCAGTTGCTTCGATGTCTTCTTTACGATCATAAACAACTATTTCAACAATAATTACCTTTCCACCATTGATCTTGCTCGGAGTTATGGCGTCTTTGCAGTTTTTCAGTATTTTTACACAGTCTTCATCGCTCCAATCGTGCAGTATCCACTGCTTAGAAATATAATGAGATTCAGATTTACTGACAGTATTCAAATATATATAAATGGAGGATAAAACAATGATCTTTTTTCTAGAGTTAACTAGGAATCAATTTTGAGTATTCATCTTTGTATGATCTACTATTATCATAAAAGAATTATATTTTTTAAATTTATATAATAAGTATTATTATATAAAGAAACAAAAATATTATTATTACTACTGCTGCTTAGGATTTCATCGTTAAATTTATTTTTTGAATAATATTTAATTTTAAAAAATTACAATAGGATGCTGTAAAAATGAAGCATTAAAAATATGTGTACGATAATTATGAAAAAAATGCCTTAGTAATCAATTATTAACTTAAATGAAAATAAAAAACTAATTAAATCTAATCCATGATAATAATAATAAACAAAATACAAGATAATATTGAAATTGAAGATTTAAAAAAAACAACAACTATAAACCAAAGAGGACGGGATGTGCGAAGTTTATTTTAGTTTATAAGACAGATAAATAAATATAACATATGCTAATCTACAATTAACTTATAAGTATAAAATATTTTACCTTGAGGAATATTGCATCAGCATGAGGAATGGACTCAAACATGTCTCCACCTACAAACTTCAAATTCTCGGACCCTTCCAACCCATCAACAACATGTGGAAGATCCAACACAACACATTTCAACTCCGGAAACGCGGCGGCGACGCCTCTGGCCAGCGCTCCGGTCCCACCGCCGACGTCCACCATCGATTTCACCCCTTGGAACACATGCCCACATTCTTTGCCAAGTATACTGGCCACGAAAACTGCATCGCTAGCCATGCCCTCGTTAAACAGCACATTCAACGTCGCGTCACCTTTAGCATACTCCCAAAATGTGGTCCCATGTTTGGTCTCGAACGACGAGGAGCACTCGTCTCGAAACCAGTCGCTCATGTGGTGCCACGGGTCCATCAAAATCGGGTCGAATATGATGAGCGCCAGTGGCACCATGCTCAGGGGCCCGTATCTCAACAAGAGACGCGAAGGCCCCGTTAGACAATAGGCCTCCTCCTCGTCCTCAGAGATCTTGACCTTGTCGAAGAACTTTGAATGGACGAGGATCCGCATCAGGCGGCGGAGGGCGTCGGATTTTGCCCCGTTGATGGGGAGGGCATCGGCTAACTGAGAAAACGACATAGGCTTGCCGTGTTTGTGGATCGCGTCGGGTATGCCTAATTGAATCGCGCATTTTAGGGACATGGAGTTGATGTAGTTGAAAATGTGGTTTCGGACGTGAGTTTCAGAATCGAGAAGGTCTTGTCCGAATCCGGTAGCCAAGGCCATTTTTTGTGGTGTTAGAAATGATGATTCTTTCATTCTGTCATTTATTAATTTATATTTATAAGAAAACGTTGTGTTCACAACCATTTCATTCAAATTAATTAACAGTACACATTAATTTTGACGGTCCATCAACCATATTTGTAACTTCAGCACAGCCTTTAGTAATTATTGCAACTTCATTATAACTTTTTCTTTTCAATTAGGACATAATTGTATTTCAGTCGTGTAACATCTACCTAATTATTTTTTATATAGTAGGTGGTACGTCCACCAATATTTTATACCTAATACTATACTTATACTTCTGGGGACGAAAATAGTACTCCCTCCGTCCCTTTATTCATGGTTCCTTTCTTTTTTTCACGTAGATTAAGGAGAATTGTATTTTGTGTGTAAAATAGTAGGTGGTACGAAATTCAAGTATTTTTTAGTGTAAAAAGTGTTTCCTTTTTTAAAACGGACCAACTTAATGGGACAATCTAAAAAGAAAAATATGTCATGAATATTGGGACGAATGGAGTATTAATTAGAGCGAGATTCTAATCTGAAAAAGTTAATAATTAATTACAACACTGCCAGCTAAACCACAATATATTAGAGGGTAACAGTGTCAGACATAATTAATTACAACACTGCCAGCTAAACCACAATATATTAGAGGAAACAGTGTCAGACACATCAGTTTTCTCTGTTAGAGTTGTTCACTTGTACACATCAACTTATCATTGTGTTGTTATATGTGTTGATATATGCATATGATACAATTAAGTCTAAAACGAATACTCTCTTCGTCCATCTAAGACGGTTTATTTTTTTCGTCATTGTTATTTAGAAGAAGAGTATAAAGTGATAGAAAATAGATAAGTCCCACAATTTTTGAAGAGATAATTATTTCCTAAAAATGAAACATATCATCTTGGATGGGACATCCCGAAAAGAAATATAGGTCATATTATATGGAATGGAGGGAGTATAACACTTCTATGTACCTAGATATAGAGATTCTCATATCGACACATATACACCCGTATACGACACAATCAAAATTAAACAATTGATTATGATAGTCGATCTCATGCACCATGTTGAGCTGTTATTGGATTAATTGTATAATAAAATAACACAATACAATAAAATTGTCTACTAATAACACAATATTAGTAACAATAACATTTTTGTGTAACAAAATTCAGTTACATCCATAGATGAGTATATACTTTTGTTATATATAAAAATATAAGTAAATTTTGTTAAAATTGATACACCCTCAAATGTGACTAAATTTTGTAACATGTTTTTATTTTTGTAATACGTATAATAATTACTCATCATAACATATCACAACTTTATTTAGTGACACTTTTTTAGTGACATCTGTAAAATTATATAACTATACTAAAATACTTTATTATAAGACAAGTTTATCCAAATTTATATTATTCACGCGACTTTTAAAATATTGTACTCCATCTGTCCCATTTAAAATCTCCTACTTTTCTTTTTGGGTTGTCCCATTACAAATGTCTCATTCCATTTTAGGAAGTAATTATCCCTTCAAAAAGTGTGGATCCTATCAATTTTTTATCATTTTAACTACTTTATACTTATCTCCTAAATATTCGTGTCCAAAAGAAATTGGACAGTTTAAATGGGACGGAGGGAGTGATTATTTGTTAACATGTATGCAAGAACAGATAGGTTCTATTTCAATTAAGAAATGGCCAAGCCTGACATGAATATGTTTATATATATATATATATATATATATATATATATATATATGCAGCTGTACTGGTGGGCTGTGTAGTAAGTTTTATTTTAATTAAGAAATGGACACGTACGCCTGACATGAATATTTTTATCTGATACTTCCTCTGTCCCATTTAAAATTTTTCACTTTTCTTTTTGGGTTGTCCATTATAAATATTTCATTTCATTTTAGGAAATAATTATCCTTTAAAAAGTGTGGACTCTATCCACTTTTTAAAACTTTAATTACTTTATACATTTCTCCTAAATATCCGTATCAAAAAAATGGACAATTTAAGCTGGACGGAGGGAGTATTTTATAGATGTATACTGCTGTATTGGTGGGCTGTGTAATTAAGTTTATTAATTTATGATTGAATTATATACAAATACATGCCTGACATGTGCGGCTATTTTGTAATTAAAACAGAACTTGTCGGTTCGTCCATTTCATTTCTACATATTGATGGGCTGTATAATTTATAGTTCTTTTGTTATTAAATTTTGGAAAGGAATCCGGCTTTCCCAATGTGAAGAATATATTGAATTATATCCCTAGGAATAATCCAATAGTTAAGGTGGGTTTATGTAGTCGATGGGTCATAGGTACAACAAAACAAAATCTATGTGTTTGAGTAGGTCATGTTTTGGTTTCTAAGTGTAGTTTATTTGATTGGTTGTAGTTTGCGCTATTGCTATATATATGGAGTTTAGATATTATTGAAGATATAGGATACAGGTAGGATGTGATATTAAAAAAATTGAATTACGTGCCAAATCGTTATCATATCAATAATTTTTCCAACTCAAACTTTATCTACAACAAAACAAAATCTATTATTGACTTTCATGTAGGTGTATTTTTGGGTTACACTCAAAACACATATTTGATTGGTTGCCATTAACTTACTTTTTCTATATATATTTAGATATTATTGATGGTATAGGATATTTTAGGATACATGAGAATTGCTAATTTGAGGCATCTTAGATGCCTTTTCCATTTTCTTTTGCTCTCATATAATAATGATTGTTTATATAAATATTATTCATTTTCTAAATACTTTTCTTTCTCTAGGAAATAATGCTTCTAGCCGATATTACTTTTTATATATCTCATACTTCTTTGGTTCCTAGTTCCTATATTAAGAGAAAAAAAATTAGATGCAATTCCTTTTACCCACTTTCAACTTCAAAATAAAAATATTCCCCAAATTTTTTTGAATATATAAAATCCACACAAACTATCAATATTGAGTCAATAATTTTATTTTTAATTACCTTTTTTCTATAAAGAAAATATCTGAAAATTATATTCTTAAATATGAATACGAGAACTCATCTTCCAGCATTTAGTTGGTAGAGTGAGTGAGTTCAAGATCAATAGATCATAAATCAAAATTTCATCAAACATATTCAAGTCAAGCTCATCCTACAAGATTTGCCACCATAATTCTCCAGCAGAAATTTTCTCAAGGACAAACATTAAGCACAGGGACAGCCAATGGTTAAGGTGGGTTCCTGTGGTCGAGAGGTCATAGGTTCGAACCCCACCAAACGCTTCTATGAGTTTGAGCCTGTCACACCTGGTTTTCCAAGTGTGATTTATCTGTCCTGTGTGGTTTGCAGGCTATTACATAGGAACGTGGGGTTTAGCCAGTGATACCAAAAAAAAAAAAAACGACAGAGATCTAAGATATATTTGAGATACATTATTTGTTTTGAATGACAGAATCAAAGGGCAGACACCTCTCTCTCTCTCTCATGGAAAAACCTCTATCACAGATCTCCACCCTAAGACATGATTAATTTTATAATTTTTGAAGCCAGCAGCGAAGAAAAGATTAGCCCACTCTTTTTCAGTTCTCTCTTTGCCGACGACCTGAACCATCATGTGCAGATCGAAGAACAACTGTGTTTCAGTTGTAAGATGATCTTCTTTCTGATCATCCACAACTACGTCCACGATTATCACTTTTCCACCGGCGCCTATGGCGTCTTTGCATTTTCCGAGTATTATTAGGCAATCTTCGTCGCTCCAGTCGTGTAATATCCACTGTAATCAAAAGAAATTAATGATTTGAATCATCCTAATTAATGAAGTAAGACAAGAATGGGGACAGGAGGGATGCGATCCTCTATCTCACAGTTTTGACAGTTTTACATATTTTGTACACCGGCAAATTTATTATTTTAATGGTCATTTACTTGTAAAAATAATATATTTATTATTATAATTGAAGGTAATTAACATTTATTAAGTAAGCACTGAAACAAAAAATATATATTATAATTATTGAATAATCATTCATAATAAATAATTTTTGACTACACGCTAATCAACCTTGATTTTAGAATTATAATATAAAATTTAAAATGAAATAAAATTGAAATTGAAGAATAACTTTTAAATTTGACTGTTGAAGTACACACAGTTTGGGGTCATATGTCCCAAAATTTTATGTCTCAATGTTATTTTTATTATTTTTATATAATTTATTTCTAAAAGTAAAGTTCTAAAGATTATATTTCCTAACTATCGATTTATCAATCTTAATAATCAATTATTAATTAATATAATTGAAACGACATACTAAAAAATAATTATATTTCCGATTTGGTTATAATAAATTCTAATTGTCAAGTACGAAACTATAGTAAAACACAATAACTTAAAATTGAAGAAAAGTAAAACAATATATATTATAAAAAGTTAATAATCGTACACAAATGGGATAAAGAATCTGATTTACCAAAAACAGCAAATAGGATAAAGAATCTGATTTACCAAAAACAGCAAATGATGATTTACCAAAAACAGGAAATAGGATAAAGAATCTGATTTACCAAAAATAGCAAATGACTTACCTTGAGGAAAACTGCATCCGCTTGAGGAATGAAGTCAAACATATCGCCACTGAAAAAGCTCAAATTCTCAGATCCTTCCAACCCACCAACAACATGTGGAAGATCCAGCACGATACATTTCAACCCCGGGAATGCGGCGGCGACGCCTCTCGCCGCCGCCCCTGTTCCCCCGCCGACGTCAACCATCGACTTCACCCCCTCAAACACATGCCCACATTCCTTACCAAGTACACTAGTCACAACTCCAGCATCACTAGCCATGGCCTCATTGAACAAGGCATTCAACCTTGGATCATTACCTGCATACTCAAAGAGTGTAACCCCATGTTTGGTCAAAACGGCGAGGAATCGTCGTTTTGGAACCACTCACTCATATGGTGATATGGATCAAACTTAACCGGGTCGAGCACGGCGAGCGCGAAGGCCGCCATGCTCATGGGCCCGCGTCTCAGCAAGAGATGCGAAGCCCCTGTGAGGCTATAGGCCCCGTCCTCGCCCTTGTTGAGGAATCTGGAATGTTCCAGAACTCGCAATAGACGGGCGAGGTCGGGGGTTTTGGCCTTGTTGATGGAGAGGGCGTCGGCTAATTGAGAAAGTGTTATAGGCTTATTGTGATTGTGGATCGCGTCGGGGATGCCTAATTGAATCGCACATTTTAGGGACATTGAGTTTATGTAGTGGTAGATGTGGTTCAATACATGAGATTGAGCGTTGAGAAGATCTTGTGTTGATTGATCTACTTCATTAGGCAAGGCCATTTTTGAAGATATGGAACTTCTTTGGTTCAATTAGCCCCCATATATATATAGTAACTATGTATTGGTCCCACGTATTTAACTCAGTTGATTAAAAGTTAGCAGATTTGGAACAAGTAACTATGTATTGGACATTAGACTATTTAGTTTCATTTTGGGTTTGCACGGTCGACCCCACAGGGAGAAAGGGTTAAGGGTAACCATCTCATTTCCCCTAACAAGAAACAACATTTTCTTGTGGGTTTTGGTTGAGCCAAGTATATTAAAGTCAGCAAATGAACCAAGTTTTTCAGATTTTGGCTTCATAGAAATTCGCTTGAGCTCCTTTAGATGAACTCGTTAGCTAAACAAACAGAGCCTGATGGTAGTGTGCTCAACTCGATATCTCATTAACAAGATCGTTATTAATTTATTTTGAATTAACTAGATAGAACTTATATACCTATATTTGTAGTTATTAGAAATTGTTGATCAAAAATAATGAAAAATATTATGTTATTACTTATTAATGAATGGAATAATTTATATTTTAAACATTAAATTTAAATTTAGAAAATTCTTAATTCTCAAAATATTTAGTAACAAAATCCAAGACTCGATTCAGTAATAAAATAACTAAATAATAAAATAACTAAACTTGAGCTATGGTTTGGCTTGATTCTATTGACCCCTAGCCAAGGGATGGACAAACCTGATTAGTTCCATTAATGTAATTTATAAATAGCCACACATGACAGGCATTTGTTTTTTATATATTTTCTAGACTAATACAGATTGGTCGGTTCAGAAATACTGGGCGGAATCTCAATATAAATACTTGACAATTAACATGTTGAAAGGATATAGACGAACCGATAAGTTATTTTATTAAAAATTAGCGACACTTTATAGTTGTATTAGTATACAACCGTATCGGTGGATTGTGTGAAAATATATCTTTTTATAAATAAACCACGTGATGATGATAGATTCGAATTTCAAATATGTGTATCTGGGGGTGAGAATCGGGACGGACCGATATAATTTGGCCGAGTCGGGTAAATGTCTAAAAATACAACATTTGCATTTTTGTGTCCGATCCCGATCGGGACTTATGAAACTCCGGTCCGAAAATGTTCAATTTTAGTCCGTCCGATCCGATCACAATTTAAATTTCCGCGTATACAAAATTCCGGGACTCGAAATTCACGTCCGACCCGAGTCCCGACGGGACTTGGGACTCGATACCGAACATATAAATTTCCGGTCCCGAACCCGTAAATTTCGGGACTCGGATCCCGAATCCGTCGGGACTCGGGTCGGACGGAATTTCCCGAGTCCCGGTCCCAAATTCTCAGCCCTATGTGTATCTTCGTAAAATATTATTCTATCACTTGATCAACACATAATTACAGTTATTCTTTGCCGACGAGGGTTCAGGATAAATGTACTAAAAAATACATTATAATTTATATGGTTTACAACATCAATCGAAATTTGTGAAATTAAAGTTGGCATGATTACATAAAAAGTACATATGAATTAGTTCTATATAACAGTCTTAACACTCCCCATTTATAAGAGACATAATTAATTTTCTGCATATTTAATATTTTTGAATGCCATAAATTTTATTCAAAATTCGATAGTTCTACAAGAACTTTGAGTCGTCATATAAGAAGCAAAATAACTGTTTTAATATATTTAAAGCTTACCAAAAAAAAAAAAAGTGGTATATAAATAAAAGAATGATATATTACTATGTTAGGATTTCATTTTTATTTTCTTTATAATATTCAGACCCACTTATCTTCCATTAATCCAAGATCCACCAGCCAAGCTAATTTGATGTATTTAACCATTTATATGAAAATCTAGTATCCTAACAAACTTATTTCATACAAAGGGGGCATGTGGTGGGCTTGAGTCGGGCTTTTGGTGGGCTAAGTTCGTGGGCCTCAAGTAGGTTGGGTTGTGGGGCTCCATTTTTTCCTTAAATCTCTAAAAAAAAGCTAAATCAATGAGACAATCCATCTAATCTAATTAAATCCAAATTATGGTTACTAGGCTCTAACTAGGATAAATAAGTTTTACATTGGAGCTTGGTGAGTCCTAATTGCTTGAATGCACCGTGCATACTGATGCAAACAATTTTTGCCAATAACGTTGAGAAACACAGACTTGTTCTTTCAAATACACCAAAACCTCACAAATATTTTTCTACCTAAGTAGAATATATTTTATCGAATTGAACAATAACTGTAATTTGGGGAATAATACCCAAATTTTATTGAAAAATACAACCGATTCGGATCCTCTGACCCATAACTTTTTATGATCCACCTATATCTCACAATCAGATTCATTATTTTAATAATCAATATTATAAAATAAAAATTGTTATAATTAATGAAACCTAAAGCTTAAAATTATGTACCCTATCAATGGAATGATCAGCCCCACTAACATACTATTAATTAAAAATTTGCAAATTAAAATTTAAAAACAATTATAAATTCTAATTGAATATTACAAATTCTAATTAGCTGGGACAACAAACAATCCAACACAAATTTGTATGATATATTTAATTATTCGCAAAGACACTTGTAAGAACGAAGCACTATAAGGTCTGCCTCATTTACATGCAGTTGGATTAATCGGAGGTCAACAGTGAGTTACAAAACCAAACGTTACAGTGATCTAATCTGCTGCAATTTTACCTACCAAACGAGGCCTAAGTGTCGATTATCATGAATAAAAGTGACATTTATACTTTTATCTTCTGAAAGAAGTGACAATTATTGTGAAAAAAGTGATAATTATACTAAAAAGATGTGATCATGTCATATTTGTCCACACCATGCGAACATACTCATAAAGTCCACCTCTTAATTATTTAATGTGAGAAAGAATCAAATCCCCACACATATTTAACCAATATGGACAATATACTTGAATATAGTTTCCCTATTACGTGAGAGAGAGAGAGAGAGAGAAGTAAGATTGGGACAACAAAATTTTCAGGTTCACTGAAATAAAATCACACTTTCAAATTAGAGCACACGAATTGGGTTGCATCCAAGTACATGTCTAAATTCAAACCTAGAACACTCGAATGTATGTGAGTAACGTATCTATAAGAGTTTCATACTACTATAATAATACAGCTAGGAATTGAAAACGAACACGAGGAAGTGGACTACGAACCTTTGCTCCACGAGTGTCGACTCAATCCGAACAAATGTAGCGCCCATCAACTACGAGTGGCAGCCAAGCAGTCCCAGGTTACTGAGATTGTAAACTCGCTATAGCAAAAATATAGAACGGCCGTAGATTCCTTGGTACACTCAACTGGAGCAGCAACCTCCTTTCTTTACTGCTGAAACGTCGTCCTTGGAGCCGACGTTGATGGTCTGCCCTTTGGAAATAGGGGCCGGATCATCGCCACTTTCGAGAGCTTTCCTGCTGACTACACTGTGGATCTGTGTGAGCACTTCTGTAAAGGCGTTTTCAACGTTCAGTGATTCAAGGGCGGAAGTTTCCATGAAGAATGTTTTCTCCCTTTCGGCAAAAGCTGTGGCGTCCTCTGTGGAAACAGCACGCAGGTGACGCAGGTCGGCCTTGTTCCCCACGAGCATTATGACGATTTTTGAGTCTGTGTGATCCCTGAGTTCCTTCAACCATCTCTCTACATTTTCGAATGTGACATGGCGTGTGACATCATAGACCAACAAGGCACCAACAGCTCCACGATAATAAGCACTTGTGATTGCACGGTATCTGGACCAAAGGTTAGGATTTATAGAGCAGCATATCAGAATTTGCATATTACGGAAACATCGAAAGTAACATAATAATATTATATCAAATTGACACAGATTATGATGACGATTAAGTAGTAATTTAGTAAACACTGCAACACTGTTGAATTCAGATAAAGTTTTGGATATAAACATCAATCTCAAAGAAGAGTTTCGTTTCATTAGTTGAACTGAAGAAAACATCAGAAACAAAGGAATTCCGCAGCTAACCTGAATATCAAAACTAACCTCATCAAATAAAAACAGAATCACCATATGAATATATACCAATCACCTAACCCAAGAAACATTGGCAGACAGGCAGTCATCAGGCTATATATAATCTCCATAAACGTATGCAGTGTAAGGAGCAAAATTCGCACACTAGTATACTGTTCTTGATGCCTTGATGCAAAAGTACTAAA
Organism: Salvia rosmarinus; assembly: GCA_036937905.1. Taxonomy (NCBI): domain Eukaryota; kingdom Viridiplantae; phylum Streptophyta; class Magnoliopsida; order Lamiales; family Lamiaceae; genus Salvia; species Salvia rosmarinus. The sequence continues at coordinate 1,486,860 of CM072822.1, forward strand.
TATCTAATATAAAAAATTTGAATTAAAGAAAAAACATACAAAAAACAGTTGTACTTAGTTCCTTCAGATTATTGAACTAGGTTAAATTCCAAGCCTTAGATCCAAAAGTCCAAGCACCAATGACCTCTAATGCAAAGTTGCCACAATTCTAGTAGAAAATGAAGCACAAGTCCAGATCGATTGCTAGGATGAAGAGAAGCTCGACTCCAAGTAAGAGTTACAAATATATTCTTCAAAAACCCTCTTCTTTCCAAGTCTTCACCATTCTACCACCAAGCCTGGTCCTTAGGGTAGGCCAGGAGTGTGGCCACCTAGGGCCCATGGCCGGATATGGCCCAAAAGAAATGTCTATTGTTATATTGTAAAAAAAATTACAGTCAATTTTATGTATTTTTTCCTTTATTTATTTGGGCTCGGCTAGAAGGTCCTGTACAAATATAATTTGATTAAAAAATTATTACAAGTTCTTCTAGCTCATTTAACCATCGGCGAACATATCTTTTTGTTATTTGAGGTTTGAAAATTTAACGGAAATTCAAGTTTTCAACGTGAGGAACGAAATCTGATTTTATTATTTTTCATAGGGCCATAAAATATCAGGAATGGGGCTGTCTACTACTCAGTAAGTTTTGCTGGGGTTCGCATTAGATTTCCGTTTCACGTAATTCTTGAAGACAAAATGTTCAATTAAACTAATTAAGAATCCCAAACCAAAATTTATAAAAAGAACAAGGCAAAGTCGATCAACATTGTGTTCCGATCAACTTAAGGAGTCCAAATTTAGTAGATCAGTTAAATCACAAAAGGAAATTCTTTTCTTCAATAAAAAGCTTCGTCGACACATAATGCAGCGAAACCTAAGCTTGAAAAGTGTCAGATCTAAGCAGAATAGCGGATCGTGCTATTCCCAAACCGATGGATCTCACGCGAAAATCCAAATCACAAAGCAAAAACAAGGCAAGATCAACATTTGACATCACCAGGAAAACAAAAGGATCAACGAAAGTAGAAGACGAGATCTCAAATTTACGACTAAGAAAAAAAAGCCAAGCAGAATCACCACATTCAAAACTAAACCACCTCGCAACACACAATAATTCAGCACAATGGCGTACCGTTCCTGGCCCGCGGTGTCCCAAATCTGAGCCTTGATGACCTTCTCGTCGACGCGGATGCTCCGAGTGGCGAACTCGACTCCGATTGTGGACTTGGACTCCAAGCTGAACTCGTTGCGAGTGAATCTGGAGAGAAGGTTCGATTTCCCGACGCCGGAATCGCCGATGAGAACTACCTTGAACAAGTAATCGTAGTCGTCTTCTGCTCGATACGCGCCCATGAGTGGTAATAATGTATGTACACGAAAGGGTTTTAGAGAGAGAGAGACCGCCGAGAGAAGAGGGAGATCTATTCGAAGTGTTTATAGCTGCGTTCACTGTACCTACCGTTATAAGCCGCTTTTTTCTTATTTTTAGTTATTATTTGGGTTTTTTTCTTTTCCTTTGGAAAATGATAGCGGCATTTACATCTACTGTTATACACGGCTTTTTCGTTTTTGGGTTCTTTATCGGATTTATTTATTTACTTTTACCTTCTTTTTCTTTTTATTTGAGGATTCATCTTAATATTTTGGTATCCTTTGAATTAATTTTGAAAATTGAATCGTTATTTTAAATATCAGTTTACATTCGTTTTATCAAAAATCTCGTCTTTAAAAATAAATTTAAATGACTTTTATTTATTTATCAATTTCAAAATCCCGAATATGCGAATTTTTAAGATATGATGGTTGTGATAAATTGATATTTTAAAATTCGTTGATATTTTGATAAAAGAAATTGTTTAAAAGGGAGTCAAATGTGAAATATTCACAAATAATTTCTTTTTTCTAATGTTGGCTTTTCAGGAATATAATTTTGTTGCTGACAATTCAATATCTATGTTTCGCATATAATAAAGACTTTTAGAACAGAAAACGTTTACATTTACTAATCGCGAATTTTTGAATAAATTGAGTTTTTCTTTTAATTAAGGTGTAAATTGATTTTTCTAATGCCTCTCTGTACTGAGAATGGATAGTCAAATTATAATATTGCTTAATCAATGCAAAATCATCTTCGAACCAAATTAGGGCATAGAAAATTATACCTTTCAAAATTCAATTTTGTATGTTCCATATACGACACATTGATCAGGTCGTTATCAAGTAACAAGAAATTTATTTACTTTGAAAATTTTACTACATCCATTTTCATTGAGCTATAATTCTTCAAAATATTCCAAATTATACAAACTGAGACGAGGTCTTATAAATATAACCGTGTCAACCATACTCAAGCTGCAGACCAAGCTAATCAATTTAATTTAATTTAGTACTTACAAGATCATAACTCTGATCAAAATTCTTAATTCTAAAGATTTCAAAGATTATTCTAATTAAAACAAAACCTCAAATCTGATGATCAATGCAGACATATTGGATACAAGGGTATTTCATTTTCTATTTCAATAGTATATAAACAAACTATTCATAGGAATGAGCTGTAGAATGTTGCAGTTCAACGTATGTATAACTTATTCCATATAAACCTCTCTGTCCATAAAATGGAAAGAATATATGATACATCTATCTATGCTGTTCTTACCTCAACTGGGGCTATGGTAAAATCAGGAAACGAGAACGTAGCTTTAAGATGAAGAAAGCGCGCAAGATAAGTAATACAATCTCACAAAATTGTATGTCTTGGAGAAGAAATCAATCCTTTGGCCTTTTACTCATTGTCTTTCGCTTGTTGACATCCAGGTATCTCTTCCTTAACCGAATAGCATTTGGTGTAACCTGCGTAGTCAATGTAAAAAGGTGGGGTGATGCTCAACTCAGAGATCAGATTATGCAGAAAGTATCATGTTATTATAATTCTTTGTTTTTCTTAGATGAAGACGTATCCGAGTTCTGTAGTGCAACAAATGGACATACCTCAATGAGCTCATCAGATGCAACGTACCCTATTGCTTCCTCAAGAGACATCTGCAAGAAAAGTGCAGCTTGTTATTTCTCTCTTAAGCATTTATGGGACGTTTGGATAGTTTGCATAACTTTCTACACTTGATTGGAATTTCTGGCATTTCTCATAGTGCGCATTTTCATAAATTATTTGGTGGAAATTTCACAAAAAAGGTAACTGTTAATGGTTTTGCAGTGGACCTTCACTCGGGGTTACCAACAGAGGTCTCGTACCAGCAGAAACTCAACCCCTTTGGTTTACAAAGGGTAGATCTTATGATATTAAACTATAATTAAGTTTCATTTCTCATATCCAAACAACCACCTTAGCTCAAGAACAAAGCTAAAAACTGAAAGAAAATAATAAATAAAAGAATTGGAGTGCATACAAGGCGAGGAGGGGTTAGTTTCACATTCTCGTCTTTGGATGCAGCACGAATATTTGTTAGCTCCTTGCTTCGGACTGGATTAACCTGTGACGATCAATAATTGATGTTAAGCAAACAAAACCATAATCATAGTTTTAAATTAGACTTAAAAGAATCTTACATCAAGATCGGTATCTCGTGAATGTTCACCGATAATCATGCCATCATAAGTCTGCAAGTGTACGAACAATAGTTACAAATTGTGACCCCAATAACACTGAATAATGAAAAACGCCATCTTAAGAAGTAGAAATAAATAACAAAAACCTCCATTCCGGGTTTGACAAAAAGTATTCCACGAGGCTCTAAACTCATCAAAGCATAAGCCGTGATAGTACCATATCCCATTGAAACCTGTTACATCAAGTATAGTTGATAAAGTGAAATTTGGACATTACAATTCAAATTATCTGATATGAGTGTCACGTGCATAATAATGCAAAACCAATTTGTTTTCCAAAGCACAACATAAAGAAAATTCTTGAGAAGTTGGCAGCAAAACTTACAGAAACTAATAAGAATAAATTCTTGGGATAATTATAATTTGTCCCCAAAGTTGATGAAATTTTGAAAAATGTCCCCACTTTTAGTCAATACATTAAAATGTCTCCTACTTTGGCGAAATTTTGAAAAATGTCCCCAACTTTGATGAAATTTTAAAAATATCCCCAGCTTTAATTAATACGCTATATGTCCCCAACTTTGACTAGATTTTGAAATATATCCCCGATTTTGAGTTTCTAACAATGGAATGCTAAGTCATTTGAGCTATAATTCACGAGAATGGATGTTGAGTCATTTGAACTATAACCAACATGAGAATCCAGCGAACTGATGTAGTAGTCCGTCGTCGGAAACTCGGAATAGATGATATTTTTCAAAATCTCGTCAAAGTTAGGAATATTTAACGTATTAACTAAAGTTGGGGATATATTTCAAAATCTCATCAAAATTGGAGACATTTTAATGTATTATTAACTAAAGTTGGGGACATTTTTCAAAATCTCGTCAAAGTTGGGGATATAAACTATAATTATCACTAAATTCTTTGGAAACAAAATAAACAGCAGAGTAGCAAATTCTTGATAGTGAGGTGATAATGTACCAGTACTCCTTTTCTGACATTTCCGAGAGGACCTCGATATTTCTCATAGGCTGCAAGATAACATATACATAAAAAGAAAAATATTAATGAAGAAAATATATACAAATTTACACTGGTAACAGGTAAAGAAATCAAACAGATAGACTATGGAGGCAAGTATTATTGATGGCAAAAATCCAAGTTTCCTTGTAAAACATAACTTGCAAATATGAAATCCACGTAAAAACACAATGTTTAAGATTAAAAAACAGCTTTATGATCATCATCAGACAACCAAAAACAATCGGTAAATAAGAGAGCAGGAAAACAATCAAGAAAGAGTGGTATAAGTTGCTCAGAGGGCGTACACAAGAATGCACGGTGCATAAATCCAGTGCCTCGTGTGTCACTGTTGAAGACACTTCTATAACCAACTAAGCCCCTGCATGCAGAAAATATTAAGAAAAAAGTGCAATGAAATAAAAATTCTTACCTAATCACATTAATTTAAACAGATAGAAAAAGCTCGATGAAGGAGCAATAAAGAATACAAACTAGAAGGTAAAATATGGAAGTAGGAGTCAAAATAGATGGGAAAAACATAAGGAGAGAGAGAATGGGGAGATGTGATATATATAAATATAAAACAGTACGTACCTTGAAGGACAAGTCAGACAAACTCTAGTTCTACCAACACTGCCAGGGACTGGACCCATGTCAGTAATCTCTCCTCGCCTGTGAGAAAGAGCTTCCATAACTAAACCCACATGCTCTTCATTCACCTGGAATGAGCAATTACACGAGTCAATTGCTGGAATTCCTGAGAGGTTGGAGAAGCAGAGTAAATTTGTTCCATCGCTATCACCTCTACAGTCACTTCTTCAATCGGCTCCAGCTTTTGCCCTTTCTCTATTTTATACCTGATAATATAGAAAAATTCTCAAAAGCTATAAAATATGGGGAGTAACCAGATGGTGAAAAGAACAGAGGTATAAGTAACAAAAGAAAAACTCACATGACTTTGGGAGGTGATACAGATAACTCAAATTTTTCACGCCTCATGTTCTCAATCAAGATACCTGTTTTAATGGATGGATTGAAGGTAAGCTTAAAATACTAAAAGTTGATGTAAAGAAAATACAAACTGCAAAAGGATCGATGAGCAGTATGCAATGCTAAACAAGATATCAAAAGGATAAAAATACACTTAGAAATATATGATATATCTGATTAAAAACTTACCCAACTGAAGCTCTCCCCTCCCTTGAACTTCATAAGAGTCCGACAAACCAGGAAGCACATTTAGTGCAAGATTCCTTTCAGATTCAGCCATCAGACGGTCACCAATTTGCTTTCCAGTCAACTAGATATTTTTACATGCAATAGAATATGGAAATAAGGGCATTCAAAAATCTCAAACTACCAAATCGGATGTCTATGATGATATGCATCACAAGAAACAGAGGGACAAGAAAGACTTACAAAAGTTCCATCTCGACCAGCCAATGGCGAATCGTTCACGCCAAAAGTCATGGAAATGGTTGGGGATCAAGATCAACAGTAGGTAAAGCAGTCATGACCTACAAAAACCTAGAGACTTCAATGACAAGCTCCACCAAATATTGAGGGTGCACATCATGAATGTGAGCAAACCCAAATAATAAATTTAAGACTTTAAGTAATCAGTGATTTACTCAAGAGCCTATCCTTGTCTATTAGAAAGATACAAGAAAACGAAGTATAACCATGCTCCTGATTTGATGCAGAGCTAGCATATCTAGTCAATGGCAAAAGCATAAGAAATCATGTACCCCAACATTTGCTATTGTGTGCCCAATCACCGGACTGGTTAACCCAGCCATAGACACTATATCTCCAGCACCAGCACTATCAACTGCAACAATACTGGTTCCCTTCTTTTTCATCAGCTTTACGACCTACAGGAAAAAAAGAAGAAGAAGATTATAAGTCATCAGCATCAAGAAGTCAGCTGCAGTTCTGCAAAAGGGCAAGCCACTTCTCCTATCTTCCATTGCAAGAAATGGACATAAACATAAGACCCATAAGCAACAAATTAGAAACAGATGACAAACAAATACATCCCATAAAATGGCACCAAAATGTGCCCAGAAAGGACTTCATAGACACTCAGGCAACAGAAAAAATAAGAAATAATGTCATTCACTGGGACAAACCTTCCCTTCTTCAACTTTGGCAGTCCCAGAATCTGTACTATGAATTCCGTGCACTTTATCACCAACTTGGAGGATCCCGGAATAAATACGACCAGTTAAAATTCGGCCAACATAATTATCTTTTTCCATCATAGAGACCTGAAAGGAGCTGTCAACCAACTTTCTCAAGGTTTCTCAGTTAAGATGCTTATACATGGTAGAAAATATTCTGCATTGTCTTAACATCATCAATAAACAATAAGGAAATGTAGAGGAACACATAGGAGATATATAGATAAGAAGGCTAGCTACCTAGCTCGCCCTTCAAAATACATGGAATACGTGCAGTTGCCATAAGTGTATGCATGTGAATCCTACAAAGCATGCATCTGAAATGACATGAAGTAAACTTGCAATATCTAAGCACTGACCAGCATCTGAAAAGGTGCATCAAGTGTAGCAGTTGGCGGACGAACGTGTCTTATGATTGTGTCAAGCAACTCAGACATATTCCTAGCATCCTCAGGAGGATTCTTTGTATAAGTGGAAGAGGCCCATCCTTCCTTAGCAGAAGCATAAAGAACAGGAAATTCTAGTTGCTCCTCTAAGGAAAAGGTATCCATTAAATGAGACAATAATATATGCATATGTGAAGTATAGCAAAGATTTAAGGGCTAGCATCTATCAAATGGGACTGATATAAAACAAGTAACACGCACCTGTGGCACCAAGATTATCAAAAAGATCAAACACCAGGCTCTCGACCTCACTGCACCTTTCTTCGGTAACTACAACATACAGTGTAACATGTGTACATGTACTAATTTAGAAGCATATCATATTTAATCAGTCATCGCTATTATTTGCAACTGTACCTGAAGGTCGATCTACTTTGTTTAAAAGAAGCAGAGGCCGTATACCATATTTCAAGGCCTTTGCAAGGACAAACTTTGTCTGTGCCAAGGGGCCTTCACCAGCATCAACAACTAAAACTGCTCCCTCAACCATGCCCATGACCCGCTCAACCTTCCAAAAGGAAAGAGAGAACTCTTATTCCAAAAAAGACTTTAAAAAGCTGCAGCTTGTACTTTAGCAATTTCAAAAGTTTAGGCTTAAGTCACATCATACAAAGAGTACAGTTGCAATGGTCTTCCGGATAAATTAAGGCTAGAAAGCGTGAACTATATATATAATTGAACCAAGTAAGGTTTATTGGTCTAAAGTGGCTGGCTACATATTTCTTTAAATGTTTGACTTACTTCGCCACCAAAATCTGCATGTCCAGGTGTGTCAACCATGTTCAGCTCATTCTCTTTCCATGAAATAGATGTTACCTGCAAGTTATGAGAATAGCAAATGGGATGATCTAAAGCAGACAGAAACATTATTACTAAAGCATTTCAAGATACCACCACAAATTTTCCTAATTTATGTTTTCAACCCACAATATCAAATGACATATCAACTACTAGACAAATGCGATAGACAGTCATCTCATCTTAGGAAACATAGTAAAGGTTGAATGTCGAAATCATAACAGAATTTTTTTCTATTTTTCTTCCATCATTTTAGGCTGAGTATGTTCCCTCCCTATTGACCAAATTCATTATTCTCCACTGAACACAGTAGTTCATCCATGGTCTAGCATCATGTAACATTGGCTCAGAAGTAATACCTCAGACAAAGTTTCATCAATCTACTACCAACCAAATAGTAGCAGCCGTAAGTCCGGCCTTTTTTTCATCACTGCCAATGGAAATCTCATTTATGTATCAACAGTAATTACTGGAAATGAATTTCGTAACCGCTCGCCATTTTATACCTATTTCGAAACTTCCTCGAGCTTCTTCTTGATCAATTTCACTTCTTTTTTTCAAGATCCACTTACTAAATCACCAATCTCGTGTTTGTTCATCCTATTAAAACCACCATCAAATTCCTCATAGCTAAATTACATGCAAATAATCACTTATCTAATACCTGATCCGGAAACAACCAAACAAAACTCAAAAAAAGAAAAAGGACCTTGGAGGAGATGGTGATGCCACGCTCGCGCTCGAGGCTGATCGAATCGAGAGCTCGCTCGTGCGGGATATCGGCGCCGCATTGGCGGAGGAGCCGATCCATGAGCGTGGTCTTCCCGTGGTCGACGTGAGCTATCACGGCGACATTGCGGAGGCGGCTGGGGTCCACAACGGTTCCGGGAGCGTTGGCGGCGGACGGCGATGTGGCAGTGGACGAGGAGAATGGCCTTGTGAAGCCCGCGGCTTGTGAGAATGCATAGGGCTTCCGGTAATTGGCGGAAGTTGAGCTGGAGGAGGTTAGTGATTTTCTGGCGGCGGCGGAGCACAGAGAGCGGAGCAGAGGACCCACCATTTCTAGCGGAGGTGAAATGGCTGCTGCTTCAGCTGAGGTAGAACTCTATTTGTAGGGTTTAAGAGATTTGTCCCAAAAAATATATTTTTTTTCTTTTTATCCGATTCAGGGTTTAAGGGGTTTTTGTCTTTTATCTTTTCTTTCAAAACAAAATGAAGGGTAAAAGGAATGTGTGATGACAATAATAAAATCATAATTGATTGAGCAGGTATTTTCCCAAAGCAAATTTTATTACTTTGTATTTTATCATTATTTATGTACATAAAAAAATTGTAATATGAAAGTCTTCATATAAACCTTCAAATATGTGTTTCTTTTATTTTATTTTATCATTTATTTATGTGCATTTGAGATAGGTAAAATATTGTAAAATGAAAATCTTCATATAAACCTTCAAATATGTGTTTCTTGTATTGTTATTTTTTATTATTCTTGAAATAGGAGACAGTCACGTCTTATCTGATTTTTCTAATTACGAATTAAAAAGAAAAAAAACAAAGATATTATGATTTAAATTTTACCAATCTTTTTAGTTGGGTTTAGAAACATGAAAATTGTCGTCTCGCCAAATGTATGCGGTTGTATCACTGTAAAGGTCCATACTATTGGCTTTAAAACCATTTAATTTATGAATGCAAATAGATCCAATTATTGGAAACAATTGATCAATTTATTACAAATTACTTTGACGCATTTTTAAAATTTATAGCATAAATTGAGTAATTGAATCCATAATTAATAATATAAAAGCTTATATATTTTTCAAGAATTAAACCATATGAATTGTTGACATATGAAAAATTAAAGTGAAATAAAAAACATGAAAGTAGGATAAAAGAGCTCGAACAAGGTAAAAGCATTATATCTACGAACTGCCTTCCCAAAGTGTGCTTTCCATTGACTTTGAATCAAGAGGATTGTATTGACCTGCAAAATAAGGGTTAAAACTAATCAAGATTAAAAATTGCCAAATAAAAAGTGTATCAACTAATTTAATTTTGTGTTTTAATGCAAAGCATGTATGAATGAAAACACATTAGTACATGACATGAAATAGCATCTTGACTTGATGAAATAATCACTCCGTTCCACCCAAGACGGTCCATTTCTTTTCAACACATTTATTTGGATAATGTTATAAAGTGATAAAAAATAGGTAGGTCTCACAATTTTTGAAGATATAATTATTTCCTAAAAATGAAACAGACCATCTTGGGTGGGACAGACCAAAAATGAATAATACACTAAACAATAATGCATTATTAATAAATACATAAGAGTAAAATATTACCTGCAATAATGAATTGTTGGCCGAAAGCATTAGGCAAATGCTGTTGAGGAAGTATTATAGCAGTGCCATTTTCCCTTTCTGCCCTTTGTTTTTCAGAATCTTGATGGATATGATGATTTTGAGAATATCCATAAGTGCAAAAATCCACCACAGAATTCCCATTACCAAGAAAATTATTATTGCTTGTGTTATTATTGTTTATGTTCTCAACTTTGTTGCTATTATTCCATCCCATTAGGGCTTGTGCTGCAGCTGCCTTGTACACTATGCTTCCTTGATTTGGGACTTGGTGGTGAAAGTGCTGGTGTTGGCTCTTGTACAACCTCAGCTCCTCACAAACCCTCCGGTAGTCCCCAAACGGTCCAAGCACCGGGTCCTTCTGCCGGCCCAGGGCTTCCCACACGAGCGAGCCCACAGCCACCTTTCGGTCCTCCTCCCGGAGGCTCGTGATGATCTTTGTGATGTTGCTGACGCCAAACACCTTGTGCACAGCCTGGAACTCCCGGGTCCGCTCCACGGGGAAGAAAGGCGCCAACGTGCACTTCTCGGTGCACTTCTTCCTCTGGTGCTTGCATGACGCGCAGGCAGATGTGTTGTTTGTCCGTTGCATCTCTATTTGTAACCTTGTTGACATGAATGTAGGAATATGTCTACCGTTTGTTAATTAAAGTGGTTCCATTGAAACCATGGAATATAAAAGTGCATAAGAGACAACAAAATAACTAGTTTTATAAGGTGTGTATTTGATAAAGAATGAAAAGATTGCCTACATTGATTGGATAATAAGCACAACAAGTTGAAAACTAGTAATCAAGAATGTGTTTAATATAGAGCATGGAAAGATAGTCACTAAAGCTAAAGTTCTTCATCATAGATATATAGTTTTGATTGAATTGTAGGTGGCTCACACGAAGGGTAGGTTATAAAACTAGATTACTATCAGTTTTGAATTCTTTATTTTGTGACTTGTTATATTTAATTACATTGATAGATGTCACCATAATATATATATATATATATATATATATATATATATGAGAGTTCGGTAGGAAAGGATAATTATGGTACTAAATAAAATATCAATTATAGTCAACTTATTTCAATGGTTGGGATTTTATTTCCAAACAGGCGATGTATTTAGTGTAATTACACGGGTTAATGTTGGATTAGAACCCTTCATTCTTCTGTTCTAATGAAAAATATTATACTAATATATTTAATATATATATATATATATATATATATATATATATATATATATATTAACTTCATTTGCAGTTGCAAAAGTAACTTCCTCAAAACTGCTGTTTAAAAGAATAATTTCCATGAAACATATATATTATACTATACAATAATCTCTCATATGATAATAATGATAATATAGAACATGTGTTACCGTGTCGGCTCAGTTCTCCATGAATCCCAACGGTCTAGTTTCCCACCGCTTACAAAATAACCGTTAAATAAAGCCTCTCAACACTTTGTCTCTCACTCTCTTCAACACTCACTCTCTCTAAAAAATGGCTCCGGCAATCTCCTCTCAGTTACTCTTTCTCTTCTCTATCTCCCTCGCGGCCGCCGCCCAAGAAGGCGGAGGAGCGGCGCCGAGGGAGCTGTGGTGCGTGGCGAAGAACAACGCGGACGACGCAGCCTTGCAGTCGGCCCTTGACTGGGCTTGTGGGTCCGGCGGGGCAGACTGTAGGCCCATCCAAAATGATGGGCCCTGTTACGACGCGGCCGACGTGGCTCGCACGGCGTCGTATGCGTTCAATGACTACTACGTCAAGAATCGCAACTCCGACGACAGCTGCAGTTTTAGTAACACTGCCGCCGTTACTGACCTCAACCCCAGTAAGCACACATTAGTTACATAAATAGTTGTCATGTTACATTTTTATTTCAATTTTTCATGGAAAAATATTTGAATTTTTACTAATTCTTTAATAATTTTTTGTTCAGGTCACGGAAATTGCAAATTCCGTTCAAGGTAATTAGAATAAAACGCTTAATTCTCTATTTGAAGTCGTATGTCATGTCTAGTACACAATGTTGGCACTAAATGTAACATAAATTTGTTTATATTAATATTTTGCAGCTCAAGCAGGAGTAATGGGAACTTCAGCGGGCCGGGCGTGAGCGGGTCAGATACCGCAGACTTAAGCAGTAGTTACTATATTGGTCAATGGAATCGGGGTTCGATCCTCATTCTCTTCTTTGTAATCGCACGACTCATTGTATAGGATGAGGTGGACATAAGTTAGATGCATCTTATTTCATATCTGTTGGTTAATTAAGCGAATTAAGTCGTGGAGTCAGTTGGATCTATCCTGTCATATTCATATTCGTAAATTGGCATGACCGAGTCCTCTATTCCCGTGTAGGTAGAGTAGTCCAACTATGAATGTTATGGACCAGACAACTGAAATTGACAGTTTTGGGACCTTGAAAAGAAAGGGAATTCGATGAATAGTCTCTGTATTTTGTTTCTTTACTAATTAAGTTTGATTAATGTTATGAGTGTACATCACATTTTTTTTTTAAATAGAGGCCATATATATGCATGTAAAAGCCATTCCAAGGGTAAATACAAAACTAAGCAACTAAAAACAAAAAAGAAAAGAAAAATCATCGATATTATGTCATAAGGATAAAATTGTAGATCTTTACTCTCAAGCTCAATATTATAAAATAATATATTCCATGCTCTCTCTCTATATATGAATTGAATGAAATACAAACTAATATTATTATATAAAATAATAATCATTTTAAAGATTCGATCGTGAAAATCTACGATAAATTTATCATTTTATTGTATGAGTTTGTGCACCTAGTTTGAATCTCATGAGATGGGCCTTTTTGTAATTCATCAATTTTTACGGTGAAATCAGATACTTTCGCAACAAATTCAATTGAATTGGCTGGTTTCGTAGTTTATAGTATTAGAGATGTTTTTACAATAGATATATTGCATAGTTGAGAAGACCTTGTCGATACTTAGAAGGTGTTTGACTTAAACTTATTTTAAAAAGCTTAGAAGCTCCAAGAATTTATAAGATGTAATGTCAAAACATTGAATATTTTGAGCCTGTAAGTTAGAGAGAGAGAAAAAATCCTAATTAGAGAGAGCGAAAATCGAACATAGATGAAATTAGAAGGAAATAAGTTCAAAATAGCAAATCATAGTAGAGTTATTTTATAAATTGATTGTTGTTTATAAGATTTAGAAGCTTATTTAATTAAAAACTTATACTTATAAATTATTTAAGAATTTATTTTATCAAACATTTTTCAAAAACTTATAATCTTTAAGAGGAGATTGACACAATTCATCTTGTATGGTCTTTGTAATTTTGCCCGGAATCGTAATTTGCGATTGCGGCCTAACTTTCAAAAAACTGCTGTATATATTCCCGGAATTACATAAATAAAATTATTTTTCTAAAGTACTAAGTTGAACCTCAAGGCCAATTGGACATTAATCTTAAACTGATTAGTTGATTTGAACTGTCATCTTAAATACAATAAAAAATAATAATACTAAAGTGCATAATATAATTCTGTTTTGAAATATTTTCCGTCAAAAAGATTTATTACATTCAATCCCAAAATATTACGGCCTATGTTCAGCTCGAAGATGAACACATCTCTGCTGCAGAGACCTCTGCTGTGCCAATTTCCGGCGAACAATGAAAATATGGTGCTGCTGAAATGCAACTCTTTCAGCAAAAGAGCTTCTTTCAGCTGTCGCTGCATCAAAAATGAGAAAAAATCAGAATCCCATCAGGTGATTGGCGTTTAATTTAAATAATTTTTCAGTTTTTTGGTTTTCTGAATTATGTCAAGATTGCAAATTAGAAACAAGTGTTATTGGATATGTAGTTTTACCCACCTGAGCACCGTTTATTTCTCTGTATTTAAAACCAAATTTTAATTATTGATAATTGTTAATCTTCCGCTGCTGTAATTGGGTTGATTGTATTTGTGGAAGACAAAACGTGTGCGAAATTATCCTGTTTCTGCCCTAATTTTGGTATTAATCAGTATAGGTATGAGATTGCACACATAGATTTTGATGTTTCTTTCTTTGTTTTGCCCAATTGGTAATTTAGAAATATGTTGAAGCTTGAATAAAAATTACAAGAATTTTTTATTTAAAAATCCCTTCCTCCCAACTGGCCAGAGATATTTTGTTTTATGTTTAAATCTCAGAGCAGTTAAAGTAAATTGGTTGACATTCTACGCCACTTTCGAAGAATGTGAATGAAAAAGTTGTATCAGCTATAAACGGAGCAAGAATGTTATAATTGATTATCCGCCAACGAGCATAATTATAAAGTTCTTGGACGTGCCATTTGTGTGAACTGAAGTTTCATTTAGCTGCATCCGGTGATGGAAATCGAGAAAACACACATAATCTTCCCCATTTTGTAACTCATCAGGGTTTCTCAGTTCTCACAACAGATCCTCAACTTCAACTTGATATGGGAAGTATATGGAGCTCTATGGGTTTTTACGTGTTTAGCATTCACGTCCCGTTGAGTTTTGGTGGTCTTTCTGCTGCTGCCAACATATTGCACCAACCTGTTCTCGATCCACAGACTGAGGTAAGCTTTAGCCGTTTGTGATGCTGAAAGTTGACGAATGGAACGCACTTGGTTTACTGACTAATCTACTGCCAAATGGAATGTTTTTCATGGTCTTCCAATTAAGTTAAGATGCTAGTGTTTTGTGACCCAATCTGTTCGAGTATGCAGGCGTTTCATTGTGTACACAGTTGAATTCTTGAAGGTAGCAGTTCTTCTCGTATTTTCCTACCAAAATTAATAATGCTTATGTTAGTGACTCATACTTTGAATTTTGTATATCTGATTCGACTATAGTATCATGAGTTGGACGTGGATAACTTATTTAGCATACAGTTTTGATCTAGATCCCAAATTTAATGTCAGTAGCAAATAAACTTCTTTCGTAGTTTGGATCTTTAGATTGACCTCGTCTGGTTCTTTGCAGCACAGGCATTCTTAATCCTCGCAATCCAAACCTTGGAGCTTGGCATTGTTATTCTGCTCCTAAAGTGGCTCGGTAAGCCTCAATGTGACCTTCAAGATTTTTTCAACAAATCTTCAAAACAACGAAGCTGGCTGCTGGCCTCGGTGCTTGGGTTTGGAGTCCTTCTGTCATCAGTTTTCATCACTTCATATTTTGCTGACAGATTGATTGGCCCCAAGGTAAATTTATTCACATTTAAATATTCTGTTTTCTTCAAGTTTGATGTTGATTTGTTATTTACTTTCATTTTATCTCCCATGATCTCGAATCTTTGATTCGTTAGGGTTAGGGACGATCTATTCTGAGTCTGTGTTCACAATACGTCGGATACTGATTTTCTTGACATCGCAGGATGTGAACAATCCCTTCCTCAAGGAGATTCTCTCCAGCTCCTCAAGTTCTGCGACAGCCTGCATTCTTGTCTACTGCGTTATCACTCCGTTGCTGGAAGAAGTCGTCTACAGAGGTTTCCTCGTGACATCTCTTGCCTCCACGATGAACTGGCAGGTAGCGGTTGCCATCAGTTCGGCTGTTTTCAGTGCGTCCCACTTCTCCGGTGAGAATTTCTTGCAACTTCTTATCGTTGGATTCGTGCTCGGATGCTCGTATTGTTGGACGGGGAACTTGAGTGCATCGATATCCATACATTCTTTGTACAACGCCCTCATCCTGTATCTGACATTTATATCGTGAACGACGTTTCAAACCTCGTACAGTTTTGTGCTTCTCTTGGGGACATGATCTGTTAACCATCGTTGTTTTTGTTCATTCATGTCATCATCCATTGTGCATCCGCAGCATCACCTCCGTGTGCTCGACACCGTTACTGCCCTTTTCGTGCGGAAAGAAGAATCGCCTCTGGCTATGGACGTTTATTTTTCATAATAAAATAGATTGTAAAATATTGAATTCAGTATTTAAATTATAAAAATGTCAAACAAGTTTAAAATTGATCAATCCATCAAAATAGTTTGAAACATTTTTATCTGTCTATTATATCATGGAAAGTAAATACTTATTCGATATTTTATTTTGAAATTCTTTAAGAAAGTATATTTATTTAAATCAAATTAAGAGCATATATGATGGATGGAGGTAGATTATAAAAAAAATATTTACCACTAATTTATTGAAAAAATTTAATATTCAAATATAGTAATTTTAGTTCTAAATTATTGACGTGGTTCATTTTGTATCAAATTAGAGCATAATAATTGCTTTGTTGAGAGTCCCCCAATTATGATTATATGATTAATTATTATGTATTTCTGACCAAATCCATAAGTGATACTTCCTATGTCCCATTTAATTTATTTTGTAGTCAATTAAAAATGTTCACTTTAAACATCAACTTTACATTTTGTCTCAATTTATCCATTTATTTAGAAAATAATTATCCTTAAAAAACCATGTCCATTAATATATTCATTTATTACAATTTATACTTTTTTATACATTTCTTTATATTTATTATAATTTATTAAGTATCCAAAAAATCGATGAATGATTTTGGTGGGACGGAGGGAGTATAAGACTAGGCTAATAGGTTATGTTCAAACTTCAAACAAACTTGGTAATCATCTCACTTGTATTTCTCCGGTAATCCGCGATACACACGATCACTACCTTGATATATAGTTAGGCCATATTTTAATTTATGTGCACTCCAAATTTCCGTTAACCCCCCAAACAAGTAGTTTTCGTTTCAATTTCGCTCTCCCTCCAGACTCTTCTCTCTCGCACATCTCGTTCTTCATTTTCTCTCTCTACAGTTACAATCCATTGACACAGATACACTCAAAATTAGCCACTCTATGCATCTCTAATCGCGATATTCTGTGCGGAATTTCACCTTTACCCTGTCGTTTTCGTGGTGCTGTTTTTGCTCTCTTTTGGAGGAAATGGAAATGATCGCTGTGGAGGATTCGAGCATTCTGATGGTTTGTTGCTACGCTATTGGTGGAGGAATGGTTGCCGGCAAACGAATAGCTAGACGGTTTGTTAAAACTTTCATAATACCTACGGTGCCTCGAAGTTGTAAATTCAGGGCTTTCTAAACTTGAAGTTAGGGTTTGGTTATCTTTCTATTTTTGGTGTGATTGGAGCTGAAACTTGGATTATTGTCGTATAACCTCGGTGGATTACATGTTCTTCAAGCGTATTAAAATTGGGGCGAAAAGATTTTCTGGTTTCTGACAGTTCTGTTGTCTCCATTGAAGTAGCGGTTTGGAGAACTTGTGTGAAATTCCTTCTGTTATTTGCAACTTGACTATCTTGAATTTACTCGTAAAAGAGGCTTGAATTTTGAATTTTCATTCTGGACAGAGTGTATGGTTGCAGTTTGAGTTCGTTGCTGAGGTTTGATGAGTTTATCTGTTGGGGGTTGAAGTTTGGGTCGAGTGTTGTGTTGTTTATGCATCGTGGTGAAAGTTAGAATTTAGGTTTTCACTAGATTAGCTTCAAGGTGGCATACTTTCTTGAAGAATTTGATTAGCGGGGAGGATGGAATTAGGTTTTCCGAAGAAATGCATTGGTAATTTGAAAGAGCAGTTGTTAAGGACTACTCTTCGTAATGTTCGAGCACAGGGGCATCCATATGTCGAGCTTAGGGAAGAGGGGAAGAAGTTGATCTTTTTCTGTACTATGTGTCTTGCACCTTGTTATGGTGATTCAAGCTTGTTTGATCACTTGAAGGGTCATTTTCACACTGAAAGACTAGCCACTGCACAAGTTACGCTGCTCAAACCAAATCCATGGCCGTTCAATGATGGTGTGTTTTTCTTCCATGATTATTCGGAGGAGAAAAGTAAAACCTTACCTGCTTCAGACTGTGGGCAAAAAAAGTTGCTAGATACCCATCATGCTGTTGCAGACAGCCTTGCAGTGGTTAAATATAGTCCAAATGTTGGACCAGTTGCTAGTACACAGAGTTCACTGGAGAGTGAGGATAACGCTGATTGTGATGAAAATCCCAGTAGTTCTACCCTGGATGGTGATGGAAGTGATCGGCTGCTAGTTATTCCAGGTGTTCTGCAAAAAGACGAGGTTTCTGATTTGGTGGTGAGGCATATCGGAGTCGGAAAAATTGGTGCTAGGTTTAGCAATAAGGATGGGATCTCCCGTGAAATTCGTAGAATATGGTGCGAATGGCTAGGGAATGCGGATTTCACCACTGAGGATGTTGATGGGCCTCCTGAGCATGACTTTGCTATCGTTACCTTTTCTTACAACTATAACTTGGGACGAAAGGGGTTACTCGATGGTTTCAGATATTTGCTTCCATCGAGTCCTCATTCAGAAGCTGAGGATAGTGGCTCTTCCAGAGGCAAGAAGAGGAAGTCATTTTCTGATCCAGAGGATATAAGTGAGGCCTTGAGAAATCAAGACGACTCTTCTGGGGAAGAGTCTCAATCTTCAAACAGTTCGAAATCAAAAGTGCTCTTCTCTGGAAATGATGATCAGTTGGTGCATTCTCGCATTCTTTCCAGCAAGACCATGAGGAAACAATTGAGAAACCAACACCGTATTGCCTCTGAGAGGACATGTGATATATGCCAACAGAAGATGCTCCCAAACAAAGATGTCGCTGCTCTATTAAACAGGAAGACTGGAAAGCTTGTATGCAGTAGTAGAAATTTTACTGGGGTCGGGATTATCTGAACTTTTCTTTTCCATTAATTAGCACATTAGCTGTATTGCAGACATTATTACAGTGTGTTTCCTTTTCATTTTTCTAATATTTGACATTTCTCCAGGCTAATACTTATTTTCATTGTCTCCATTTTTATACAGGCATTCCATCTATTTCACATATCCTGTCTTATTCACTGGATACTGCTCTTTGAGGTTGTTTTTGCTAAGCAGTCAGATGAGCCCAAAGTAAAACCGAGATCCAGGAAAAAGGCTAAAGGCAAGAACGGGCAGAAGCCTGAGATGCAGGACAAGCAAATTTGCTCGGCATTCTGTTCTGAGTGCCAGGGCACTGGTATAATAATTGATGGGGATGACCTCGAGAAACCAACTGTTCCGCTTTCTGAGGTTCATTATTTCCTAGAACTTAGCTTCTGTATCTGAACCTTCACAGTTCATATTCTTTGCATTCTTTCTTGCCAGGTTTTCCTTTCGCTATTAGAGACAAAAGCACATATATCATGTATGCCTCATATACACACTCTATGCCTCTCTGCTAAATGTTTCTTTTGTTTTCATTCTAGATATTCCATTATAAGATCAAACTGTGTGATGCTCGTAAAGCCTGGATAAAAAGCCCCGAAATGCTCGATAACTGCTCATTGGGTTTTTATTTCCCTCAGCAGCCGGATGAAACATATCAGGTGAAGCTCGTTTGATCTTACATTATGTGTCAATTTTAGTCTACAAGATACACTAGTCGGGGAAGTTTTGTCTGTCCACAGCTATAATATCCAACAAGGTGTGTAAACATTGCATTGAAGCTAACAAATACAACTCGATTCCTTTATATGTCAGGAAACTGTAGCACCACTGAAATTGCTTCACTTCTATCGTGCTGATGAGTAGATAGATTTCATTGAGCCTCATTCATATACTGACAATACTTCTGTATGGAAATCACTTCTGATGCCTGCATCTGTGATGGTGATGATTCTGAAGAAAACAATGGTATGCACTTTAGGTTTAGAACGCAGTTTCTTACTGGACAGCTTAGGTGTTTTATGTATGTCGAATTTGCTTATATCTGTTCGTTGTAAATACATTGCAATCCTTTGAGAAGATTTACTATGAAGTTCTCCCTCTTACAAATTCAGATGTTTAGTTTGCTGTTGATTCTATTTGTGTTGTGTGATGAAATAGGATTAATGTTTTTGTGAATTTGTAGAGATTGATAGCAATTTTTGCAGAATTCAATTTGTTACATTTTACGTACGTTTAAGTAGAAGCATGCAAAATCACGATAAATTCTGAGATGCTCTTAGAAGTTATATTTCTGAGATCCTCTTACATTGTACTCGTATTTGGATCCAAATCCGCATCCAGTATATCGATATATTTGTAATTTTGTTAGGAGGTATTTACTGCTCATGATTGATAAGATACATGATTGAATATTTTTATCCTTATTATTAAGATTTCTCCAATCTCACCATTTTAATAGGACATGTATAAAACAAAATTAGCTCTAGTGACGGTTTTTATCAAGGATCTTGGAATATTTTAAAGTTTTAATCTATCTAAGTAAATATTAAATTTGCTTGTATTATTTTTATCTATTCATGCTATTCTCAAATATAAACATCCCTTAATATATTCAATGTTGATTTGAGTACGGTATGGATTTTGATTGTGAAATGGTCTAAGATGAGACTATTCTATTAATGCATAGGATGGTCTCATCCAAGACTATTCTATTCAATTTGATGATCGGTCAAATTTGGAAGTCTTCACTAAATAGTAAGAACGAATTTTATTATGTGTATTAGTCTCATGGTAGAGTAATTGATGTCTAGGATTAGAATTCTCTGGTTCGAATTCATCATAACGTGATCTTTTAGTTTTATTAACTTGGAAAAAATAATGAACTCTATTTGAAAATCATAGTGTCGTTCGTTAAATCTTGATCAACCGACCAAATAATAGGAACCCATCTTCGTATTTAAAAGAGTAGACCACTTTGGATTAGTTATAATTTTTAAATTATATATATATAGGGAGTGGATCAAATGAGAATTATATTTTTTTTGCGAACTTTGTGAACTATGCATAAGACGTATAAAGGTGATGCAAAAAAGGTATAATGTTCTGTACAAAGAAAATTTTCTAAAATTGTTTTGTTATGCAATATTTTTAGAATGTTTTCGTTATGCACAATTTTATAGATTTTGTTCATCGACTTTATACTTTTATGCGTAGTTCTAAAAAAATGAGTTCTCACTGGATCCAATCCATATATATACAGTATATAAGTTGTAATACAACCACCTTAAGATAAGAAATAAGAACTCATCTCCATGATCTATTTGTCACTAATCAATAGTTCAAGTTATCAAAATTCCTGTAATTAAGGGATAATTGTTTTCATAATATCCTATATTTACTATTATAGCCTTATTTGATTTAATCACAATCACCCATTTTCAAAAATCAATGATGAAGATTTGTTCTCGTTTCTTATTTTTAATACATTTTATTTGAACCAAACTCTATATATATATATATATATATATATATATATATATATATATATATATATATATATATTTAGAGGACTTCAATTTTATATATTAGTAACATCTTATGTGTGCAATATATAACTACAAAACTTAAATTTTGACTCAAAATTTTATATATTAGTAATATCTTATGAAATTATAGTAATATTAAACAAAATTAAATTGGAACCTGAGACCTAGTCATGTACATCGTTACTCTGTTGACTTGTTTTAGGTCCCAGCCCAACTAAATATGTTATTTAAATCAGAGGCAGATTCTTGATGGCTATATTTGTTTTTATTCATATATATAGCATCTATGTATATTATATTGATAGAGGTCGCATGCCTTTAATAAATATAAATAATTTTTAATATAAAAGTTGGCTTAAATAATAACACAAAGTTGGCACACACAAAAGTTGAATTTTCACTACGAAATTTAACGCAAAACTAACCACCTTATATCCATCAATTGTGAATATAAATAGTCCATGGGTAAATTTGTTATCCATTTAACTAATTTATAATTCAATATTATATTATACTATATATATATATATATATATATATATATATATATATATATATATAATACTTTTATATTTTGATTAATTTGATTTAAAAGTATTTTTAGTTCAATATAATTTTAAGATAACAAAATAATAACAATTATTTTCATAATTATATTATTACAATATTAATTGATAGTTAAGAAAATAAGTCATGAAAAAATATTAAACACAAAAGAATGGAAAATAAAAAAATGAAAACCTAAAAAAAAGATAAATTTTTTAATGGAAAAAGTAAGTTAGAGGAGAGAGAAATTTATGATTATGAAATCTCAAATGATTAGTTTCAAATCTATTTTTCATAATTTTTATGTCAATTTAAAGATTTTATCATGAGTTATAATTTAAGATGTATATTGCATATTTTATGGTGAATAAATTTTTGCAACAATGAGAAAGAAGCAAAATAAATGAATTAAAAAAAAAAGAAATAGTAAAAAGTTTTATATCCATCATAAATGAATATGTTTTGGAGAGAAAATAATATGGAGAATTATTTCCCTTTAATATATATATAGATAGCTTGGAAAATTTATACCTTCTTCTTTATTATTATTTGAATAATAGAAAATTCACAATATTTAAATACTAACATTTATTTTACACCGGTAACGTGTCCCTTCTTTAGTCAAATAAAAATACTTCACCACATATCTCGTATATTCTCTGGTGCTGATTTTC
This sequence comes from Salvia rosmarinus, assembly GCA_036937905.1. Lineage (NCBI taxonomy): Eukaryota > Viridiplantae > Streptophyta > Magnoliopsida > Lamiales > Lamiaceae > Salvia > Salvia rosmarinus. The sequence continues at coordinate 1,509,707 of CM072822.1, forward strand.
TTCTTTGTGGGAGATTTGAATAATAATGTTATTCTTCTATTTTTCTTCTAAAATTCAAGCACGCAAGGCATCTCTGCCATATGTAATGCATATTCTAAATTAAAAGTTGAAATTTTTATACCAGAAAATAGATAAATAATTACTCCCAAAATATAAATAAATGTTAAATTAATTATAGTTTATGACTTCATATTTAGATTCAGTTGCGAAAAAAGCCCAACTTTTGGGCAAGTTGCAATATGGCCGAACTTAAGTTTTCGGCTTGGAAACTCTTACGTGTAAGGCCTGAATTAGATGTGGATATTCTTATTTATTTTGTAAATTATATGGAAATATATTTTCACTAAACATCAAATTGGCGTCGGAGATATATTTGATGCTCAAGTGAAAATATATTTTCACGTGATTTACAAAATAAATAAAAAATATATACGTCTGATTCATGCTTTCCATGTCAGAGTTACTAGCTCAAAAATGTAAGTCAAGACCATATTTGCAATTCGCATCCGAATGTCGGACTACTTTTACAAATTTTCAAGGTCGGGCTATTTTTGCAATTTTGCACAAATGTCAGGCCATAAAATATGATTAACTCTATTAATAATAATGAAATTCGAGATCATTCAATTATGTCAATACTTTGTATTTATCATTTTGCGAATATTGTTGGTATTTAATCTATGTCAATATTTTTCTATTTTTTTAATATCAATTTTTACCTGATATTTCAAAAATTAATATCGATACCATCAAATTTATAAATTACATATCAAAGCTTGATTTATTCCTCTATCTTTAAATTCAAAGAGATTAATAGAAGAAAAATTAAAATTTGATTTTATATAATTTATAAATTTAATGATCACAATAATAAATTTTAATGTATTATAATAAAAAATAATATTATAAAAAAGCTAAAGTTCATTAAATGTCAACTATTCAACGATTTTTGTTGGTTTTACGAATATATAGTACCTACAACTTTAATAAAATGTTTATGTAGCATTCACGCCCTATCATACAGGGTGGGAAAAAAAACCAAATAATCGGTATACCGGACTTATCGTGCAGAAAAAAGACTGAATTTTCGGTATACCGTAATTTTCGGTACGGTATGATACGTACTGTTAATTTTCGGTACGTTAACATTATCAATTTTTCGGATACCGCGGTATACCGATATATACCGTACTACGGTATATATCAAATTTTTATATATATACCGGTATATCGGTACATATCGAATTTTTCGGTATGAATTCCGGTACGGTATACCAGTATACCGTACTGAAATATAATACTTATTTATTATATATAATTATTATTAATTTTTAAAATATATATTTATTCATAATGAATGATAAATTACAAAATATGTTATTATTGATGATTAAAATGAATAAGAACTTTTATACTTAATAGAATTATAATTATAAACTCAATCACATCTATGTTATATAACTAATTTACAATGAGTTTAAAATAATTATAACTTTTAAATAGACTTTGAAAAGTAAATATAAATTTAAATAGTATATTCAATTTATAGTATAGTCTATATCACTATTACATAATAAAAATAACATATGTTTTGCATACATTTTAAACTTTTGATAATGATATATGATTTTTAAATTTTAATCAAATCTTAAAATATACTTTTATGTATATAATAAAAATAAAAATAATGCAATGAGGTACCGATTGGTTAAACTAAAAAATAATTACGACCTACTAATTTATCATTTTAAACTATAATATAAATATAGATAATTATGAAATTAAATATATAATTACGGTTTACATAATTATATTTATATATCTATAATTATAATCAATGAATAAGTTACGTCTAACTTATATAACTAATTTGCAATGACATAAGAATAATTATAATTCATAAGTAGACTTTGAAAATAAATGGGATCAATATAATCAAATGATATTAAATATAATATTTAATTCATACATTGTATTGTCGATATTATTAGTACGTAATGAAAAATACTTATGTTCGACATATACTTTAAACTTTCAATAAATATATATGTATTTTATAATTTAATCAAATCTTAATATATATTTTCATGTATATTATAATATCAATATAGTTAATAATAATACTTGAGAAGTAATTACTTGATTTACTAATTATTATTTTTTAAAATTAGAATATCACTATACTTAATTATAATAAATTATATATAAATATAAAATACGAGTCACATGGTCATATTTATACACCTATAATTAGAATTAAGCAATTCTTGATAATTTCGATAATTTTCGATAATTTCGATAATTTTTAGTAATTTCGGTATACAAAAGTCCGGTACGATATACCGTAAAAGTCTGTACGGTAACTGTATGAAATTATATTATACCGTAATCTTCGATATACCTACTTTCGATATGCCGAGTGGTTCGATAAGGTATCGGTATATAATTTTTCATACCATAATTTTGGATACTGACAATATATGATATGATAAAAAAAAATTTGATATACTGTATCGACCCACTCTTCCTCCTCACCCAAATTGATGTGACAACTAGATGCAAGGATAGTTGATGCTACACATAGATGTGATTGCCCAACATCTATAATATATATAATTATATGAACTCAAAAAAGGAAATACAGTATATTTAATATGCGTTACTAAATGAAATACGAACGTAACATATAGTTTAAAGATATCTCATATCTCATAAATATTATAAGGGCCAAAACCCAAAATTCATAATGGTCATCAATGAAAGGAAACTAGATTTATTAGATTTCTTAAAGTGCAGTTATTACCCAAAAACCTAATCAAACTCAAAACTGGTTTTAAAGATTAAACTAAATACAATCAAGTGCAGCATAAAACGTATTAATTGTGTGTGTTGGTTCAGTGGTAGAGTGGTTAATCGCCGGGCCAAAGTCTCCCTTTTCCACCGCGACGTACCGCGACGTGCCTTTAAAATTTCTGTATTAATTGACAAAAAAAAATAAAACGTATTAATTCCTAAATGGCTAAAGTACAGCGCTGCCTTATAAACTTTTATAGAATGCATGATCCTGCCGTAAATTATAATTAACTATATTAATAATCGTTAAACTCGAGATCATGGTCATGCAATTGTATCAATACTTTATATATATAATTTGTCAACAATTTTTCTATATTTTTAATATCGCTTTTTGTCCTGATACCTCAAAAATAATTAAATAATATCGGTATCATATTTACAAATTTCATATCAAAATTGAAATTTGATTTTTATGTAATTTGTAAATTTAATGATTATGATAACAATTTCTGGTGTATTATAATAAAAATAAATATAAAAAATGCTAAGGTTATTTAAATGTCAACGATATGTGTTGGTTTAAATTTAATGAAAATAGTACCTATAACTTTTATTAAATGTTTATGTAGCATTCATGCCCTATCTCACTCACCTTTATTGATGGAACAAGTAAATTAAACATATTTCTAAAATGGTTAAAACCCAAAAACCTACTCAAACTCAAAAATGGTTATCGATTAAAAACAAAAACAATTAAGTGAGGGATAAGACGTATTAATTCACAAAATGCTAAAGTACAGCTGCCTTAAAATTTTTTGTTCAATGCATTTATAGGTGTTTGGTGTTAAATATTATCGATACGATTACATTATAATTTATATAAAATATAGAAAAGAATATAGCTAATAGTTCTTATTATTACATAATAAAGAATTTAATGTTTTTAAATGAATGGAAAAATAATAAACAATAGACACGTGGTTTCATAATTTTGGGATACTGGTTAAATAAATCGGTATATGACCAACAAATGCGTAACAAAGTATGTTTAGATTATGGAGCATAAAAAAATGATTACCTAAAAAAAGATTAAAAAAAAAGAACTTATCAGTTCAAATAAGAAAAAAAAATTGATTCAGTCTTGAAGAAGAAGGAAAAGGGAGTTGTATACTGGTGAAGAACCCATGAAATTATTATTTTGTTAACGAAAAAAATTCCCATATTTACCTGAATTAGTGAGATTAATTCATCAATATTATAAAATAAATAATTCAATGCATTAAACTAGTTGTTGCTAGATCAACTATAAAATAAATAATTCAATGCACCAAAAGGATTTATTTATTTATTTATTTGTTTTGTTTTTGAAGTACCAAATAAATCCGGTTAAAACTCGAGTTGTTGCTAGATCAATTCCACGAGTTGTAAAATAGAAAATTAAATTTTGAATTAAACTATCATTGGTTGATACAAGTATGGTATTATTTTATTTTTGTTGACTAATATGGTGTATATATATGAAATAATATTATACACACGCACATAAAGATGTTTTAGTACGTCTTGATATTTAGAGGATGTTGGTGATATATATATGAAATATATATTATAAAATAATTTTATGTTTATTTTTAAGTTTAAAAACAACTTATGTTTATTTTAGTTTACGTCTTGAAACACCCTTAATATTATGATTTTTCATGACATTTAACATATATACTTATATGTATAATACCAAAATAAAATAAAAAATAAGACCAATGAAAAAATGGTTATATTAACGCTTATATTACACATCATCTTGTTCTAGATAAATATTCCACCCACACAAAATAGTCTTAAAAGTCCATCGAAATACTTTAAGAACGTTGAAATCATCCATAAAATGTCGAGTTCGTTATCGTGCCGACTCTATGTCTTCGCTACAGAAGTCGAATTTGGATACAATAGAGTGGCCAACACGCGCTTTTGTCGCCACGTCAGCGGCGGGGCGCTGCGGTGGTGGATGACCCCGTCACCGTGCGTCGCAGAGTACTTATCCACAGCGGGCATTCACCTCCACGCATATACGCCTCTTTTCTGTTTTCATTTAACACATATTAATTTCATTTTTGACTCATCAGTCATCACACTACTACGTGCTTTATATATATATATATAGCAAAAGATAGTAGTCCCCTCTCATCTCAGGTTCTCAGGCTGTGTCCCTTTTCCTTCTACACACACATTCTCTCTCCCGATTTATCCTTTTCTTTTTTCTCACTCTTCAAAAGATAAAGCTTCTCCTCCCCCTCTCTCTGCTTTTTTCCTGAGAAAGCAGCGTTTTTCTTGCCGTAATCGGGTTTTTGGTACGTTTTGAGAAGGCCCTCACTCACATTTTGGTATGTATTCCTCGTCTTCTTCCTCATTCAGTGTGTGTGTGTGTGTGTGAGTTTTGCATTTTATGCTTGTGGGTCTAGGGGAAAACTGTTTTTTCGATTTAAAGATGTGACTTTTTAGTCTTTTGAACGTCTCTTCTGTTGGAGGGTCTCTCTCTCTCGCTGTAGCTGGCAATTTTAATTTTTGGGGGAAAAGAACTTGAAACTTTTTTTCTTGGGATGTGTGATCAGCCTGTTGTTTCTGCCTGGAGATTTGGCTGCAGCCTCTTGTTTTCAGACCTCAGATCACATTTCAGAATTTAATATTAAGGTTTTGGATGTCAGCATAAAAGAATATAATGAAAATTTTGAGAATTTCAGCTCTGGCATTTTGTGCCTCCACATAACAAGTTTATGAAATGTATTAATGTTCTTGAGCTTTCTACCCATGTTTGTGAATTAGATTGATTTTCAAGTCATTTGAGGTTTCTTGAGAGGTCTCTGTTTCTGAACTAGATTTTATTTTAATACTCTTGATGTGGTAGAATCTTGATTGTTGAATGCCCCGTTGTCGTGGTTGCGGGTTTCCCTTGTCATCTCGCCTCGAATTATGAAAAATTATTTCCCTTCTACTTGTCTGTTGATAGGGTAAATTCTATAGAACATGTAGATGTACTACATGCCACTCATATAATAATATATGTGTTCTTCGTCCTTTCTCGTATGATAATATTTTATTAATATATCCCCGTTTATAGGATAGTATGTACTGATTTCATAGCATTAAATTTTGCAAACATACTCAATAATTTCACTTGCTTGAATTGAATTGTTTTATAATTTAAGCAAAAGAGTGGATATGACATGTGGGATTCTCATTGGTTATATCTTCCCTTAAAGCAAACATAGTTTCCACCAAATTGATATGTGCGATTGGTTTGTTCTGCACATGATTGTACTTTTTTATATGCTCAAGAAATTATGGTCTTGATATTCACTTTTTGATTTTCAAGTGAAGTTAGGTGAGTGGTTGAGAGCCAATTTATTGATGATTGAATTATTGTTTCAAACAGTATCTCACCCAATGCTATTAATAAATTTGGAGAGCCCTTTTTTATGTTTAGAAAAAAAATCATCTTTAGTGATGGTCATTGACATCAAATTTAATTAAGTTATGCTATTTGAGAAGTATTTGAGAAATTCTTAGTTGTGGTTTCAACATCATGGGCCAGTAGGCCACTAGATTGCCGTGCGTCGCATTCTAACCAATTCCCATTTTCATTTTTGAGGTGTGGACTGTGATATCACATTTAGATGGTAGGTGGCTTGAGGTGTGTATATTGTTGATGGAAAACTAGTCGTTATGCGTCACATTCGTGGCTTTCGGGTTGCAACAAGGGCTGATTTCTTAGATCTTCGACGTGCCTCTAGTTGTAGACGCAACGGGCAGGCTCGTGGAAGGCCCCTCGACCTCCTTGGGTCGTGTTAGGTGATCAACATATGACGCTATTTCGTACTCGCCTTTTAACTATCTCCGGATTGACCTATTCCGCAATTTGAGGGGCCGGGTACAGGGGTTGGGCGACGGCCGGGTTGGGAGTTTGTTCGTATGTTGTTTTTGTTGTTTCTATTGCCCAATGTCGTGTTTTATATTCTTCATGTTTACAACGTCTTTTGTTGGACTGAACAATTTTGAGCTTGTGTAATCGTGTACTCCTTCAAATACTCAACCTTATGTATTGTCAATCTGATCTATTACTCCATACATACAGACGTCTAAATGGAGCAATATCTTCGAGGAGTATCAAACAACAGAGTCGAAGCTTCGTGCCAAAATCTCAAATCCTCGAACTCTACTCCCAAAGAATCCGACGCCAATCTGTCCGTCGGCTTCGAGTGCAACATCTGCCTCGACCTCGTGCAAGACCCTGTGGTCACGTTGTGCGGCCATCTCTATTGCTGGCCGTGCATATACAGGTGGATAAGCTTCCAACACGCCTCCCCCGACAACCCCGACCACCAGAGCCCCCAGTGCCCGGTTTGCAAGAGCGAGGTGTCAGAAAAGACCTTGATACCCCTCTATGGCCGCGGCCATAGCACCAACGCCTCCAAGGACGAGCTATCCCGTGCCATACCGCAACGGCCGTCGAGCCCCCGATGCCAGACCAACTTGATCTTGCCAAACGTGACGGGCAACAACTCGTATCCATTCGAGCAACTCCACCGTAGAGGCTACAACGCCCCGCCATCCCCTCGACAGGACTATGCTGCTACGCCGCCTCCCCTATCCTCGGACATGGCGGGGCGAGACACTTGGCCGACCCCATGATCTGGATGTTCGGGGAGATGGTGTATTCTAGGATATTCGGGAATTCGGAGACTACGTTGAATACGTATCCGAATTCTTACCATATAGCCAGCAGCAGCTCGCCGAGGCTGCGGCAGCACATGATGCAGACTGATAAATCACTCAGCAGAGTTTGTTTGTTCCTTCTTTGCTGTATGATGCTATGTTTGCTCCTATTTTGAGCTAAATGCATTTTTGATTTTAGTCTCTATTTTTGGTTCGTGTTGAACTTGTAAAGATTTACCTTAACGATTTGTACAAATACGCCGGTTACCATATAATGTGTATAAAGAGTTTATATATATGATCACTATATCCAAACGTTTGTGATTTCAAATGCAAATTTGAAAAAGAAAAAAAAAACGAGTACAATACGCACAACATCTAGGGGTGCTTATTGGATCAGTTTCGGTTAACCGAAACCAATATACGTCAAATCTAATAACCGATACCTAAACCGATTGGTTAATCAATTATCCAATTCAGAAAGAAAAAAAAAAACCCACCATATTTATTTGTTATTTCATTGATTTTTTCCTTGTTTCGACTCAAAAATCAAGTACGAAAATATCACCAAATCGACACAAGTGCAACACCATCAATTCTCCAACAATGCAACAACAAACTGAAACAGGTGAAATAATCAATTCTCCAACAACAACCAACACAAGTCACACAACACAAATCCATAAAATCTCCATAATTCAAAAACAAACACAAGTCACAAAACACAAGTTACACAAGTGCAACAACAACACCAATGATTCAAACTTCACAAAGCTCTTCGACCAATCTGACTCAAGGCACTCTCTGTCGCCGTCTTCGTCTATTGGTCCAAAAGAACCCTAATCTTTTTTTATTTTTTATTTTTTCGTGTTCTAACACCACTTAAGTTCTTAACTATTAATTTGTGTATTTAATTTAATAATAATAAAATAATAATAATAAATTAATAATTATTTAATTTCGGTTATCGATATACCCGATAACTGAAATTAACATCAATTCATTATTCAATACCGAACCAAATATCCAGTTAATCGATTATTGAATACCGATAATCGATGAATATCGATTCGATTCGGTAATACTAGTTATCTACTTATCCTATAAGCAGCCCTAACATCCTCTATCCTCTGTCCTCTATTTGAAATTGTAATTGACATTCAATTTTCATGCCCAAATGAGTGTACTAGGGTTGGGAAACGTGTATACTATAAATTGAAACATTAATTGTGGCCCCGATTCTAGATGCCCGACTAGATTCGATGCATCTAGAAGAACAAAGTTGTCCACATTAAAAAATAAATAAATTGTGAAACTTTTTCTATAGTTGTCCTATTATATTTGAAAATGGTCTATAGAAGTCCCCAATGTCACTTTTTCTACTAGTAGACTAGGATCCAAGCTATATTACGGGAGTCGGCGATCTAAACTTTTTCTTTCACAACGCAGTCTTTCTTTTAAATTAGGGGATGAGCAATTGAAAAATATACTTGACTTTAGTTTCTCAATCTTACATACACAAGAAAATGAGAAATACCAAGGCACACCGTTTTCACTTTCCTCAACTAATATATAAAGCCTAAAAATATGAAGTCCAAACCAACCTCGGGAGAGCTTTCGGGCGAATGAGCATTTTTAGATTATTTTTCTAATTTTTATGATATACTCCCTCCGTCCCACCCAACATGGCTCGCTTTCCTTTTTGAGCTGTCCCACCCAAGATGACACGTTTCATTTTTAGGAAATAATTATCTCTTCAAAAGTTGTGGGACCTACCTACTTTTTATCACTTTATTCACTTTATACCATTCTCCTAAATAACCGTGCCGAAAAGAAAGGAGTCATCTTGGGTGGAACGGAAGGAGTATAAAATTAATATTTTTAATCATAAAAAAAATCAATTATATAAGATATAATTAGTATTATTAAATAATTATAAATATGTATATTTAATAGAATATCAGGCGGGCTTTTTTAACCTGAAATCCCGGGCTTTTTTGGCCCAAAGCCCGGTAGACCTAAGGTTTTTTTCGAGCGGGCTTTTTAGACCCGATTTTTTCCGGGCCTTTAATTTTTAAACCCAAACCCCAGGTACCCCAGGCGGGCTTTTAGGGTCGGGCTAATTTTGCAGGCTCTACTCATCGACATAATAATCAATTAATCGGAAAATTCGTTGAAACGTGCGGTTATATGGATTACATATCTCCATATAAAATCAAATGAAACACCTATAATATAGGACTACTACTCCTGAAATTCCCATAGTTTTTGTCCCATTATCCACTTTGTATCTTAATATTTTTCACTAAGTTAAAGAATAAAAATTATGTCTTCACGAGTTTAGCTCAATTAATTAAGAGCTTACAGATATAGACCAAGAGTTGAATCCTAAGTAGCCATAGTGTGGTAGTTTCACTATCTTTAGAATGACTCTTGTGGGAATCTTTTTTACGAATATTATGCTCTACCTATTTAAGCGAATGTGGTATGTCACAACAAACATCCTAAACTGAAATTATCAGTATTATTGGATATAAGTTAAGTATCATTAATTAGTTATGGGGACCCCAAATACTAATTATTCGAGTGAAACAGTGCTGCTGCTGATCCGTGAAATTAATATATGGATATGAAGCCCGTGACGCCCACTACTCAATTAATAACAATAAACACAAGAATAAATAAATATAAAACAACTCCAAATAAATAAACTCACGTCTTATCTTGTCGTAAATAATTGGAGTCACGTGGTATGATTTAATTGTGTAGATGACAAGGGTCAAGGGGTCAAGCATGTGAATAAATATATTAATTTCTTGAAACGAAAAACCATAAAAAAACGACGATTGTTCGTGAAAGTTTCTACAGAAAGATCCCTTGGTTCTAGCAAACGGATCACAGTTACAGGTACCTGGGAGCATAACGATGGAATGAACGAAATACGAACAGTTAACATAATATGGTCATAGATCTTAGGTTGTAAGTTGATTATGAGCGAATTTGTTGATGTTTCACCCATGAAGTATGGAAAGTGCCAAATATTGGGAACTACCGGGGAAGAGTAAAGGAAAAATACAAACAGATACAGATACAATTATGGGCCTTGTCATCGATGGGCCAAGGCCCATAACTAGTGATCCAAAATAAAAAAATGAAGTGGACTTGTACCTTTCAACAGTTCACTCCTAAAAAAATTCGAAAAACCAAAAACCCTATAACATAAAATATTACAATATGCTCATTTCTACTCGTGGAGCCTTGTTCAGCTCAAAGACGACATTTTTCTTCGATTCTCACCGAAACTTGTCCAATTACTTCAACAAGATTCCTTATTCCTACGTTGGGAGAAAACCCTTTACCTCAATACCCCCATCTCCAATGTCTGCGGATACCCTCACAGCTGCAGACGTTCATGATGCAACCATCAGCCTCCAAGAATGGCAGGGTTGGGGCACCGTATCGCCGCTGCCGGCGATGTTGGGTCAAGTTATTCACGATATGAAGCTTCTGGAGAAGGATATTGATGCGCTCATGACCTTCGGCGGCAATCGCGGTGCCCTTACGGTGGGAAACGCAGATTTATGTCCACAGCTTGTGGCTATTGCGTTGGAGTTATGTGGGATTGATTGTGTTGAAAAGACTGGTTATGTTTGGATGATTAGGTGATTTTGTTTAGTGGTTTTTTGAAGAGATTTGAAATTGGTGGGGCGGAGTTGGATTTTTGGGTGATTGAATGCCTTTTATGTATGCAATTGCTTTTCAGTATTTTCTATTTTCTTTTTTAGGTGAGAATGGTGATTGTTTTTGTGGTCTATCTATTACTATTAGCATGAGTATTGATTTTTACCTTTTATGTCCTCGTGAAAATTGTATGCCCAAATTTAGATTCTTTGTTAAAGAATCAAGAAATGTCAATGTAGGTATGTAGTTGAAATGTGATCATGCGTGTGTTTGCGTGGAATGGTGTTTTGTCTCGGTCAAATGTCTGGAGAAAATCAACGTGATCATCAATGCTTAGTTTGTGAATGTAGATTTTACCATTTTTAGATTATCTTTTACTGGTAAGAGCGGCCTTTTGAGTACTTGTATATGTTGCTTTCAATCCTTTCAAAGGGAAAATCGTAGAGAGATTATTGACAATATCGTGGCAAGGAACTTCAGTGAGGAAGAAGCATGATGTTTATTGCTTAGATAGCATAGCCATCTTTAGATTTGTATTGCCATTTTCAACTGTGTATAATAATCTCTTCAACTATTTCTAGCTTTAAGATATGACTGGTGTTTGGTGCATAAGCATGCTGATGAAAGTTGATTTGAAACTATTCCTTAACATCAACATCTTAGCTTGCTTCTAGGGAGGCTTCAAGGTGGAGGAGGACAAGAAGCATCGTGCAAAATATGCATCACTAAATACTTCCGAAGAAAAACTCCAGTTCTTTTCAGCTCGACAAATAGCTTGCCGGCTACTTGGGAGTAGGGGCTATCTGTGTCAGAAGGTACAAAGTCGATCAATTTTGTCATACACCATTTTGTTTCTAAAAATATAATTGGTTAGTTCGCTTCTAATTGCTCTTCAGTAGTTATATGATTATAAATTCATTTTTCTTTAACTATTTCTTGTTGTCCGAATGTATTGCAGTGCTGGCTTCCCAGGAAGATTGCGTGTGTTCGAAAGTTAAAAATGCTTGCTGTGGCGTAGATTGCATATTTGGTTGTACATGCACCCAAAGGTTTGAGATTCTGTTTCTCGACCCCATTTGCATTTATTCTTTGGCACTTCTAAGGAGAAAATGTGTGCTATATTCTGATTAATTCTTATTTTAATTTTGTGAGATAAACTAAAATAAGATCCTTGAATGTTTCATTTTCCGTCTTTAACAGGATTTCTTGAGACAGAACAATACAGGGAAGTTATTGTGGCAAGTCTTTGGTGTTCAGGCTGCAAGTTTGTGTCTCTTTGGCATAGCCGAGCATGAAGAGATGATGTGGGACGAATTGAATCGTGCAGGTATTCTGTCTACTTTCGTTTCTCGAAATGTTGTGTCCAACTGCCATTTATTATTCACTGTTACTTTGTAGTCCCTTGCATCATCGAATGGAGCTTCTATGTTTCACTCTCCCTTTCTTTCTTTCTTCGGGTTTGGTCAGGGTAGGTTTAGGCTGATATCATGGCTTTTCTTTTTTCTAATCATAAGTGTCTCCAAATGTTAATTTTAGAAAATGGTTTGAGGGCTTCATCAAAAGAATTAGTGAATTATTGATCTCCAAATTTAATTTTCCTAATTTTAGCGAATTATCAGCAACGTTCCTTTGATTCCACCAAGGGTGATTTCCAGGTAGAAACAAGGTTTGGTGTCTTTATCCAAATAAGAATGCAGTGACCGAGTCTGTTAAGGATATTGTTGGCTGCTCGACGAATCCAGAAAACCAGGCAGAGCCGGTAACTTACAAGCCTCGTTTCCACAAGCTCTAGTTTGTTATTATGTCATATACCAAAATCCATTTCTATTCACAAGTTACAACCTTAGCAGTCCTTTCTTACGTAAATTATGCATGAAGCCCTTTCGATTATATGCTAAAAGTTCGCATATTAATGTCACACAGGCAAATGAAGACGACGCGATGCACTTTATCTTGATTGATGGAACTTGGAGCAATTCAGCTGCAATGTTCAGGCGTTTGCAGGTGTGGACCGACTAATGGAGCTAAATAAAACGACAAATAATCTCAACCTTTTTCTTGTTTCTCATTAATATTCCCTTATTTACTTTATGTTGAGAATCTATAAATTCCTGCTTCACCTAAATGAGAAGTGAAAATCTGAAACTAGCCAGCAATGTGTTCTTCTACGCTAGTAGATTTGTTCTTTCTTAGATTGTGAGTGGTTAAGTCAAAGATTAGAGAAGATTACTTTAACCTAGCTTGATTTTATACAGAATCGAGCTGAATCAGAATGGGGAAAGGAACTGCGTTGCATATCTCTGTGCGCAGGTGCATCCTTGATGCATAAACTAAGGTAAACTCTCTTCCACATTCTTCTATATATTTATGAAAATTCATTTTTTCTTGTATTTAATCATACATGATTCAGACCCCAGCCGTCTTGGGATCGTACCTGCACAGCCGGTGCAGCAATCGGCCTCCTATACGAGCTCAGCCAGCTTCCAGAGTTCAGTTCCTTCGGATTGGACAAGCAGGCTGAAGTGATAGATGAGGCCTTGGAGGTCTTGTACGAAGGTCTCGTTGCTCGGAGGCTTCGTCGGGGCAGGTCGATCTCTCGTAAGGAAAGGCACAACTGGGATATCTGGTAACAAGCAGCATATGCATAATTGGTATAGGAAGTTTTACTGATTTTTGACGATTGATTCTCTACTGTGTTTCAATCTCGTATGTTGTTGCAATATTAATTTTTGAGATAGGCTAACAATATTAATTTTAGTGCGATAAAAGTATTAATTTTAGTATAAACTGATATATCAAAAACAATATTAGTTTTATGTTTAGAGATATTTAACGTACAAGTTATGAATTTTATACTATATATAGGAAAAAATGTCATAATTAAAGAACCCTGGATACAAGACAATTCTTAGCTTATATCAAGACAAGGAAAATTTAAATGTATATGTTAATTACTAAATCATCTTCAAAATTTACAATAAGTAAAAGTATTTTAAGTATATTAAAATTAATAATACATATAAATACACATTTCTATAATAATAACTATTTTCTTTTGCGGGAGCAAAGTATTTTGATTTAAAAAGTGTAAGTGGGACAAAAATTACACTGCATATTACCGTTAATTGACACCATATTCACTCACAACACTTTGTCTATACATCAATAATTGTTAGGCTCGTCCCTGGGACAACTCAATGGTTAAGGTGGGTTTCAGTGGCCGAGAGGTCACATGTTCGAACCCCACCAAACGCCTCTATGGGTTTGAACTCATTACACTTGTTTTCAAGTGTGGTTACATCTGCCTGTGTGTTTTTGCGGCTATCGCATTGCGAACGTGGGATTTTACCCAGTGCGCACCTAAGATAACGGCTGCGGGTTTCCCATGATACAAAAAAAAAACAAAAATGTTAGGCTCATTTCCCCTCATTTGTGATTTGTTAAGTCCTAAAACACCTATTTCTTTTGGTGCAATAATAATAAATTAATATATGTCATATTAATGTAAAAAGATTTTAAAAATATCTTGCATATGTGCCATTGCCATTCTTCGCCCGATTTCTTCTCCTCATAATAACCTCTTCCCCAAAAATCACCAATTCAAAGAAACCCAAAATTAGAAAAAAAGAAAATAACGAAGAAAAAAGAAAACAAAATATTTGATTAGAAAAGGAAATAGAAAATACGAATCCACTGAAAATTCGGTTAAAAATCCCATCTGCAGAAGGTAGAAGGCATCAATGGATTCCGACCAATCCTTGCTGCATTTCTTTATTTTCTTCCTTCTTGTTGGCATTGCATCTTCTTCCCACATTTCAAGTAATTCTCATTTTTATTTTTGAATGTATTTTTATTTGAACCAAAAATCATATATATATATATCTTATTCGATTAAAATGGTGATCTATAATATATCTTTTCTTTTGTTATGGGGAAAATGTATTTTCTTCGTCGGCGGTCAGGGATTTTCGCCATCATTCATCATTATTTCCATATTGTTCAATGATAGTTCGGAATTGGCTTTTTATTGGCAATTGGCAAGAATGTTTATTTAGTCTATTGTGTGAATGTTCAAGTGATTGATTGAATTTTTTTGCCCATATTTTTTATGGGTGTTATGTTGGTGAGAAGATGGGATTTTTGAGCCGCACAATTCAATTGGTCGTTCGATTCTGCAGCAGAAATCAAGTAAGAATGTTTGTTTTCGTGTTACTTATTTTCCCCCTTATTTTCTTTTTATTTTTCTCACATTTTTAGGGTTATTAGCCCCTTAATACACGGATTTTGGATATATTTTGGTTTTGCACACAAATCTTAAAAGTTGAGAATAAATTCACGAACCTAAATATTGTTGTAATTTTTTCACAATTTAAACTTTCGTCCAAATTAAATCTAACATGGCAGTCCGATGATATAATTTGAGTGAGATGACGTCGATGTGGCACCAATCCAACTAAAACGCATTGTTTTGTTAATGAAATTTTGTTAGCTTTACAACCACATGGTATGTAAACTGCTATTTTTAGGAGTCAAAATCAACATTCGACCATAGGCAATCACACCTCCAGTGTCCAAGTCCAGCCTTTGTCTTCCCAACACTATTCAAAGTAACGAACTTAAACAAAATTATTAGAAAATATGACCTAAATTATTCTAATAAAAATACTCTTTTCGTCCCCTAATAAGTGCTCTATTTCAGAAAAAATATTTATTCCTGAATAAATTTTCTATTTCTGAGTTCTATGCAAAATTACATCAAACTATCAAATTTAACTTTCTTCAATTTTCCAATTTGTTTCATATCCCCGATTTTAATTCGGATAAAAAGAGTAAATTTTTCCACTTTCTTACAACTAAGAACACTTATTCGTGAAATGATGAAGTACATACGACACGAGACCCCTTAACGGGCCGCCTCCCGACAAAAAACTGCAGGTTGCCCCGTTGATTTCGAGAACATGAACTACACGGTGATCACAAGCCAATGCAAGGGGCCTAACTACTCAGCTGATAGATGCTGCCCGCCGTTGAAGCAGCTGCTCTGCCCTGTCAAAGATCAAGTCAACAATCTCAAGAGTGACTGCGCCGACGTGTTCTTCAGCTACGTCAACCTCTACGGCAAGTACCCGCCGGGCCTCTTCGCCTCCCTCTGCAAGGAGGGCGAGGCGGGGCTCGACTGCAAAGGCGTTGTTGTTGCCAAAAATGGGGCTGCTTGCTCCTCCTCCTCTCTAGTCATGATCGTTGCTGCACTAGCATTCATGCTTTTCTTCATTTGATGAGGGTGTGATGTGTGTGTTTGTTGTTTCTTTGGCATATTTATAGGTGGATTATTTGGAAAAAAATGGTTGTGTTGTCCTATGTTGATCAATTAATACATAAATTTTAAAATTTTGCACACACTATGACTCGAACCCAAGACCTTCTACCGGATATTAACCACTCTACCACTAGGCCAACACACACACACGATTGTGTTGTCCTATGATGTTGTATTAGTGTGTGTGATATGTAAACTTCGAACCAAAAAGCAAAAGGGAAGTATTCATAAGCTAAATTTAAACACTATAAGACATCAGAGGCGATTACTTTGCTTGGTAGATTAAATATATAAATATATAATTGATTATTTGAAGGATCAGATGATCAAACAAATCTAAAATTAATCATTCCATTAAAATAAATTATAAACGAATTTACATTAGTTTTATTTATCTATCATATTACTCAAAGTAAATATACTATGAGATTGCGCTTAAATTCGGATATTTAATTTCGCAAATTTTCCCCGTCAACCCTTAACCTGTACAATAATACATATCGTAAAATACTTTTTATTTTTAAGAATTTGCTCAAAATAGAATTTTTTTTTTTTGTCAATTTAATACAAAAATTTTAGAGACTACGTCACGATGGAATCGAACTCGAGACCTCAAAATAGAATTGATGCTCCTCAAAATGATTGACTTATTGAATATTCAACTTTTAGCCGGTCTTGAATTCTTGGCCGCTCATTCCACAAACAAAATGAGATAAGACATCAAGTAACATTCCCAATTAAGCCAATCGATGTTTGGAAACCACATCCACAACTTGAAGATTCGGCATTATTAAAAATTGACTATTACAAAAATATTTACGTAGCCACAATTATCACGATACTATCGCCGTACGGCCACACATGATATATCTTCAAAAACAAATGTAAAATGAAATATATAAAACAAAAAGGGTCCTCTCTCGATCCAGAGCTACTGCTTCAACAATCAACTGAGCTCAGGAAAATTCCAAACCTAATTAACCACTTTTATTAAAACATATATCACTCTTAACTTTTTTCAAAATTTCCTACACATAGACCCATTACATTAAAATAGAAAATTTTCCTTGTTTTCGATCGACTATTTTCCGTTTCTGTTTGATCGGAGAAAATGCTTTCTCGACCGAAAACTAGGAAATGTATGGATAAATTAAAAAAAAAAGACTAATTTCCTTGTTTCCGATCGACTAATGTCTATTTTCGATCGAGAAAGCTTTGTCTCCGGTCGGTCGAAACAGACATTAGTCGATTGGAAATAAGAAAATGTGTGGATAAATTGGAAAAATAGACTAATTTCCTTGTTTCCAGTCGACTAATGTTTGTTTTCGATCGATCGGGGACAAGGCTTCCTCGATCGGAAACATACATTTGTTGATCGGAAACAAGAAAATTAGTCTATTTTTAAATTTATCCACACATTTCCTTGTTTTCGGTCGACTTTCGGTCGGGAAAACCCTATTTTCGGTCGATCAGAAACAGACATAATAAATTGATTATGTAGTATAACAAATTAAAAGATTGAATATAGAGAATACACACTTTAGAAAAAGTATGTAGTTATATATAATTCCAAAAAAAATATACACTATGTAACATGACAGGGTAGACGCGTATGCAATAATGCAATCAACAAATTCGAATCAAGAAAAATAGCGAAAATACACAAATCTGAAAAATCTCTAAAGTAGCTAACATCATTGAATTTCTTTTTGCTTTTCTTAACAAAAGCCGAAAACCTGGAAATTTATAGAATTATTTTAATCTCGAATCAAATAAAAACTAATTTAATATATGCGACGGATTTCTAGGCGCCATCCAAAAATATTTGACTTTTGTACTACCCCTAAATATGCACTAATATACTTTTGTATTTTTAATATATTTGATGAGCCTAGCTCGTAGGGTGGTTGAATTTTAAATTTGTCAATCGATTGCAAATTCGTGATTGCATGAATTCGTAATGCGAGGCTTCAAATATATCCGAACACTTCATTTCATATTTCATGGCACAACAACAATTTCATTACGTACGTATATTGGTCTAATGATAAAGTAGTTAATATATAATGATATGAAGTCAAAGATCATAGATTCGAGTCTGTCAACCTTTAAATTTCTTTATTAATAAAAAAAACAATTCGAACCCAACAGATCTTCCTGAGTGAATAAGTTCATAGTCGCTTGTTTTTAAAGCTCGTATATGTTTTCGAATCTAACCCACTACTCATTGTGTATATTGTACAACACTAACATTATCCAATTATTTATTCTCATTACTACACTTACCCCCTAATTTCTTGGAGGATTTTCACTTGTTGCAAACGCTTCAGACAGAAAACAAAACATCAATCTCTCCAAATTCGACAAAATTTGAAGAAAAAATCAACCGACCAACAACGGTTTCAGAAAAATAGTCTCTCACTATCAAAACTAAAAATACATTCTTATATCTGTCGACATCAATAGTGTGCTTCTCCAGCAATGATACAACAATAAAATCAGCCTAATAACGTCAAATTAGCCCAACAATCATCAGGTCCCTCAATAATCAACATCCAAACCTTTTAATAATGTGTCTTTGAAATAATTATTGGGGACCAAAAATAGGGGGGAAAGAGGAAAAAATGAAAAATAGGCAATTGGTCTTATCTATGAGCTGTGACCAGCGTCTCTATGAATCTCAATCCATCAAACCTCGGCGCGAATTTTTCCGAAGAAGACGATCCTTGTGATGCAGATTTCTCGCTGCTTTTCTTCTCCCGGTCGTCCTAATTATAATAAATCAAAAAAAATCAGAACAGAAAATTGAGACAGCTGAAAATATGTGTGCGCGGACGCGCGTATGTGAGCTCAACTTTCGTTCACACACACAAATTCAAGAAGTGAAGAACACTTGTGATCTCCCATAGTTTTCTCCATGCACTTTTCTCACTAATAGCTCAAATCAATGCTTTTGGCCATAACCTAAATATGACCAGAAACACTTGAGAAATCGAATTTCGTAAAATTTGGACCGGGTCAGGTGGGAAAAAGAACACCAAAAAAATGAAAAAAAGTAAATTCACGCAGATCAACCGTGAAAAAGTGAAAATAGCGCGAAATTCTAAAACTAGGAAGAAAAGCGGAATCGAGATGCCAAATTTTTGCAGAATTAACCTCGCGAGGAAAGAGAATTTTTGCAGACGACGCCGACGAGATCGCGGTGGCGGAAGCGGCAACGGAGGCGGCGATGGTGCCTGATTTCTTCATGATTGATTGAGACTAAAATTGAGGCAATTTCCGCGATGAATCTTAGAACAATTGGAACTGAATCTGATTGAAGGCGTGAAATTCTTCGCGGAAAGAGGTGGGAAATTGCGATGGGTATTTATGGCGGAGGGAGGATGGAGTATTTATAGGGAAGCGTGCAGACTCAATTTATTGTTCGAATAGATACGCGGCAACCATTATGCATCATTCGCCCAGTCGCTACGTAAATTACGGTCTTACCCTTGCTCGCGCTTGCCCCGTTTAGTAAATTTGACTATTAGGTAATACCAAGCTAAGTAATGAACAAACAAACCCCTAAAGCTTTTGATGCAATTATATATTGGGGCTTGTTAAATTATTAGAACATTGATAGAGGAATTGGATTTGGAATAGTCTTGAGATATTAATTTGTTTGGGAAAATACTTTTTATATGAACACTATTTCAAGAATGTCGAATGAACTCATTTCATCGTGTAGATTTTCAGTAACCCAAGATACTATGTATACCCATCACACATGATTTTCTTTATTGATTTTGTCATTTTTGTAAGATTTGTTTGCTATTGTGCAGAGGTAGATTCATTGTAAACACACTCCCAATTATTGATTACAAATCCTTTCGACAACCAAATAAAATATGTATGGTTCATGTTTTGAAGGAAAAAAATATTTTATTTTATATGTTGATAATTTTGTCTTAGCCCACGTTGCCCAAGGCGACCTTTACCTAAACGTTCAATTTGAAAATCAGTAAAAACAAAATCAAAACAAGTTAGGTTAGTTATGGTATGTTACTGTCTAATATTTTAGTTGCCTTTAAAGTGAATGATATAAAGTTGCTCAACAATAACAAATAAAGTTAGCAAACACGTTCACCAAGTCATTGTAGGAAGGACTTAACGTGTCTACTACTTCCTCCGTCCCATCCAAGACGACCCATTTTCTTTTCGGTACGATTATTTATGAGAATATTATAAAGTGATAAAAAAATAGATAGGTCCCACAACTTTTGAAGAGATAATTATTTTTAAAAATAAAATATATCAACTTGGATGATACAGCCCTAAAAAGAAAGTGTTAATGGAGAGAATTGCCCTAAATGTTAACATTGCTACTTAAATTAACACATGTTAAGTTGTTACTTTTTTTACCCAATTTAAAATAAAATTACAAAAATATCCTTCATTTGTAAAAAAAAAAACAGACGAAGGAAATGGGGGGACGTTGGCTGCCGGAAAACCGAGGAGAAGGGAGGGTGGCGCGGCAAAAGGGGGAGGGAGGGATGTTGGCCGCCGGCAGAGGGGAGGGAAGGATGGTTAGCCGCCGGGAAAAGGGAAAGGGAGGGAGGTTGGCCGCTGGGAAGGGTTGGTCGCTGGGAGTTGGCTGAGGAGGTTTGTCGTTGGGAGGGTTAAATTGTACAATTTGTTAAAAAAAGTAGCAACTTAATATATGAGATTAAAAAAATGTCAAACTTAACATATAGGTTATATAAAATTTTCGGCCAAAAAGAAATACATATCATTTTGGGTGGGACGGAGGGAAGAATATATATAGAAAGAGATAGCAAAAAAAAAGAATATGAGATTTAAATAAGAATCATTTTTAACGTGAGAATGGAGAATCACAAAATTTCGTTTTGTGTGTGTGAACATAAAAACTTGTGTGAGATTATATTATCTTGAGATGGATTAGTATTCATATCCAAACAAATATGTAACTAATGACCTAATGTAATTATAAATACTAATAAAATTATAGGCATGTCATTTAAATATGATTTTAACTCAGAATCTTGATTCACGCACCTTATGATCAGACGGTCTCAGACTAAACTCCCCTAAATATAAATATTATCCCTTTTATTCCTACTTGATTTAATTATATAAATTATTATTACACATATCACCCTCCAAAAAATTTAAATCATGGCTCCGCTCGAACAATGTTCATCCATGCATTTTTTATTTTTAATAATTAAAGTTTAGTACATATATTCCTTCTCATTACTTTATCATTTTATTTATATCTTTTTCGGTCAGTTTTTATTTGTTTATATTTTTCTAATAATTGACCTGTCACATGACCACGCGTGTCTTATCATCCTTACCTCTATCATTAGCTCGGGTAATCTCCGGTGATGGCCAAAAAGTCTTTCATTGAATTTGGAATGAAAAGATGAGTAATGCTTCCTAGCACCCTAGCCGCTTAGGGCCGGGCTTAGAGCGCGTCGGCCAAATTAGCGATATAAAGGGTTTGGGCGACAAGATCTATCCGGACGTCGATCCGCTTCTGATTATTGCTCATGCGTGCCGACTAGGCAATCGACCAGATTTGACTAGAAAAAGGGAGCGAGCTTCCAGCATCAAATTGTTGAAAAAAATGACAAGAATCCGGAAAGGGCTTCAAAAATTTGTACATTGGTTAAGTCATAATTATAGGATATGCTGTCGGTTTTAAAAAACATTTAAAAAGTACTTACCTAGTTGGATTGACTTTTATGTAAATATTTAAGTCACACAATTGCTTTCAAATAGATATTTGAGTTAAGAAGAAGAATAAAGAAATAGGGTCTATTAAGTAGTTGTCAAAAAAGAAATAGTTTGAAACAGAGGATGTTTGGCTAAGCTTATTAGCTCTTCAAAGCAGTTTATAAATTGTTTAGGAGCTTATAAGTTCATGCAAAGTATTTGTTAAAATAAGCTCCTAAACAATTTATAAGTTCTCCTAAAAATAAGTAGCTCAACCCTAACTTATTTTTCATAAACTTGTAAGTAATAGAAATTTACCAAAATAACCTTATTATGGTTCGTTATTTTCTATATATACACTATCGACTTCACCTTTCGTCAATTTTCTCTTTCTAACAATGATTTTCTCTCTCTAACACACGATTATTTCTCTAGCGTATAAGCTCAATTATCCAAACACTTTGACAACTTATAAGCTCTTCAAACATTATGTCTTATTAGCTCTTGAAACATCTTATAAGTTCTTGGAGTTTATAAGCTCTTTAAATAAGCTTAGCCAAACACCCTCTTAACCATCCATAAAACCATATGATCACAAATTCCCAATAGGTGTGCGATTAGGTCAAATTTGTCGCATGAGGTATGTCTGATGTCTGTAATATGGTTAATCTCTTTAGTCTATTCAATAAGTATTGAATAGAATTGAGGTTTACTTCATGTGATATGAACATGATGCACTAATTGTCTCTCTGTATCTAGTTTTCTTGCTCCAAACCTTCTAATTTTAATTAACTGAGCTAAGTTCGTGGGAACAAAATCAAATATCCAGTTTTCTATATATTGTTGGTCATAGACATCCTCGACTACTTCGATTTTGAAATTATTAATGAGCTGCATCTAGAAGCACCAAATCCCGCAATGTTGGCCTAGTGTTAGAGTGGTTAATGCCCGAGGCCAAAGGTCTCGGGTTCGAGTCCACGGTGACACAACCTTTAAAATTTCTGTATTAATTGACAAAAAAAAAAAGTCCCACAATGCTGAACCATGATATTTGGAATCTTTGAATTTTTTTGGTTGAGATGGTCAGTGCTCATGTTTTTGTGCCCCCTTTTTTGCTAATAAGTTTGACAATTGAAAAAGGGGTGTTCCAAATTGATAATGGTGTCTATTTTAAGATAAAGGGATAATATAATGTCTAATGAGCATCACTCATATTGCGGCTCATATGAAATATGAATTTTAAGAACTATAAATAATAATAATAAAGTATTATGCTTATTGGGTTGGTCAAAAGTAAGAATCAGATATTGATTGATTTTGGAACATTTTTCCACACCAAATGAAAGGAGGGTTGGAATTCAACCAAGGTTTGGAGTGGTAACCGAATAAGAATTTTATTATGATACAAAATTTATGTGTATATTATGTATTTGGTTTTAGTTGTTTTGGGTTATGGTTATGAGTTAATATGTTTAACATATTTGTCTTTGGGGATAGAAAATGAAATGAAACGAAACTTACAATATAATGTAACATTTATCAATTTTCCTACGACTTTTTAAACATTTGAATTATAACATCATTAGGGGTGTCCAAACGGTTTTCGATTCTCGGTTAGAACCAGAATCGAATCGGAACCGATCTATTTCGATTAATCGAAAATCGAGAATTCAGTTATCGGTTCCATAATTGAAAAAAAAAATCGGTTATTGGTTAACCGATAACCGAATGGTTCGGAATCGAAACTCGTTTTTTATTTTTAAATATTATTTAATTTATTAAAATTTCTAAAAATCTGTTTTTAATTATTACTTTATTAAGTATTTTAATTATTTGTTAAATATTTTATTTATTTTTATAACTTTCAATTTTTATTTATTTTAATTATCATTTTGTTTTAATGTGGTTTTTCGATTAATCGAAAATCGAATCTTCAGAACCGATCGGTTTTCAATTAACCAAAAATTTAAAACGATTCGGTTTTGATTTCACTTTTTCGAAGAAATTCGATTTGATTAACCGAAATCGAACTCTTTATCACCCCTAAACACCATAACATCCTCATCTTACCACTAAAACGATATCTTTTTACCAATGAAACAATTATTTAAAACATTTAAGAATATTGTAATTGCGAAAAAAATAAATATTGTATTATTTCGACAATCTATCCTTATTTTTACTAATTCTTGATACGTGAAGTTGATATTCTCTTCAATTTTTCTCTCGAGCAACAATTCTTTGCCGGTTAAAGAATAGCAAATCTAGATGAGATCCTACTTAGAGATATGGTTTTTAATACATTAAATAATAAACATGTAAGCTCAATAGAAGCACTAACAAGAATATTTCGTGGAATATCTCTTAGATAATTCATTAACTAATGGCAAAATCACTTTTAACACTTGTAATTCCGATTAAACAATGTGCTTAAAAGACAATTAACTGTTAGGTCAAAAGATGCTGTCTACCTTTAACGTAAGCATATTTAGTTTCGACACATGAATCACATTAAACCTATCTCCTTCATTAAATATGAATCACATATTCCATCACCTACATTAATTAAAGTTTAATCACGTCCACACATGCAGTAAATTATGTTACAAGTTTAACATTTCAAAGCTGAAAATGACATTTTAAAATTTTATTTATATGTCACATCGGAATAAACTATTGGGTAAAATATTTATTGTTTAATAATTCGCTTAAAAATATTTTTACGTAATTATAACTATACATGATATTATCATTGAGTTTTTCACTAGAAAGAAAGGTTGCCAATAAAGGGTACTTGTAAAATAACCAAAAAAGAGATAAAGAGAAATGGTGAATATTTTGTATTTACCAATAAATTTTATTTGGAATTAACTCCCTTTGATAGTAAGCAAAAAGAGAGAGAGATGCCTGCATATTAAAAGAATTAATTGGTTACAGCTTAAAAAAGTGAAATAAGTTAACCCTGCACATACATGACCATAATTCAAATCATATTATATAAAAATGAAACTACTTAGTAAAATAAATAAGTGAAACAACAAATATTATCATTGATAAACATTAGATATAAAATAAAATTTTTGGAGGCTTTTATTATTTGGAAATCCGATGTCTCATTGTGGCTAGTGGCTGACTATCATCACACAATATGATTTACTACATTGATATATGAAATTGTTTTTCCCAGTCAAAGAAAAAGGGAAAACATAAATAGTATTTTGAATTGCTATAGTAAATAGTCCAGACCTGAACGAAATTAATTCTATATCTGTTGTAAAAGAGCTTCCTTCCTCTTGATTTCAGCACAATATCGAACCCGGAACCTGACCTGGACCCGGACATGAACACGAACATCAACATCATCAACCCGAACCCGGATATGAGTTCCTATTAATGGATTTCATTGTATCAAAACACTAATTCTGGCAGAGAGAAACTTTTGTGTAAAAAAAAAGATGCTCAGGCAAATCAGATATACCATGAATGTAACAACAGATTATTGTTGGAAAGTTACTAGAGTCAAGTAGAGAGAATCAAGAATAATTTGAGCAGGAAACAGTGGTCCGGAAATACTACATTAGTTGAAGCTTTTCAAGTAAACAAAACGCGCTTGCAACTGAGATATACGTTGCATATCCAAGGCTGTCAATGAGAAGAGATTCAAGTATCCTGGAATTACATTCAGTGTTTCAATCCACATTTGTCAAAAATCTATGTGCAGTTAAGCAGTGGGAAACAACTAAACTAGGTCATTGAACTATATATATCTAAAATGTGTAAATACCAACTAATACCTTAGCTGGTCTAGCTCAGTCTCCCTCCTCCAGACTGTTTAAAGACAATTTTAGTATCAAACACGATGGCTACTACCTACCTACCTCATATAGAAGCCCTCAAAATTTGAAAAAGGCACAGATTCCACTGTGCAAAAGATGCAGGATGGTCACTTTGGAAAAACCTCAAGGTATTTCATCTAAAAGAGAAAATTATCAAGGAATCAATTATATTCCTCATGATGGGAATCTGGAAAAGATGAGCTGAAGGGGTTTGGGGCAGTTAGTGAATTAAGTCATTAGTTAATATTCAGATGTCTAAGCTGTTCCTCCCTTCTAAACGTGAGGGATAAAGAGATCTCGTAGAACACCTTCACAAAATTAGAAGTTTATTAAGAGAATCTGTCAGGAGAGAGTATCATAGGGGTACTTAAGATTTGAACAGTTCAGTTTCTCAGATTCTCATCAGATTGAGTACATAGTGACCATAGAGTTCGAATTTAATTATATTTGAGAAATAAAACAAGCAGATTTGATCACTCAAAACCTGAAAAGAGCAGCTTCATGGTTCCTCTTCCCTGAATTTGGTTCATGACACAAATGCATTATACTAAAAGATCAACTTCTTATATGTGGTGGTGTTCGAAAATTCACCCTAGGTGGCTACTGGCCACAGCGTCATTTTAGGTACTGGGTGGCTTTTCAATATTTGTTTCTTCTAAAATTTTTAAATTATTTTTTCAGATGTTTTATTTGCGCTTAGTTGAATGAATATGGTGTTGTAATATTGGACTTTCACAACATTAGAGAGACAGAACTACTAGATTAACAATAGGCTGGAGACTGCAGCATCTCGTGTTCAATTCCCGAGCGCCAACTACCCACTTAACACGCCAAGTGCCTGAGTGGCACCTAGCAAACTATAGAAAACTACTCATAAGTCTAAAATTCATATAATCAAAGCAATCACGCCTCTAGCAACAAAGGGAAAGAGTTGTTTCTGCTGTTCTAGCAGTCGCCAACTTAGGCCTTCTCAGCAAGTTTCAGTTGTGTGTGTGGTAATCTGAGGAAAGTTTCTATGTTTCTAGGATTTAGAAGCTATAAAACCAAGGAGATCTACACCAAAGAGCCATTAATCATCAATTCCAAATCATATTAACCAAACTATAACGCATATACTTAGATCAAAAACTGGCAAAGGCTAATCACATGCACGCCTTCTAAGATAGAATAATGCTAACCAAATATGTGAAGAACGAGAGGCAAATCAAGCAAAAATATAAATACTGTTCATAAGCTGCAGTCAGGTCCAACCACAATTTTATAGTAATTGTGAGTGACCAAGCTAAGAATCTAGGTTCCATACGAGCAAGCAACAAATAGTTCCGGTTCTCTAGTATCTCTCCCCGGACATTATGGACATAATGTTTATGCTATGTGCATAAGCTCAAGCCTGTTTAGTTCATACATCACATATTTTCCAAAGGAAGCAATCTAGCATCTGAATCCAAGATTCGATCAGTTTTCACAAAATTCGAGCACTTCAACATGCTACAACCCCCCAAAACATACACTAATGCAGACGCCGACACCACAGTTAATCAAGTAACACAACAAATGATCAAAAACAATATAACCTTAATCAAGTAACGCAACAAATGATCAGAAACAATATACCCAAATACAAGGCATAGCACAAAAACACAAGCAAAACCTTTACTTCAAGACGACTTGAACGAATCCACGAAGCCGCTCCGGAGCAGCCTCTCCACATACTTCCCCAAAATATCAACCTCCAAATTCACTTTCTGCCCAACTTTCTTCAAAGCAATCACCACCTTCTGCTGTGTGTAAGCCACCAACATGAAATTGAAGCACCCTTCATCATCAAACACATCCACCACAGTCAAACTCGTGCCATCCACAGCAATAAACCCCTTAGGCACAATGTACCTTAAAAGCTCCCTCCCAACCTTAACCTTCACCCACATCGAATCCCCCTCGGGCCTCAATTCGACGATTTCTCCGGTCCCATCGACGTGCCCCTGCACGAAATGGCCCCCCATTCTGGTGCTAGGGCTCAGCGCCCTCTCCAAATTGACCAGGGATCCACTCTCCAATTCGCCCAGGGAAGTCTTCCGCAGCGTCTCTGGCGCCAATCCCACCGAGAATTCGGAAGAAACGGTGTCGAATTCCGTCACCGTTAAGCAGGTGCCGTTGACGGCGATGCTGTCGCCCAAGTGGACGCCTTCAAGAACGGTTTTTGCTTGGATTTTCATGGTGAAGCTGTCGGGTTGGTCGAAGCCCAGGTGCTTGATTGTTCCCATTTCTTCCACGATTCCGGTGAAAAGGGATTTCACGGTGGTGTTGGCGAGTTTGGAGAGATGGGGTTTGGAGGGTTTGATGAAGATAGATGATAGTGGGGTCCGTTTGAGAGCTAGCTTGGAGTGGAGTTGAGGCTGCCGCGGCGGTGCAGCGGAGGAAAGGTTGGAAATTGTAAGTGTTGCGGCCGCCGGCGAGTGATTCCGGCGGTGGCCGTATATGAGGTTTGATGGGCAAGAAAGAGCCATTTTTATTCTTTTCCAAATTGGCGGCAGCAATTAAAAGGATGTTTCTTATAACACCATATTTTTCATACAATTTAATTTTAAAAAACGTGAAAAATATAGTTGCAAAAGTATTGAGAAAGTTTAATGATGAATGTATATTTGGTCTCAATATTTTTAATTATTCTTTGATTGGGTTCTGGTAATTTTATTTTATTAAAACTGAATTCTTGTATCCTTGAGCTACATAAAAAGTAACAAAAAGTTAAAATACAGTGTTTTAAGTTTTCACAAAAATAAGTTTAAAAGCCTAAATACCAGAACCAAGTTCGAGTAGAAAGATGTAAGACTATAGTAACGACTCCACTACTTATTTTGGTGAAGTCGAGATGGCCGAGTTGGTCTAAGGCGCCAGATTAAGGTTCTGGTCCGAAAGGGCGTGGGTTCAAATCCCACTCTCGACATTTAATTTTTAAATTTTCTATATTTATATTTAATTTTGTAACTTTTCTTTTAGCTATAAAATGGTCATGTCTATGTATCTCGAATGGCATTATTTTTTATATAAGGGTCGCGTCTATGTATCTCGAATACATATGGAAATAATATCACCTTAATTTTCATATATAAATTGTAGATTTTCTTCATCATATATCTTGCCAAACACGACATACTTTCCATTTAATACATAATTAATAATGTGCAATAAAATTTATTATATATATCGAGTAGATCATAACCAGAATCGTCCAAGTTCACTTCAATCACAAAAATCACTTAAGACGTCTCTAACCTTTCAAATCATATCGTGTTCAATTATTTGTGCTCGTCTACGCTTAGTGTTACACATAAATCATTCAATTCCCGTATTTTTCTCATGCAGGTATAATTGATGGGGAAATCAGTAGAAGCCAATGTAGCGAGAGGGTTAGCTGCGGCTTGTTATCTGATAGCAAGCATTGTCATGTTTTTCAGCAAGCAAAAAGTTGAGGCATATTCCGTTGAGTTCGTTGCCAGAGACACTGATTGGAATAGTCTCGTGTAAGTTACACTTCATCAGTATACGTCATCTTCACGTATGATTTTTTTTTGTATCATGGAGAACTTTAGTCGATTCTTACGGTGAGTACTAGAAAACTACACTTAGAAAATCAGACCTGACTATAGCAGGCAAAGTAGCGGGCCCGTCGGGCTTTTACATTTTTTGGGCTAGGTCGGACTGTTCGAAATTTTTTGGACCTAAAAATATGAAGGTCAAACCAAATCCGGGGGGACGGACTTTTTTTAGATCATTTTTCTAATTATTTTAATATATAAAATTAATATTTTTAATTGTAAAAAATAAATAGTTGTATAAAATATCATTAAAATTCTAAAAAAAATTATAGATATGTATATTAAATAATTTTATAAATATTTATATTTAGAATATCGGATGGGCTTTTTTAACCCGAAACCCCGAGCTTTTAGGCCCCAAGCCCGGTAGGTTCAGGTTTTTTTTTGGGCAGACTTTTTAGGTCTGATTTTTTTAGGACCTTTAATTTTTAAGTCCAAACCCCGTGTACCCCGAACGGGCTTTTCGGGTCGGATTCATTTTGTCGGCTCTAGGTGTGACGTGTTCACCTATGATTATACATATTAAAAGGTGATAGTAGGCATAGTACAAGTCCTTTCTAGTATACTTCTTGTTCGTATGCATGGCTTCACGTTGTCAACCTTTTAGTATCCTATCCGTGTTCCATTTTCATTTTTTCCCATTTTTTCTTCAATTTTAATTTATAATTTGTTTAATTTAATGTTACATTTATTAATTAGGATTCACTTATATACTTTTTTGGTTTTACATTTATTTTATAATCTTTTTAGTTAATAACCGATTATTAGAGTTGATTTATTAAGTAATAAGGATTTACAATTATTAAAATAGTAAAATTAATAATGGAAAAAACTTATCTTTTTGCTTTATCCATCCTTTATTTTTTAACTAGTTGTGTTGAATTTTACTAATAAATTTGCAAATTATATATATGCAGGTTCTTTGCCATTGTTAGCATCTCTGTGTGCGGTTACAATATTATCGTTTTAGGAATTCCTCCCAATAGTTTGCTTTGGAAACCAGTAATCTTACTCGATTTGGTGTGTACGATTTTTATTTAATAAATGTCTAATGTTTCTTTTGATCGTCTCTCTCCGTCCCATTATTGTTGGCTCATTTTCTTTTTTTTTATTGTCTCGTTGAAAAAAGAAAACAATTTTACACTAAAAAATATCTCGAATTTCGTATCACATATTATTTTATGCACAAAACATATTTTTCTTAATCTACGTACAAAATGAAAAGAGTCAACAATATCGGGACGGAGAGAGTATTTTTTTTAACTAAATTATTTATTTTGACAGATTATTTGCATTCTGACAAGCACGAGCCTTGGAATTGGGTGGCAAACATATTCACTATTTCTTCGAGGAAATAAAGATTCAGTTTATGCAAATTGGTCGCCAATATGTGGCTTAGTCCCAATTTTCTGCCGCCAAATTTTGTCTCTCTTATTTTCTCGAGCATTGGTTTTCTTTTCAGCTTTGGGCTTCACGTGTTTTGCATTAAAGTTAGTATTGGTGCATTTTTTGAGAGATGAAAATTATCAATCTATGTTAAATTAGGGTTAATGAGCTCCTAATTGAAAAAAAAAAATTGATTTTTTTTTATTTGGATGTTGATGTTGGTATATTGATCTCATTGATACTTTGATAATATTGATCTCATAAATAAATATTTATATAATTATAATTATAATTATATATATAACCTTATAATTCGAATCGAAATATTAAAAACTTTAAAATACTAAATTGAAATCGAACCAAATATAAAATAACTTAATCGAATGTAAATTTTGATTTGATTTGGTTTGTTTCGATTTTTTGATTACTACCGAATTCTCTGCTCACCCTACATGTAGTCTAAGTAGATATCATGTATTTGGTATGGGATTTTTGATCTTATAATTTAGTGTACTAATATAAGTTTTCTCCTTACCATCATTACAATTCAGATATGCTATGGATGCAATATATATTATTAGGGGTTATTTGCTAATAGTATGTGATAAGATTATATATATATATATATATAGAGAGAGAGAGAGAGAGTTATGTTTAAATAAGAATCATTTTTAACGTGAGAACTAAGAACCACAAAATTTCGCTACGAACAAAATAAATTCGCTATGAAAGTTGACGAATTCGCTGGAAAAGTTACTGAATCCAAAAATTCAACATTTTTTACTCTGATTCGAATCTCATGAGGGACGAAAATTCTATTTTTTTGGATTCAATAACTTTCTCTATAGATTCATCAACTTTCACAGTGAATTCATCATTTTTTGATTCTCACGTTCTCACGATAAAGATGATTTTCACGTTAATCTTCCTATATATATGTGTGTGTGTGTGAGATTATGACATTTTTTACTGTTTAATTTATCTATTATGTTTGATTACATGCATTACAAGAAATAAAAAAAATAGTATGGTACAGATTTGCAATTCATATTGATAGATTTTATATTCGCATTCAATACCATTTCTCATATTTCCAAAGTCATTATTTCACATGCAAATCAAAAGATAATGTGATTAGTCATCAGCAAACATAGTCCAACATACCCCACACGAAAAAGAGACAAAAACAATTTATTGGAATTGATTTTTTTTAAAACGAATATCGGCATTTTGATAATATATTAAACTATGAGACTTCCCCTATCCAAAACCTTAGCATTTATGTAAGCTCAAGGTCCTCACATTAACAATTCACAACAAATAAATATAAAATCTAAAAATAATTACGAAATCGGAATTTTACATTTTCGAAACTTGGCATGTGGAAAATATATTAAACTTAGGGGACATTTGGCTAAGCTTATTTTAGAGAGCTTATAAGATGTTTTAAGAGCTTATAAGAGGTAATGTCTCAAGCGCTTATGAATTGTTAAAGTGTTTGGATAATTGATCTTAAAAGCTAGAGAAATAATCGTGAGTTAGAGAGAGAAAATCATAGTTAGAGAGATAAAATTGACGAGATGTGAAGTTAATAATGTATGTTTAGAAAATAACGAATTATAATAAGGTTATTTTGGTAAATTCATGGTTGCTTATAAGTTTATGAAAAAATAAGTTATGGTTGACCAACTTATTTTTAGGGAAATTTATAAGCTGTTGGAGCTTATTTTCACGGCTTATATTATTTTGCGAAACACTTTGCAACAACTCATAAGCTCCTAAACAACTTATACGCTAGTTTAAAAAGCTTATAAGATCAGCCAAACACCCTCTTAGCATGATTACTTATGGTTTTGTTGCTTCATAGCAAGAGAAAGCAAAAAACTCCAAACATTTTTATAAAAAAATAAGCAATAATCATCCTAATCCAAAGTCTAAAGACTCTAAACTAAACCACTAATTAATTAAATAAATAAATAATAAGTCCGACTGTAGTCGGTGCGGTTTATCCAGTTTGTGTGACCCACGAGTTTCAATTGAAAACGTTTTCGAAAGCTGAATTTGACGCACACCGCAGTGTTGGTGGCTATTCAATGCAGCGTTTTCAATAGCTCTGAAGCTAATCAAACCCCGTGCTTTCTCTCTCTTCCTCCCCTTTCTCCCTCTCTCTCGCTCTACTACCGATATATATAGATTTTCCTTGTGCCAAATCGTGAGTAGCTATGGCATCATCGGGGTCTGCGGGACGCGGTCCAAATTCGGGCTCCAAATCTTTCGATTTCGGGTCGGATGATATTCTCTGTTCCTACGAGGATTACGGATATCAGGATGGGAATAATGGTGTCCACTCCGATCCATCCATTGCTACCAATTCACCTAAGGTGATTTCATTTATTTTTCCGTTTTGGGTTTCTTTTTTTGTGAATCGGAGATTTGTCCTAATTCAGCTGTGTTTTTCCTAATTTTGCTTTCTCCGCCTGTTGCATTTTGGATTGTTGAGTTTGGTTGGGTTTGCTGTTTGATTGAAGGTGTTGACTCTTGTGAGATTGATCATGTCTCGAGTTTTAATTGGATATTGTTTATATCTTCATTTTTTTTTCTGACTATACACAGAAACGTCCTTCTTGTTGATGTTGCGTATGCCTTTTTTTCTTTTTTTTTTTTTTTGCTGCAGACCATCTTGTTTGTAGAAGTTGTGTTCATTTGAATGGTTGAGCTGCTGGAGCAATTTGAATAGCTGTGAATGAAATTGTCTTTGTTGTAGAATGGGATGGGGCTGAGAGCATAGTGTATGTAGAAATCAGTTCTTTTCATTTGTATGTAGAAATCGAGAAGATTTTCGAACCTTTTGTGGACTTGAAGAACAGAATCCAGATTAATTATATTAGGGAACTGAGGCAATTAAATTTAATGAAATTATGATAGTTTGCTCAATGCCCATTGAAAATTGCTTGTATATACTCCTACTGGGCTTTTTTTGATGAAATTGCTTGTGTAAATGGGTCCGCTATATTGAAAATCGAAATTTGTGGGATGCAGAGCGCCTGTTCAATCACTTCCACACAATGTCTAAGTTGTAGTTGAATACGATATGGCTTTAATATATCAAATTTTAGTTTCAAAATAGCTTTCAGTTGCTTACCTGACATAAAAGTTAAAACAGAAATTGAAAGCATCACTCCAGTGTGTTTTAACAATTTGTTTGCTTTGGTAACAAATTGTGCTTTGTGATCTCTTTAACTGAGGATGTATGCTTGATAAGTTCGTGGTGCTGTAGTAGTTTTTGTGTGTGTTAAAATGCATTAGTTTCTGCTGCTACTCTTTTGATTTTTTAATCAGGATTGGTCAAGTATCGTAACTACTCTCTCTCTGAACTAATCAGGAGGTAAACAAAAGCAGAATGGCGAGATCATCTGTTTTTACGGCAGCAACTTACAGTAACCCTGAAGAATCTTCATATAGTCAAGGTGTCATCACTACTGTTGAAAACAGCATGAAAAATACACTGACAATGTCACGCGTTTTCTTGAGGGTATTAGTTCACGATTGTCTCAGTTGGAATTATATTGTTACAATCTGGACAAATCGATTGGAGAAATGCACTCTGACTGGGTTCGTGACCATGGAGAGTCTGATTCAAAGCTCAGATCTCTGGAAAAACATATTCAAGAGGTATGTGCTGGCATCAATTTTACTCTTCGCTATTGCTGTTATATCTTGATTTCACGGAACTGAAGACAAACTTCTTTCATTTTCAAATAGTCCATAAACGTTTATACTGTCACAATTGGTTGTTATTTTGTCTTTTAGGGTTACTGCTGCCCGTTGATTTGATTTTGGATTGCATTTATTTCCATCGGACAGTCCTAGAACATACTGGATCATACCTTTGTACATCGAAAAATGTCATCATATGGATCTTCTCAGTTGTCACACTCGAGCATTAATGTTTCATTTTCTCCTCTGATCTGCTTTACTACTACGAGTTCAATCGATTTTGTCTGAGTGAACTAATTAATGGAATACAGGTGCACAGATCGGTGCAGATCTTACGAGATAAGCAGGAACTTTCTGATACTCAGAAGGAGTTAGCCAAACTTCAGCTCGCAAAAAATGAATCCGGTTTGGTTAAACAACCAAATGAGGAGAGAGCTCCAGCATCCGCTTCTGAACCCAAAATGGCGAGAACTCATCAGATTTTCACAATCAGCAGTTGGCACTTGCACTACCTAACCAAGTAGCCCCACAGCCTTCTCTCCCCGCTCGGCCAGTCGAGTATCAGCAGCCCTCAGCTGCGCCCCAATCATCGATGCCTCCCCACAGTATGTCACAAGTACAGGCATATTACTTGAATCCCCAACAAATGGCCAATATGCCACACCAGTCCCAACCATCTCAGACTCACTACCTACCAGCACAATCTCAAGGTCAAGATCTCTCGAGGATGGCACCGCAGCCATCCCAACCTCAGGGAAACCTGGGCCCGCAGGTTCAGTTGCTACCTCCGTATCAGCAGCAGTGGTCCCAGCAGCTACAGCAGCCAGTTCAAAACCAACAGCCAGTTATTCAACCACAGATCCGAACCTCCTCACCCGTGGTCTTCTCTTCCTATCTGCACGGTCAGCCGAATCAGTCTCCCTCTGAAATGCCTCCCGGTAGCATACATATGCAGATGTCATATGGCGGAGCAGCTCGTCCCGGTTCAGGAGGTTCCGACGGACCACCTTACGGGTACAATGCTGCTGGCAGACCGATTCAACAACAGACTCCGACGCAGCAACAGCTCAAGACCGGGTATGCACCGCAATCAGGGGAAGGCTACATGGCGGGCGGGCCTTGTCCACAGCTTCCGCCCGGGAATAGCTGCGTGGTCTTCGATGGCGAGCCAGGAAGAACACATCACCACCCTCCACAGCCTCAGTTCCAACAAGGCGGTTACCCTCCTCAGCAGAGCCACCCGCCTCGTGTTCCTAGCAATAGCGCAATGGGCCCTCTGCAGCCCATGCGAGCCCATCCTTACAACGAGCTGATCGAGAAGCTGGTGAGCATGGGCTACAGAGGCGAGCATGTCCTCGGTGTCATCCAGAGGCTGGAAGAGAGCAGCCAGGCCGTCGATTTCAACGCGGTGCTCGATAGGTTAAACGGACACTCTTCAGGCTCTCAGAGAGGATGGTGAAAGCTTACTCAGTGCGTGTGTATGAGTGTAGTGTTTTTCAGTTTTTAGTGTGTAATAAATAAAGGATTGTTAGATAAGGGGTTGAAGAGAGATGTTTTTTTATATCTGTAATCTCTTCCCGTAATGTTGTTTGATGTTTCTGCTAATGACTAGCTTTATATTTGTATACAATTCGTCTTTTGCTTCTATCTCCAAAAATCTGTTTCCGTATTTTATGTTATTTTGTTTTTAATTGTGTTAAGATAACATTAATGATTAATCTATGAGTTTTTTTTTGTTAATTAATGCATGTTAAGTAATTCGATTAATTTATTTTAGATTTTTTAACTTTTTCAACGTGATGCGTCATTCTACGAACCGAACATCCAGTCCAAGATAATAATCTCCTTTCTAAATACCGATTTTTAAGTATATTGTAAATCCAATATTATTTCGGGGATATTCTCTCTATTTTTAAAATTCTAGGCACATACTTATGAATGTAAGTAGGATCAGTGTTCATAGGTAACAAGTACAAGGATATGAAAAATTTTAGTCACATATTTGTGTGCTGTGTTGGTCTAATGGTAGAATGATTAATATCCGATATCAAAAGTCTTGAATTCGAGTTTACCATGATACGACCTTTAAAATTTATGTATTAATTGAAAAAAAAAGAAAACATTATGACTACATTTATACGTGTGATAGACTGAACCAAACTCCTTATAATTGAGGCAACCTTGAACATAATTTAAAATACACAAGTATATTTTTGAGTCAAAACAATTTCCCTAAATCTACAAAAAATTTGTCATTCCCTCTAAAAGCCCAATAATTTTATTTCAATTCCAAATATAATATATATTATAAAATTCATCATAAAAATATAAATTTATGTTTATGAATTAGTTCATTAATATTCTCACGAGCTCGTAAACGAATCGGAAAAAATATAAAGATCAAACTGGAATAATCGATATTACCCAAACTAATTTGAACAAATTTTGATCAAAACTTTGACTACGCTAACCTGTTATCCTACACTTTTTATGCCCGTTATCTCTTTTATATCAATATATACAACAATTTTGAAATAAGAAAATTGCCTCCAAATATATCATTGAGTTTACCTAGTCCAAAGAAGCCAACCTTTTGTCACAAGTTTGAAATCTATGTACAACCATGGAGGGACGAGGTACTACCAAAATCGCCATCCAGACCCATCCTCTTTCTCGCACTAAAACGGCGTAAATTTCCATCCGCCATTACCATTTGAATACCTTAGCCTTCTCAATCACAACTCCGCTATCCGAAACAACCAAGTAAACCCCTCCGCCACTATCACCGCCGCTGCCGCCACCACCTCGGCGGCCGCGGTTAAAACCTTCAATTTCCTCACAGGAATCACCGCAAACGCTTTCCTAAATCCTCAGATCTCCGCGAATGCAGCAATGAATCAGAGCGCGGACGAGGAAGACGTTTACAACATCATCCCGGTCCACAACCTCCTCGCCGACCACCCTTCCCTCCGCTTCCCCGAGGTCCGAGCTGCCGCCGCCGCCCTCCGCTCCGTTGGCGACCTCCGCCGACCTCCTTTCGCGCCATGGAAGCCCCAGTACGACCTCCTCGACTGGCTCGCTCTATTCTTCGGGTTCCAGGCCTCCAGCGTGAAGAATCAGAGGGAGCACCTCGTGCTCCACCTCTCCAACGCTCAGATGCGCCTCTCGCCGCCGCCCGACAACATCGACACGCTCGACCCGGCAGTCCTCCGCCGCTTCCGCCGCTCGTTGATGCGGAACTACTCCAATTGGTGCTCCTATCTCAACCTAAAGTCGAACATCTGGCTCTCCGACTCGCACTCGCGCCACGCGGCATCGGATCACCGGCGGGAGCTGCTGTACGTGTCGCTTTATCTCCTGATTTGGGGTGAGTCGGCTAACTTGCGCTTCGTTCCTGAATGCATTTGTTATATCTTTCATAATATGGCGATGGAATTGAATAAGATATTGGAGGATTATATTGATGAGAACACGGGGAGGCCGTTTTTGCCCTCTGTTTCTGGTGAGAATGCTTATCTGAATAAAATTGTGAAGCCGATTTATGATACAATTAAAGCCGAGGTGGATAATAGTAGGAATGGGACGGCGCCGCATTCTGCGTGGCGGAATTATGACGATATAAATGAGTATTTTTGGAGTAAAAGGTGTTTTGAGAAGCTGAAGTGGCCAATTGATCTTGGGAGTAATTTTTTCGTGACGGGGCACAAGGGGAAGAAGGTGGGGAAGACGGGGTTTGTTGAGCAGAGGTCGTTTTGGAATTTGTTTAGGAGCTTTGATAAGCTGTGGATTATGTTGTTTTTGTTTCTTCAAGCGGCGATTATTGTTGCTTGGGAGGGTAGGGAATATCCATGGCAGTCGTTGAGAACTACAGAAGTTCAGGGCAAGTGCTTGACCGTGTTTATAACATGGAGCGCTCTGAGGTTCTTGCAGTCTTTGTTGGATATTGGAATGCAGTACAGCTTGGTTTCAAGGGAGACCAAGTCTTTGGGGGTGAGGATGATTTTGAAAACTGTGGTTGCGGCTGGGTGGATTGTGGTGTTTGGTGTATTTTACGGAAGGATTTTGGATCAGAAAGATCGTGATCGTAACTGGGATAGTGGTGCAACAAAGAGGAGAATGGTCCATTTTCTTGAGGTTGTGGTAGCTTTTCTTGCTCCAGAGCTGTTGGCTGTGGCTTTGTTTGTGCTACCGTGGATCAGGAACTTTTTGGAGAACACGAACTGGAAGATATTTTATCTGCTGTCGTGGTGGTTCCAGAGCAGGACTTTTGTGGGTCGAGGGATTAGGGAAGGTCTTGTTGACAATGTTAAGTATAGCCTGTTCTGGATTGCAGTGCTTGCCACAAAGTTTGTTTTTAGCTACTTCATGCAGATTAAACCCATGATTGCTCCAACGAAGGCTTTGCTGGATCTAAAAAATGTTACTTATGAGTGGCACGAGTTCTTTGACCACAGTAATCGGTTTGCAGTTGGGCTGTTGTGGCTTCCAGTTGTTCTGATTTACCTGATGGATATCCAGATTTGGTACTCAATATACTCTTCATTTGTCGGTGCAGCAGTTGGGTTGTTTGATCACTTGGGTGAAATTCGGAATATGCAGCAGTTGAGGTTGAGATTTCAATTCTTTGCTAGTGCTATCCAGTTTAATCTTATGCCTGAGGAGCAGCTCCTGAATGCAAGAGGTAATATTAAGAACAAGATCAAGGATGCCATTCATCGATTGAAGCTGAGATATGGACTGGGCCGGCCATTTAAGAAACTTGAATCCAACCAGGTCGAGGCCTATAAATTTGCATTAATATGGAATGAGGTAATCAATACATTCAGAGAGGAAGACATTATCTCTGACCTTGAGGTAGAGCTTCTGGAGCTGCCTCAAAATGACAGGAATGATCCTAGAAGTAACTGGGAAATTGGGGTGATTCAGTGGCCATGCTTGCTCCTGTGTAATGAGCTGCTTCTTGCTCTGAGCCAGGCAAAAGAGTTAGTAGATGCTCCAGACAGGTGGCTTTGGTATAAGATCTGCAAGTCTGAGTATAGGCGTTGTGCAGTCATCGAAGCATACGACAGCTTAAAGCAATTTTTGCCCGCAATTGTGAAATATGATTCTGAGGAGCGTTCCATAATCAGAACTTATTTCCAAGAAATTGATCAATTTGTTCAGCTGGAGAAATTCACAAAAAACTATAACCTGACTGCACTCCCCAAGATCTATGATAAGTTGGTCCGTCTTCTTGATCTTATCGTCAAGCCTGACAAAAATGCTGACAAGGTGGTGAATGCTCTTCAGGCCCTTTATGAGGCGGCTATCAGAGATTTCCTGAAAGAGCCGAGAAAGAGTGACCAGCTGATAGCAGATGGTCTGGCTCCTCAAAGGGCAGTTTCTGGTGAAGCATTGCTTTTTCAGAGTGCTGTTGAGTTGCCTAGTGCAAGTAATGAAACATTCTATCGTCGGGTTCGGCGGTTGCATACCATTCTCACCTCTCATGATTCCATGCAAAAAGTTCCAGAAAATCTTGAGGCGAGGCGTAGAATTGCCTTCTTCAGTAATTCCTTGTTCATGAACATGCCTCATGCTCCTCAAGTTGAGAAAATGAGAGCCTTTAGTGTTCTTACCCCATACTACAATGAAGAGGTGTTATTCAGCAAGGAACAGCTGCGAACTGAGAATGAAGATGGGATTTCAACCCTTTACTACATGCAAACCATTTATGCTAGTGACTGGAGAAACTTCTTGGAGAGGATGCGAGAGAAGGGATGAAAAGTGAAAGAGAACTGTGGACAACTAGGCTGAGAGATCTTCGATTGTGGGCATCATACAGAGGCCAGACACTCACTCGCACGGTGAGGGGAATGATGTATTACTACCGTGCCCTTGAGTTGCTGGCTTTTCTGGATTCTGCTTCGGAG
The DNA here is from genome assembly GCA_036937905.1 of Salvia rosmarinus. Taxonomy (NCBI): domain Eukaryota; kingdom Viridiplantae; phylum Streptophyta; class Magnoliopsida; order Lamiales; family Lamiaceae; genus Salvia; species Salvia rosmarinus. The sequence goes on from CM072822.1 coordinate 1,550,376, forward strand.
GTGGACATGAGAGAAGGATCTCAGCAGATGAGTTCCATGAGACGTAATGATGAAACGGAGCGTTTGAGCTTAGAACAATCACCCTCTTCAAGAACTTTGAGCAGAGCCAGTAGTTCAGTCAGTCTTCTTTATAAAGGCCATGAGCGCGGAACAGCTTTAATGAAATTTACTTACGTAGTTGCATGCCAGATTTATGGTTCTCAAAAGGCCAAGAAGGATCCCCATGCTGAGGAGATACTTTATTTGATGAAAATTAACGAAGCACTTCGTGTTGCCTATGTTGATGAGGTGCAGTCAGGGAGGGATGAGAAAGAGTATTACTCTGTCCTGGTGAAATATGACCAGAAGTTGCAGAGAGAAGTTGAGATATATCGGGTTAAGCTGCCTGGTCCGGTGAAGCTTGGCGAAGGGAAACCAGAAAATCAGAATCATGCCATTATCTTCACCAGGGGAGATGCAGTTCAGACCATCGACATGAACCAGGATAACTACTTTGAGGAAGCTCTAAAGATGCGGAATCTCTTAGAGGAATTTAAGTCCTACTATGGTATCAGAAAACCTACCATCCTGGGAGTTCGGGAGCACATTTTTACAGGTTCTGTTTCATCACTTGCTTGGTTCATGTCTGCTCAGGAAACAAGCTTTGTCACCTTGGGGCAGCGTGTTTTAGCAAATCCATTGAAAGTGCGTATGCATTATGGGCATCCTGATGTTTTCGACAGGTTTTGGTTTCTGACTCGGGGAGGTATAAGCAAGGCTTCCAGAGTGATCAACATCAGTGAGGATATTTTTGCTGGATTCAATTGCACATTGAGAGGTGGAAATGTTACCCACCATGAATACATCCAAGTTGGTAAGGGAAGGGATGTTGGGCTGAATCAAATCTCTATGTTCGAAGCCAAGGTTGCCAGCGGGAATGGTGAGCAGATACTAAGTCGAGATGTTTATAGGTTGGGTCATCGGCTGGACTTCTTCCGAATGCTTTCATTCTTTTATACAACTGTTGGCTTTTTCTTCAATACAATGATGATTCTCCTTACTGTGTATGCATTTTTGTGGGGTCGGCTCTATTTGGCATTGAGTGGGGTAGAAGGTGCTGCCTTGTCAAATGCTAATGATAATCGAGCACTTGGTACAATCTTGAACCAGCAGCTCATCATCCAACTTGGTCTCTTTACTGCCTTGCCAATGGTTGTGGAGAACTCCCTTGAGCATGGGTTTCTGAGTTCTATTTGGGATTTTCTGACGATGCAGCTCCAACTTTCTTCTGTGTTTTATTCATTTTCCATGGGGACCCGTGGTCATTACTTTGGCAGAACAGTTCTGCATGGTGGTGCAAAATACCGTGCAACCGGCCGTGGTTTCGTGGTGCAGCATAAGAGCTTTGCTGAGAACTATCGATTATATGCTCGTAGCCATTTTGTTAAGGCTATTGAATTTGGATTGATACTTACTGTTTATGCTTCTTACAGCCCAGTAGCTAAAGATACTTTGGTGTACATAGCATTGACCATTACCAGTTGGTTTTTAGTGGTTTCGTGGATATTGGGCCCCTTCATTTTTAACCCTTTGGGCTTTGATTGGTTAAAAACTGTGTATGACTTTGATGACTTCATGAATTGGATATGGTTCAAGGGTGGTGTGTTTGCAAAATCTGAACAGAGCTGGGAAAAGTGGTGGTACGAAGAGCAAGATCATTTAAGGACGACTGGGCTTTGGGGGAAGATACTGGAGACCATTTTGAACCTCCGTTTCTTCTTTTTCCAGTATGGTATCGTGTATCACTTAGGCATTGCTGCTGGTAGCAAGAGCATTGCTGTATACTTGCTCTCCTGGATATATGTGCTCGTGGCTTTTGGGTTTTACTGGGTAATAGCTTATGCTTGGGAAAAATATGCAGCAAAGGAGCACATTTACTATCGTTTGGTTCAGTTCCTTGTGATAATCTTCGGAGTTGTAGTCATAGTGGCCTTGCTTCAGTTTACCCAGTTCAAATTCATGGATATCTTCACCAGTTTATTGGCTTTCGTTCCTACGGGCTGGGGATTTATATCTATTGCACAGGTCCTTCGTCCCTTTCTGCAGAAAACAACGCTCTGGGAGATTGTTATATCTGTAGCTCGCATGTATGACATCATGTTTGGGGTTATCGTCATGGCCCCTGTTGCCCTCCTATCATGGCTGCCTGGATTCCAAAACATGCAGACGAGGATTCTTTTCAATCAAGCGTTCAGTCGGGGCTTACACATATCCCAAATTCTGGCTGGAAAGAAACCCAAGGCTGATGAGTAAGATAAGGTATTACTTTCACCTTGATCATAGCATGCCTATTTTAAATTATATTTATGAAATGAATGGATTATGAATACCTCTGCACTCAATTTCTTTGATTTACTGCTGCCATCTCCTGTTTCTGATCAGTAAAAGCTATTAATCTATGCGTATCTATGTTCTTGCTTGCTTCTAAATGTTTCGACTTTTCATTGTGAAATGTTTCGACCTTGTCAGTAGTTTCCTCAGAAGAATCGGACTGATGCTAAGAGAATCGAACTGTGAAATGCAGGTTTAGAGTCGACTTGTGGAATATATAGAACACACAGAGCTTGAAGTGATAGTTTGGATTTAGATGCTGAAGATTCTGACCGTTTTTCGTCGTTGCTGGTTGCCTTTCTCTTGCTGTTGATAAAATTTTCAGGTTCCTTCGCATACATTGTCAGATATTCATTTGTTTCTGCTCATCAATTTATGACCCATAATTTGTAAGAATGTATCATCGGTGTTGTGTTTATTTAATTTCTGAGTAAATATATTTTGGAAGCTTCATCTTGTTGTATTTGTTCCAGATTTTGTCCCTTCATATTTTTTCATTTTTTACTTGGCAAATTTGGAAACTCTGTATTCTTCTGGTCTACTCTCTCAGGAGTTTTGAAGTTTCTTAATCTGGAAATTTACATCGAAACTCTGTTTATTTGTGTTTCAAAATTGTGGATCTATATTGATGTGACATAAATAAATTTAATCAGACTTCATGCCCAATTTCGGCCATTGTTCATATTCATTAAATATAATTATGTAACACGTTCTTTTAATAGATGAACGATATGATCAATCAAATATATAGTTGATAACCAACTACCCTCACACCTTTTTTTTGTGAGATGGCTAAAATCTATGGTACTTCTGGGAATACTGTCGCACGAGCAAATTTAAGATCATTTATAGAAAAAATGTATTGATAAAGAGTGATATTTGAATATAATAGATATAATAAATTATTAAAATGGTGGGGGCCTATAAATCAAATATCAACATGAAGGCGACTTGGCCACTTGCATCATCTAGAGTTGAATTGTCAATTTCTTGATTTGTTTGCCAGTGCCTTTATTTCTACAACTGCACAAATTTATATATTTGTTAATTCTTTATTCCCTCCCAATGATATTTTGTCTTAATGGAATAAATTCGATGCATTACAATAATTGCCTAGAATCAAGCCAGGAATTTACTACATCATGTTGGTGTATTATGTATAGATACAAATATCTTTGGGGAAATTACATTTTACAACCATAGTTTTTGGTCAATTTTCAAGTTAGATATGGATCATTTAGGTGTGATGTGAGAATTTATATATATTATAAAATTCTACTAACTTTTAATCAATTTAGTTAAGCCCACCAATATATTAAAGTCGAAAAAGTATTCTAATTTAGAAAATTGACGTTCTCCCAAAATATTTTTTACTCTATACATTGCACGAACTACATAGTTGCTACTACCAGGTTGGCGTTCATTGAAAAAACTGAGTTTCAAGTGAGAAAATATTTTCTTCACTTCCGACGATTTGGCATTTCGATTATAAAACTTTGAAAACAAATAGGTTTTGTTTCCTAAGAGCAAAGGCTTAGGCTTCGCCCAAACCAACTAGTCTACAATAAAATTTGATGAATAATATTTTGTAATATATATTCCTATATATATATATACGTATTCGATTTAGTTATACCCATACCGAAATCGATGTTTTAAAATTTTGATATACCGAACCGATCCAAGTTGTTATTTTTCAATAACAACTTATAAACTTCCACCCCTAATTGCACGTATAGTTGCTACTACCTTGCGTAAAAATATTTTCTTCACTTCCGACGATTTGGCATTTCGATTCGAAACTTTGAAAACGTTTTGTTCCCTAAATCTTCTAAAAGACTCGATGATTAAACTAAGTTACGTATACACACATAGAAAAATATATATACTTGATTAAAAAAATATTATAGTTGCGACGAGTTTGAGGATTCACAACTACCAGAATAACTATGTCTACATCCCAGCAATATAAAATTTACTTCTGTTCAAATAAATTATAACACGAATTAAAATTAAATTCAAATTAAGCAATAACCATGGGCCACGTAGCCATAATCACATCTCCTAGATAATTCATGGAAATATTGCCTAAAAAGAAAAGTTCAAACTTGATTAAATCGATAAGACAGGGATGTATATGTCCTTAATCCTTAATTACATCAGTGATCTTCTTCACTAACCAATACCGACATATTTTCGCACGCTTCGGCACTCCGACACGTTGCTCACTGGGAGCTAAAGTGGAAGCTGACAATTTTAATTCAAACATATATGTATAACTAACACCATATATGTATAACTAACACCAACCACTTCGACTTTGGACCCATAAATTAGTTTATTAAAACTGCTCTACGCACCACCTGTTGTTTGATCTTTGCACTAAACGGTCACAGGAAGGGACAAAAGCGGGTTTGTTTAGTCGGTGAAGAAAGGCCCACATCTGAATCTTGGACTAAACTGCGGAAATGGATGCAGCTCTTCTTGGTGATGAAGGCGGTAGTAATGGCAGACTGGGACAGGATCGTCGGCGCTTGTTTGATCGAAGATCAGATGCTATCGCTCATGGGTCTCCATATGAAAAGGCTGCTGCTTTGGTTGATCTTGTATGTTAGCTTTCTTGATTCGTATTTTAGTTGAATTTTGATGTTGGGAGTTGAGCTTCTTCGCAATGTAAAAGTGGGATGTCTGGGATCTACTGTTTTAGATGAGTTGTGGTGTTAAGTGGAGCATGTCGAATTCTTGAAAGAAAAAAAGGTCTCTTTAGGTGTTATCTATGGCTGCAGGTGGTTTTGACTTTTGAGATATCTTAATCTGTTTCTTTGCATCAAGTGTTACTACTCGATAAGGTATTAAAGCCCAATTCTTTTTTATGTTATGTAAAGAAGACAGCCCAATTTGGAACTGTTATAAAATCTGTCTTTCTGTTCTTGCATATGCAAGCAGAATAGAGTAACTATAAGAGGCCATTAATGTTTATTGACTTCAACTTTCATGGAAGAGCCAGACACATACGGAAGAGTTCCTTTTAGGAAATTCTATTATTTTCATTATATGGATGACGGCTGAGAAGCTTCTGAGCCTCATATTGAAATAAGAATGTATTGTAGAATGTCATTTTGTTTGGTATGGGAATGAGGAATCCTTGAATTTACGATTTACAGGTGTGAGCCTTGATAGTTGATTATGTGGATTAAAGGTTGGACTGATCGAGTCTGCTTCATTTACTCGTTGTTACCTAAAAGTTGAGTTAGTTAGGGAGGGTTAATCGCTTTGATGCATTGGAAGTATTAATATTTCTGAAAAAAAAAAAAAAAACTATGCTTATTGATATATCTTATCATTAAAATGGAACAACAATTGCAGGCTGAAGATGGAATCGGGATACCTGAGGAAATTTTTGACCATCAAAGTTTTGGAAGCTCCTTAAAGTCATATTTGATATTTATAAAATTTGATTTCCTTTGGACACTGAACTACTTTGCTCTAATTCTGCTGAATTTCTTGGAGGTTCGTATAGCCTCTTTACTTGTCTTCTTTATCATCCTGCTTTCATATTTTGGCTTTCAAAAACTTTGCTCATGTTGGTCTTGATTTGGAGTTTCAGAAACCTTTATGGTGTAAAGAGGAATGTAATGATAGGGGATACTACTATCTAGGACAGTTGCCTTACTTGACTGGTACCGAGAGTCTCATCTATGAGGTAACTAAAGTAATAGAATTTTTCACTTTATGGCAGTTTTGTTAGTATTTCAATCACCCATCTCTAAATTAGCTATAGCCTCAACTGACTTGAAGCTGAATGGTTTTGATTTCACACATTGCTCCTCTGTTGGATTAAGTCTTTTGTATTAGGCTACATTAGTCCTTTTTGTCTTTTTTTAAATCATCATTTTTTTTTCTTTGCAGGTCGTAACACTCGTGGTTCTCACTGTGCATACTCTATTTCCAATAATATATGAAGGGCTGAGTGTGTATTGGAAGAGTCATGTTAATAGACTTAAGGTACACTTCTCATTAACTAATATTACATGGTTTCCTATTGTTTGTTTTTCAGCAGTGAAGTCTTCAATAGGATGAACAATGTACAAGTCGTCATTTTTTACAGCATCGTAATAGGCTTGTGCACATACAAAGAAGACTCGGCTCAAAAGTTTTTCTGAGCTTGAGACATGAAGCTCAACCTAGCTCTTCTAAACAATCGAATTTTGAACTAGTGTTTTCGAGTCAACATCCGAGTCTTGAGGATTGCTTGGCTCATTTGTAGCCCGCCCTCGATATTTTCAGTCCTCAAGTTTGATTATCGATCTTTTGGGCCATATCCTGTGGCATTTAGAAGCATGTTATATAATCTTTATGTTTGGCAGCTTAAGGTCATAATTATCTTATAGTGAAATTCTGTGAAAGCATATAGCAGAAAAAAATCTGGGCTGATATTCGTAACACATTATTTGCAGGTGGTTTTGCTGTTATTACTGGTTATTGATCTGTTGGTGTTTATCATATTTCTGTCTCCGGTGGGATTCTATACTCTTCCCTTCCGTCTTTCACCGTATCTCCGAGTTGCATTTTTCATTCTTAGTATCAGGTAAGGGTACTATTCAGTTTGCAGGTGTTTTCGCCTTCTCGGTTTCTTATCTGCTATGCGGTGTCCTGCTTTCACACCTGGAAATGGACCCGTTAAAATTCATATGTTTCTCTTCTTATTTTGGCATACTACTTTGGAGAAAGTAGTTGAATCTTCCATCTGCACAGGACTTTGCACTTGCAATTGAATTATTTGATTAAAAACAATCATGACAAGATGCAGTATGTTTATTTTGACCTTAGGGAGTTACGAGACACAATAGTCATCCTGTTCGGAATGCTTCTCACATACCTCAATGTCCTCGTATGTCTGTTTTCATAAAATTCTAAATTTTGTAGTAACTGAAAAGAATAACACAATGATTTTGCTTATGTCTTCTTCTGTTTCTTGTGGTGATGGATCAAATGCAGGCTTTACTGCTACTATTTCTTCTGTTTTCGAGCTGGTTGGCATATGTCATTTTCGAAGATACTGATCAGGGAAAGACCATCTTCACTTCATATGGGACAACCGTGTACCAGATGTTCATCTTATTCACCACTTCCAACAATCCTGATGTCTGGATTCCGGCATACAAGTATACAATTTAAAAATTAAGTCGATTATTTGTATTCTTCGACATTTCTTTAAAACACTCAATTGAATTGACACTATTTCCTTGTTTTATCCAGTATTGTTTCATTCTTTTAGAAAAAGATACTTACATGCTCGTTTTCTATTTTGTAGGGCCTCCCGTTGGTATAGCTTGTTCTTCGTCATATATGTGCTATTGGGTGTTTACTTTGTCACCAATCTGATTCTTGCCGTTGTGTACGATAGCTTCAAGGCTGAGGTACACTTCTCCGTCATTGGCTATATAATGTTAATTAGCAATTAACTATAACTTGAAATTAAAGTCCAGAAATAAAAACACATATGCTAGGAATACATAATCTTTCTGCGCAAAAAATGTTTAGGGACCTCTTAAATCTGGAGGTGTCGGATTTATTCTCTTTTTAAAGCATGACAAGTAATCTAATCCTAGTTTTTCCGTAGCTTGTAAAACAAGTGTGTGCCAAGGATAATGCAAGAAAAAGGATACTGAAGAAAGCTTTTAGCATCATTGATGAAAGTGTGAGTATGATTTTTCATTATAATTGTTGTTTTCCTTCCTATACTTCACAGACAAGCCTAGTTATGCATGTTATTTCCTTTCCCTTTTTCACATTTTGGGTACTGTGGCAGAATCTCGGTTATCTTGACAAAGATCAGTGCATTCGCTTGTTCGACGAGCTGAACAAATACAGGTATAGTTTACTTTTCCAACTGCTGATTCTTTTCGCTCACCTCCTGGATTCATTTTACGATTCGGTTCCTACATTTAGAGCAGCATGAATATTTCTTTGATGCATGAAACATTTTTGTGAATGAGAAGCCAAAAAGGCGGCTGAATTTTATGTTAGCCTTTCTTGGCTTGGCTTTGGTCCAAGAGTTAAGCAATTCCTTCAGTGTTGCTTTATTTTTTCTTTTTCTTTTTCTTTTTCTTTGTAATGCATAATGACACAATAAACAAACAAGATATATAACGCAAAAAGAATTGGTTAACGTTTTTTAGGTTTACTATCTTTATCATGGTGAGACGAGATCTTTTATGCCACGTTAGATTTGGGTTTAACATGTTAAACAAGTCAAAAGAATAGGAGGTTATACGTTAACCTCATACTGACTTGACAATATATTCTAACTAGTTAATTACATGACATCCTAAAAGTGAAGACATAAGACTATATGTTAAAAAAAGAACATTGGATAAGTAATTACAAACTATGTGTTTATCTATTTGTATGTGACTAGAATTTCATCATTTACTTATTGTGTATTTATGTAACAGTTTCAGTGTTCTAAATAACGCATTTTCATCGTGTGGTTTCATGTTGTTCTTCACGTCGACACTGATCTTATAGATCGTGTTCAGGTTTGTTCTTATTGTGTGGACTCAAAACACAATATGTTTACATGTATTGCCACCCTAGGTTTTCTTTGCACTGCATATCCTTGTAGATTGAACCATCTTTTACGATGCTCGCAGGTCATTGCCAAAAATATCAAGAGATGATTTTGAATTAATATTCTATGAGCTGGATGATAGTCATGATGTCAAGGTATTGTTGGCAAATCTGTTTGCATTTTCGCTCCCTCCCTCTCTCTCTCGCTAATTATGTAACATGATCTTTGTTTCTGATTCTTATGATCTCCATTCCTGTTCTTTTGAGCATGATGCAGAAACCGTAAACAGAGATATATTTCGGCATGAAATCTCATTGACAAAGTTGGATCTTTTGTCTACTGGCATCTTTATTTTTCTTTGTATTGCAAATGCAGATTAATCTGGATGAATTTGTTGATCTCGCGCATGCAATTGGACTCAGCTTTCAGAAGGAGGATTCAGTAAATATACTTTCACAAACTGGAATGAGTTTCCCCAGTCTTCACCCTACTGAGTGTGCTTGTCTATTCAGGAACCTGTTTTCCAGAGCTGCTGTCCAACGTTCTACAAGTCTTTTGCATCTCAAAAGCTGAAAGATTTTGTTCGAGGAGAGATATTCGGTTACATTGTAGCCTTCGTTCTAATCTTGAATTTTGCTGCTGTAGTTATTGAGACAACGGTATGAATGTGCTCAATCAAATAAAATAAGGGGTTTCAAATCTGATAGCTGTAAATTGTTATCATCATTATACAGAAAATATGTTGTTCAATAAATTCCGATTATGATTCCACTGCAGCTCGATATAGAGGACAATTCTGCTCAAGAGGGTTGGGAAAAGGTTGAATTCATATTTGGTAAGGCAACATTACTTGTTCTACTTAATCTCCTGATTGGAACCATAAACTACACTGAGTGCTGTGCTATGTGTTTTAATATGTATGATGATGAATACATGACTGTAATTTCTTAATCCTCAGATACATGACAGCTACAGTCGGTGTTTTCTTTCTGCAGGATGGATTTATGTCCTTGAAGTGGCATTGAAAGTGTATTCGTTTGGGTTTGTGAATTATTGGAGAGATGGCCAAAATCGTTTCGACTTCATAATCACCTGGGTAATTGGTAAGTGCACTATTAGCTAATAATCAAGTCTGTTTACCTGTCTTTAGAACAATTAACACCGAACATGTCCTGTTCGTTGCAGTTGTTGGAGAAACAGCAACTTTTTTGTCTCCAAGTGGACAAACTTTCCTCTCCAACGGGGAATGGTGAGATTCCTTCCTCAGATGAATATTTATGCATGCAGTTTCCAATATCTGCTTCTTTTTTTATAAGGAAGAAAATGGTTTGGACTATTATTGGAAATGATGAAATGCATCATTGACTGCAATGATTCATTCTATTGCAGGATTCGGTATCTTCTAATAGCAAGACTGCTAAGATTGATTAGGCTCTTGATGCATGTCAAACAATATCGTGCTTTTGTTTCGACATTCTTGACCCTCATACCGAGCCTAATGCCATATCTCGGGACCATCTTTTGTGTCTTGTGCATCTATTGCTCTGTCGGTGTACAGGTATGGACGGCTCTCCACACTTTATTCATCTGTTATTTCTATCTCTTTGTCATCCTTTTTAGCTCGGTCTACCTTTCTTTTTCTAGTTCACTTCTCTGTGGAAAATTATTGGTGCATGATTTTGGCATGCAGATTATATATCATTCCACTTCTTGAATTGTAGGTCTTTGGTGGTATTGTTAATGACGGAAATCCAAATCTCAGCAAAACCGATATGCAAGATAGCGAGTATCCTTTGTCATAAGTGACCATGCTTTAGCATATAAGAATACTTTACCTAATTCCAGGTGTATTGATTTCTTGACATTTCGAACAGTGTGTGTGTGTGTGTGTGTGTTTTCCTTGGGGTCTCAGTTCTTGTCTGCCCTTGACAAAATCTAGCTACTTGCTCTTCAACTTCAACGACTACCCCAACGGGATGGTGACGCTTTTCAATTTGCTAGTGTTGGGAAATTGGCAAGTGTGGATGCAGGTATGTAGCAGCAGATTAGTACTGTTACTTTGAGCTAATCTGAAAAGTTCGTAGCGTAAGATTCGCTCATTGTTGAAATTCCAGAGCTACAAGGAGTTGACTGAAACTAAGTGGAGTTATATCTACTTCATCAGCTTCTATCTCATTTCGATCTTACTACTCTTGAATTTGGTAAGCCATTGGTTCATCAGCTTCTGCTTCAAAACGAAATACAAATCGTATCTGTAATTCTCCTCCTTTTGTTCTTTCAGGTTGTGGCTTTTGTGTTGGAGGCTTTCTTTGCTGAAATGGACCTCGAAACTTCTGAGACAGGGGAAGTCAAGGTCAGTGGTTAAGAATTTACATAACCTTTCGCGTTTGAAATGATAATGGCACTTCTATTTTGGCTGCTCGGATCCATTCCAAGAAACCGAATCACTTTACCTGTGCTGCAAATGATGAGATACTTTTTTTGAATTCCACCATTTTTAAAGATACTTTTAACATAAACTGCTATCTGAGATTTGAGTCGACCAAAACTTTTTGCGCTGTGCATGACAGGAAGCGAGGGGGCACGAAGGCTAATCGGGTATGGCCACTGCCACACCGTGCTTGAGAAACATGTTTTATGGAATTTTCGAATATTCTGTTCAATCTGATATATATGTACGAATTTTTTCCACCCTGTGATGCTTTGCAGTACTCCGTCAAGGAATCAGAGGGTTGATTTACTTCTCCACCATATGTTGAGTGCTGAGCTGAACGAAACGACAGCAGAGTCTTCCTCTCCATAAAACCACGCTCCACGTATTTGTCAAGGTTTGCTAATTGCTAGCACTACACACTCTCTGAATATATCGACTGCTCTTTCCTGCTTCGTCTTGATGTTATGTACGAGGCCCGATTCATCTATTTTTATCTCCATTTTAGGAGAATGAAGCATTCATTGTCTTTGAAGGTTTGGATGTGAGGAGAAACGGAAGAAGATGAGATTTTTCCTCTCATCATCACTTTTGCAATGTGATCATGTATTTTAGAGGTTTTGGTTTGGTACAGATGCAGATTCATGGCTCTCTCTCCCTAGCAAATCTTGAAGATTTCCCACTTCTTGATTTGTCTTCTTTTTAGGTTGTATTTGACTTAAAATGTTCTCGAGTTTTATGTTATAATTTTAGTGTGCCTGTTAAATTATGCATGGATTTACAAGGTCATGTAATCTTATCAGAAATTCAAATATTTTATTCAGAGTCATATTCTAATTAAGACACTTTTTTTCGTCAATTAAATACAAAAATTTAAAAACCGCATTAGGGTGGACTGGAATCCGAGACCTTTGGCATCGAGCATTAACCACTCTACCACTAGGTCAATACACGTACACTTCAAATTAATTCACTTTAGTTTGTCTTTATGTCCCACGCGTATAGAATTACCCAAGACTTTCCTATTATAATCTAATTTACTCATTCAAAATAAAATAAAAAGTCTTTCTTATGTAATCCTTTTGTAGATTGAATGTCAATTTTGAATTTCCCTTATTTGATTGGAATTTTCAAAATTTATCATCATTTTTGGGGAATCTTCTAATTGCTCTACTGAGATTGTAACCCAACATTTATGAAACTTTCTGTAAGGTTTAAATGATTTTTGGAATTTAATTTTGTGGATATATTCAAGCCATTTTTATCAGCATTAGCTTTGCCATAATCTAATAATTAAATTAATTTCGACATACTATGTAATAAATAATAATAATATAAAGCGACTAGTTGGCAGTTGGCACCATATTTTCATAACTAAAAGCATGTATCCAGTTTCATTTACTTTCACATTTGAGAGTTAATGTAAAAAATTTAAAGGGTATTTTTTACAATAAAGTTTCTAGGGTACTGTTCATTGTTTTTAATGAAATTTAAGAATGAAGATGGAGCACAACTACCCTATTGAATTATTATTTTATTCTTTTATGGCACCAATTTTATATGTACAATACAATACTCACCTTAAGATTTAAGTCCAAATTTGACAATATAGTCCCCAAAGACAATAATTAAGGTGAGTTCGCGTAGTCGAGATGTCATAGGTCGAACACCACCAAATGTCTCTATAGGTTTGGCTCATCACACACTGGTTTTAAGTGTGGTTTACCTATCGCGTGGTTTGCGCGTATTATCGACGCGAATACGGCCATTTTCTAAGACACCTAAGGTAGCATCATGGTTCCCATAATACCAAAACTATAGTTATATTTGAATTTATATTCAATGATATTTTCTATTTGTAATTTCAAATATAGTTTTGATCTGCACGCTCCACGCGCGACGTGCGGGGTCCTGATCATGTTCTACCTGAAGGAGATCACGGTGTTCGGACACGGCGAGCTCGATGCTGGGGTCGACGCCGCACGACCAGCTGGCGGTGCGGGTCTCCAACTCGTTCGCGGGTTCGTCAAGGATCGGGAGTTCCCAGGGATGCGTGGCTCTGCATCTGGCGACGGCGCTGTGGAGGGTGGGGTTCGAGCGGAGGTTGGAGGTTTTGGGGCGCGATTGGCCGAAGCAGGTCGTTGGTGATTTCGTGCTCGCGCTTTCTTGGGTTTTTTTTCTTGTTTACACATGGAGGGACAAGTATGATTAGTGGGTCCCTTCGAGTTTGAATTCCTTTCGACCAAAATTTATTAATTTTTAATCAATTAAATTAAATTTATCGGATAAAGATTCCTTATTTCGAATCTTGTTTCATTGGTAAAACCGGAGAAAAGGTAGGACGAGACGATAATAGATGGCATGTAATTAATGTGATATTGATGACATTTTATGTTAATTAAAGGTTACATAATGAGTTTCATCTTTTATAATTACTGATTTCTTCCTTTTGATCGTTTTAGTGTTTGGGGTTGTCATTTTGTGCACGTGGTGTTTAATGTATACGAGATTAGATAGGAAATATTATTTGGAATATTGATGTTGATGATAATACACGACTATAGAAGAGGAAAATTTTATTGGAAATATCATCGTAAAACTATATAATATAACACGAAGTACTAAATATGTATCACTCTATTGTACACGCAAAAGTTCAAATTATTAAAAGAAATTCAAATGGAATCGTGCCCCAATTTTGATTATACGAAAGGAAATTCAAAAGGTAGTCGCACTTCTCCCATCTTTAATATATTAAAAAGAAAAGGGTCTAAGTGTATTGATTGGTAGTAATAGAATCGTGCCCCAATTTTGATTATACATATAGTCGTCAAATGTTTATCGTGCAAGTAATAGAGTTCATCGTTAAAGATAGTATCGAGTTAATTAAAATTTTGTATATTAATTGAGAAAAAAGTCACTAAAACATATTTTTTATGTCGACAAAAGTGAAAGTTACAAGCTATTCATTGTAGTTCTCTAAATTTCAGAAATTATATATTTACATATAGATATATTCAATGAACTTGTGTTTGATAGAAACTATATACAAAATAAAAAATACATACGAGATTGAAATATTATATAAAATAAAAGTCAGAACTTTTTATTTCGTTCGCCTACAATTCCAACTTTGACGTGGTATGGGGCATGTGTAAATAAAAATCAATAGTTGGGAAAAAGAAATTGAATTGATACTCTATAGAAAAGAAAAGTACTATTAAATATTAATAGTTGAAAACCCAAGAATGAAAAATTGAAGTCCACGGTCCGGGTCTGGTCCGCTGCCGACACCTTCTCTCTAAACGACCGTGGGCCTTACTCTCTCAAAATTAAGAAGCATCGCAACTTATTTTTTCCTTTTCTTTTTTTTTTCTTTTGAAAATAGTAAAATTATTAGAGATGTGCCCCAAATAGCTAGCACTTTTGAATTTAACGGATGGAAAGTGTGATCGTTAGAGATATCAATCGAGTCGAGTCAATCCATTTGGATTATCAGAGTACTTATTCCATCATGATCGTTAGAGATATCAACCGAGTCAATCCATTCGGATTATCAGAGTATTTATTTCATCCTGGATGTTAGGGATATCAATTGAGTCAATCCATTCGGATTATCAGAATACTTGTTCCATCCTGATCGTTAAGGATATCAACCGAGTCAATCCATTCTGATTATCAGAGTACTTTTTCCATCATGATTGTTAAGGATATCAACCGAGTCAATCCATTCGGATTATTAGAGTACTTATTTCATCCTGATCGTTAGGGATATCAATCGAGTCAATCATTCGGATTATTAGAACTCTTGTTTTGGGTTAGTCGAGTTGATATCTTTTAAATCTATGGGATTATTGGAAGAGGGAGCGCGTAGTCGAGTGTGGCGTGCGCGTAGTCGAGTTGAAATCCAAAATAGTAGTGTACATAAGTGTGGTGGCACACTCCCAACAAAGAAACGCATCCAAATACGCAAACATCACACAAACACCAAATACCCAAAACCCTCCCAAAAGCTAATCTCACCTCAATCCAATTGAACGACAGCAATCAACAATCAATCCATATCCGATTCATGGCGGAAACCGCCGCCGGAGCTCCCTCGCCGCCGCCGGAGATCGAGCACCGCTTCGATTCGACGGCGCTGCTGCTCCGCCTCATGAGCAAGCGGCGAACCTGGGTTTGCCTCTTCGTCTCCGTCTACTCGCTCCTCCTCTTCCTCTCCTGGAATTTCCTCAAATCCGTCCTCTCCTGGTACGAATTCGAGTCGTCGTCGGGGTGGCCGGCGCTGTACGCCTCGGCGCTGCTGGGGGCGGCGTTCGGCGTGCTGTCGATGGTGGCGGGGCTCGCGGTGGCGGTGCCGGCCACGCTGGTGACGTGGATAACCGTGCTGGTGCTGCTCACCTTCTGCGGCAAGCCGAGGAAGACGCTGGTGTTGGAGGGGAAGAAATTGACCGCGGAGATCACCGGATTCGTGGTCAAGGTGTTGATCAAGGAAGGGAATCTCGTCGCTGCCGTTTGCGCAGTGCTTGGATATTTTGCCCTTGTTAGGCATAGGGAAAATGGGGGCGGGCCTCTTGATTTTCAATAAAAATTGGCCAAAGATATCATTTTTCGTTAACTAATCTTGAGATCTTGTGTTGTAGTTATGTAATATATAGTCTAATTAATCTTGGGATTTTTTGTTGATTTTTTTTTTTTGGAAATTTTATCTCAAGATTATGTATGTATAATTTTGTGAGCTCTTTGTGGAGCTATCTGACTATTATTATTATTATTATTATTATTATTTCTTTTTTTGTCTATGTGAAACTAGTTTTGTTACTGTCAGTGTATTCTTGGTAATTTCAAATTCCTATTTGTGGAAGGTGACAGACTGAATTAGTTCATTGCCATTTCAATTCAAGAACCCTCAAAAGTTGAGTAATTGTATTCCTCAAATAGCCAAAAATGTCCCATTTCTAAGCTTTCCCATATTCATGTTTCAGTTCATCTACACATTATGATACTATTTACACATACACATATGTATTGTGGTACAATTAACTCAAGGTGGAGGTTGTGAAAGTAATAGCTTGTTTAGTTCTACTTCATCCATGCCCATTAACACTGCAAGAAAGCTAGAATGGTCACTTTTCCTTTTCTTGGATGCATCACATACTTGTGAATCCACCTCCATTCCACTGCTTCTGTTGCAGCATCCGATTCTTTTCTTTCTTGATGAGGCGGGCATGGCTGCTCGTCGTCTGCGAGCTTCGTTTCTGGTTTACCGGAGACCATATTCAACAGCTAAAACGACAAACAAGAAGATGTTTGATGATCTTGCACATCATCAAAAATTGTCTGTGGAAAGACCTGAAACAGGAAGAAGCAAAACGGTTAAGTGCCGCTTCTAACCATGACAGAATGACCGGTCTTGAGCTGGTACATTTAATATTGTAGCCCCTACCATTGCATCACCTCAGGATGAGGACATGTGGCAAATTGAGGGGAATCGTCGAACTCGATCGAGATCCCGACAATTTTCCACAATTTGACACATGTCTTCATCCTGAAAGGGCAGGAGTTGCAGCATCAAACTTATCAAAAGCAATTGCCCAATCCCCTATGGCAGTCACATGATGGAATCCAGAAAAGGAAGCAAGACTACAGAGAATATAATTTGTAGCACACACGTAAACCACATTACACATACTTTACATGTATGCATAAAAGAAAGCATGAATGCATCAAGCAATTGCAGAATCAAATCACTTTTTTTATCAACACTTGCATTCTTCATAAAGTACAGTACGAGACGATTCACAATCTCATTAGCTACAATCAAGCAGAAAAACATAAAAAATAAAGGAAAAAATAAAGAAAAAATCATTTACAAGAATATATTACTAAGGCAAGAGAAGTCAACTCACATATCATCTCCAAGAATAATACATAACAATTTTAAAGAAAAACTACCCTAGAAATTGATTTTTGTGCAATTAATTATCGAAATCTATTAAAAAATAAATGTATTATGTAGTACATTTTTAATTTTTCATCGTCAGAAAACCCCACATGCAATGTAAAAAAAACGTTCTATTTGCAATTTGGGGATGCATTTAACCTATAAATAATTCTTAATTTCTAGAGTGCAAACTATTGAATCATGATACATTTGTTATGAAACGTGATGAATTAAAAAAATTAAAATTTTGGCTCTTTATAGTATTCAAACCCAAAATCACTAATTCATTAAGTATTAAATAAATTCACCACATATATTAAAATTAGGTTTTTTTTAATCCAATCCCTGCGGTTCGGAAAAAGACTCTATCAACTTGATTATTAAAAACATAGCAAGTGTAATCTTATTTATCCATATTTTTTCTCTAAAATACTTTCGACTAAATTAATAACACTTTAAACAATATGTTGTACAAAGGACTATCATCATGTTCAGTTTATTTACAAAAATCAACCTAAATTTATAGATTATATTAAATACCACTTCTATTTATTTCAATGTGTTGATAGCATTTATTGAAGGATCTTCGAGACAATTATTTAGTACAAAATAGCTTCAAAGTTAGAAACTGTAATTTAAATTTAACCGAGTCTTTTTTGCCATAAATAGATCAATACCACAACGGTAAGCTTTATAAATAACCAAAAATAAATTTCAGGTTTTACTAACACGAACTAGGAATAATCTTCTTTGAAAACTAGGAATATTTTAGAACATTAAAAGAACAAATGTGTTATTAAAATATAGATTTGAATTCCAATCTCGACTCGTCAATTGTGACATGGTCGGTCTCATACAAGATTCTCCCTAAAAAATTCAAATAACCTAGACTGATTTACTGATTTTTTAATCATGATTTCCATATTACAAACCACATGAGAAATATTACATGTATACACCTTTTTAAGTATAGAGCAAATCCAGAAAGAAATGTCTGAGGATTGTCAGAAGAAGTCGAAGAACGGCCTAAAAACGGCAGCCGGATATTAGGGGGTCGATTCTGGTCGTGGAGGAAGAGATGTCTGGTCCATTAAGCTTCTTCTCCAGGCGCAACAGGCTCATTTGATTCTCCCGTGTCATCAGTGTTGTAGTTCCAGAGATGTTTAGTCTCGCCTCTTGTCCAACCCAACACGACACAAGTTCCTGGGATTTTTGGAGAGCCTTATGATTCGTGAGGCAAATGAAAAGGAACGTAGGAGAAGGAGATGAGCAAGGTCACTGGTGATCGAGAAAAGAGAAGGATTTCATACCCAGTGTACATGGAACTAGGTAGAGAAGAGCCGGTTGGCCATGCCCGTCCATCAAGTACAATGCTAAGTACGTAAACAATAGGCCTGCAGCAAATGAGATACTTCGTTAGTAATTACTCGCCGTCTCATTAAGAGAAGGACATAGTCAAGAGCTGCTTATATGATGCTACCAAATTAGGAGCTACAAAGAAGTAGGTTGTGAATTGTGGGTGCATATATCATAAAAGTCATTGCACTTTATTTTTCATTGATCATATTATGCAGATCTACATCTACTGTATTACCAACAAAATAGAACTTACCACTTATGTCCCATAAACATGGAAGGACAACAAACTTATATATACATGTAAGCGTGTCACACGCTCACCACAAGATCATCTTGCTAGAAAAATAAACATAGAATTATTGAAGACAGTGAAGGAATCCCACATGTAATTAAATTGATAGTGCATTGCAAATTGGAAGACAATTGAAAAATCACAGGAGGAAGTAACCAATCGTGGACAAATAATAAATGATCGTTTTGCAAGTATACTTACCAACTCCGTAGCCAATTGACAACCAAAGGAAGTATCCATTTAAGATCCCCTTCTTATTAGCTTTGTCAAATCTGAAATAAAACCCAGATATGGATCACTTCAGTCGAGGGAAAAGTTAAGACAAAATATTTTAACTATTACTCCTGTAATATAACATCTCTCAATCAAAAAAAAATAGGGATATTAGTAAACTACCTAAAAGCAAAGGAAACTAGCAGACCGGGAAATAGAATGTCCCCAAAGCCTATCATGTTATAACCATAATATGGATCAGCAATTCGAGGAACTCTCAGAAGCATGGGGATCGATTCTCCACCGCTTTTATCACCTTCAGCAACCTAAATTACATTGAAAAAACCTCAGGTCACGACAAGGACGTTAACAAGAATGAAAGAATAATGCCAACAACATTGCTTGAATCCAGTGATTAATAAGATCCTACAAGTGAATCTGATATGAGTAAGCACCGGAAATAAATTGAGGTATAGGCAGATGGTGAAAAATACGTAAAAGATCCAAAGAGGAGGCAGCAATCTACATACATTAAAGAAATCATATGCACTTCACGCTTACAAAATGAAACAAGAGAGAGAGAGAGAGAGAGAGAGAGAGGTATGTATAAACTTACTGCGATCATAACACTGTCCTGGAATATAAATGGAGATAGGAAAACCCAAAAGATATCGTACACGAATGCACAACACAAAAGTACTGTGGCAACCTGAAATTTGGCATAACAGAAATTAGAAGATGGTAAAATCATGTTTTCTAATAGAGTTTATCTCATACCTTTATGTTTGGCAATTGAGCCAGTTGTAAGACAGTTATCATCATGCATATACCCTGCCATCCACAAAAAATCATCAATACAGTTAAACTTAGGAGACAATTAAATCACATAAGAACAAAGGAGGCCAAGTTATTGTGCGGTGCTTACAAGGACATCTTGTCCAATCCAAGAGTAGGACTCCTTCCGGGTAGCAGCCCAGGCAACAGCAAACACCACACAGAATATCAGCACAGCTAAAGAGAAGATGGAAACTTCCCCTAGAAGTGGCAGATTCATTTTCTTCTGCACACTACCTCTGAATTTACTGATCAAAAATCAAAGCAAATACGAAAAGATTACTATAAAACAATTAGCTGGGCAACTGAATGTTGGCAACTTGGCATTGCTGTTTTCAGAAAGATAACTAAATCATACCTCAAGACCAATGAAACAATACAATTGTGCATTCCCTGATAACAAAAAGTAATCATGATCTCATTAGTTCCACAGTCAAATGAGCACAAAAGATATGGCATGTCCTTGTGCACAAGCAAACGAACATATTAAGTTGAAATTATTTTATGAAACTGAATGTGCATCTAGATAATGAAATGATGATGGACAGTATTAAAAATACATATTTACCTCAATACCTCCAATGCAAAAGAGTATGATTAGCAACCAGATGAACCATGACGACATAAAGAAATAAAGCAGTAGCAGAAAAGTTGACGCCGTTATAACAAAAACTATAGCACTTTTAGCATTAATATGGAAAATTTCCTTCTCTTCCTCATCCCTGTCTGCCGCAGAACCAGATTCCTAACATGGATATAAAATACAATTAGAGCATCCGTCACACGTATGATGCATCGAAGAAAAAAGAAATGAACTACCAATTTCTAAAGTGAAAAAGTTACGTGTAAAAACAAAACTACAAAGAAAAGATATTAGATATGAACATACGAGCAGCAAATCACATCATCACCTAATTATAAATTATAAATGGAGTCTAATAGAGAAACTCTTCTACACTAGGAATTTGTATGAACAAGAACATAAGGCACATTCTGTAATTCAAGGAACCTGTGGTGACAATTCATTATAGTGCTCATCACTTTGCTTTGACCCAGTGATTTCCGACCAAAGTGAGGCAGATACTACCGTCCCAACAGCCATCAGCCACAAGAAAATCACCGAGTAGTCTAAAATTGGTCTATCCGGAGAGTATAATAGAAGTTCAACTGTTTCATAAGAACTAGATGTCAGCAATTTGAGTTTTAAAGAAAAGAATAATATAACAAATAGTATATAATAATAAACATAGACACCAAAAGCATTTAGGTAAAATAGACAGTAGGCTTCTTTTTTTACCACCATCTGTTAATGAGACAATGTTTCAACAACCCAAAATCAATTATATGCTCTACTTGATTATGGATCAACCTGCAGTATTATTACCGCATTTAAATTTCACCAACTTTGGTTGTAGAAAAAGTCACTTAGTTCACTTTCGTTATGGGCAAGGGTGGAGTGACTTAAGTCTGAGAAGGATAACTTCACAAGAATTAGCAACGACTACAGAGTTGAGCCAATTGGACTCCATCATTTCTCCCAACAACTTTAAACATCAAATTATGACTTAATGTTTAAAATGCAAGTAGTGGATTGGAGAAGACAATAAAGACATAAAAAACACCAAATACCACGTTCTGAAAAATTACCAGAAAATTTTAAAATAACAGTAAACTGTTTAGAGAAAATAGATAAAGGTACTTAAGAAAGATATTTGAGAACATATTAGAAAGCCAAGTAACATCTCTCTAAAACAATTACTCAAAAACATCCTCATCAAATTATATAAAGGCAAATTACCTTTTCCACCACTAGCCATGGATTTCTTTAGTTCCTCTCCTCCTGATTTGGAGATTGTAATAACGGGAATCGTGACATTTAAAGTAGTTTCATTCCCACAACCCATCTGCACAAGACCTATGAAGTTCAAGTAAAGTAGCATCCATTAACAACCAAGTGGAATAAATTCAGCCAATATATGAGGCATTAAGAAATGGAAAGCAACACAAACATTACAAAATATATGCAACAGCTGTAGAGATACCTTCCTCATCATTTATCACTATCAATGCTGCTGCTCCCCCAGCTTGAGCGACTTTGGCCTTAGTTGTAAAGATGCAATCACCACGTATGGTCAGTGCAATAGAGCCTGATATCTGCAAGATAATAGAAGAGACTATCAGCATTATGATCCAAAACCAACTATGATTAGAATTTGGAGGCTTCCTAGTGGAGAAAAAATGAGTGTTCCTTTAACACTCAACACTACTTCATAGCAAGCTATGAAAATAAAACTCATAATTCAATAATGCAACCAACCTGCACCGCTAATTTTAAGTCCAGCTCTATTGATTATAAGTTCACCTAATTTATAGATAGGTGCTGAGTCCATTTATAAAAAATTTTATGAAATTCATCTTCCATTACTAGCAGTCCAACAATGTATGTTTGAAACCAACCTAGTCCCTAGTTGTATCTCCTATTCCACAATTATGGCAGAAGAGGCATCAAACATGACTTTGAACATTCCAATATAGACTAGTTCTTAATGTCTGACATCTATCCAGAATAGGACCAAAATAGCAACAGAAGCAGGCCCGTCAGTTCTTAGAACTAGGTAATCACGCAAGCCTTCATTTCTCTGTAGCTTCAATTAGACATCAATTTCTGGTTCTTTTTTAATTATATCTTTTTAGCCGATAAAAAAAAAGGGTTCGAACTACAAAGGTTTTCATGGGAAGTGAGCAACGATAATACCCAATGATTTTTCCAATTTGATCATTATAAGTAATAAGAGAACGTACTGTGTATCAAACTCCTAACAATCATAGTATGAAAGAAAAAAAAAAGGTTAAGAAAAATACGTTAGAAGATGAAAGTGAACAGCCATTTAAAGGATCTGCAAAAACAGCTGAGAAACGGTGGCCTTCTTTAGCATGAGCAGGCAACACCGATCCAAAATCGGCAGTTAACCCTCCTATTGCCTCCTTCTCGACACCATCTACCCACCTTTTGACCTTAACCTGGAAAACCAAACAAAGAAATTGGCACATTGCGAATTAATGATTTCCTTTTCACTATTATAATTAGGATCTTGTGACAAAAACACAGATAGAAAAGAGAAGTGTAAATTTGAGTTAGCTCAGCAAACGAAATCTAATCCATTTCACCTTCCATCAGAATACTACTAGTCACATCATATTGCTCCACCGCAGAACTTAATCATCATCACATATAAGTAAAACTAATAACTTCCTCCTCTAGCAATACTTAATACCTGCAGTAGAACCGTATTTCGTCCTATTTTTTACTTGTTCCATCGAGTGATCTGATCACTAACAATTACAGGTCGACTTCATCGGCAATCACACAGACGCAATCAACAGTAAGCCTAAGTCGCTTCTCCGGCATTATTGCCCATGTATTTCGCTTTTCAAGTCTAATCAGCCTCCAACATCATTGGGAGCTTAGATGTTCTTCAGCTGCGGACTAACAAAACCCCGCGAACACACACACACACATACACAAATGTGGGAATAATTGAAATACTAGCAATGGATTTAGCAACAACCAGGCACAACAAGACCCAGAAAAATAATTAAAATTTGAGAAACAACCTCAAAATTGCTAACGAGGTCAGATTACTATACCAATCGGAAGTCGTTACCGCAGGCGGCGGATTCATCGTCGGGGGAAGCTCGCGAAACGTCATCTCCGACGGCAATTGATGACAGGAACAACAATAGAATTCCCAATTGCAATGCCACAACTAAAGTCGAAGACCGTTGAAACGCTGCAGCCATACCTAAATTTTAGGAACTCTGCTAATTAATCAGACGAACTACAATGCTTAGCATCGGTATACTATTCTGCATATGATTTCGAGGCGGAGGGAATTACAAGTAAAAAAGATCAAAGAAATCAGTCCAAATTCAAAATTAAGAGATGAAGATGGAGGAATACATTTTTTGGGGGAAATTGGGAGATCGTGGTAATTAACAAACTGTACCCTATAATTAATCTTGATGTGCAATTTGCATCCTTAGATTTAAAGAATTATCATTTGGCCCCCCTAATCAGTTTCTTGGCTTATTGCATCCTTTTTCAATTCTCAACTAATTTAAATATATGAATAATAATAGTGATCTATTCACAAGCAACTGGGTTCTAATTAACATCTCCAAAAAGAACTGGATTCTAATTAACATAATCAAGCAGGTTGATTCTTCTAAAGACCAGGTTGTTCAAACGAACTCTTAGGATCAATATATATATAGATATTTATAATATTTAAATATATATATATTTTTTTGTTCATCAACATACCTAGATTAACATAGGAATATTAAATTTCAATAAACTAGTTAATAACAAAAATGTACTGTATAAAATGTTGACAATAAAGGTCGAAAAAAGCATATTTCTTATATTTTTTTTAAAATATTTCTTCCTTCTTACTTTTTGTTTTTAAGATTCTTCCTTCTTACTTTATTATACACCAAATGATAATATTATTCGAAAACCCCTTCACCCCAAATTGTTTGGATTCTCTTAATTTGGAAAGTTTCTTTCGATATAAGAATCTATGATCTTACTCATCTTATCAAGAATATTTAAAAAAAAACACAGCATTATAACGAATTAATTGTCAATACATACCTAAATAGTTGAGGCATGTAACTACCTAGAATCTTTAGAGCTGACTTGTTGTAGCCCATCACGATAGACATATTTGTAGACAAATTGATCTCAAATTGACTTGTTTCAGTTGGGTCACGACTCACCTGCTACCTCAACATATTTGGAATGTGTTCCAACTTAAAATATATTTGGCCCCAAACAAATAACCTTCTACTTCTTATAGAGAAGAAATAATAAAAGTTCACGTCTATAACATAAAAAAATATAAGGATAATACAAATACGACATTAGAAAAATAGTTCCAATACATCACCGATCAACTTTATTAACAAGAAAATTACTAATAAAGCTAAAATTAGTACAAAAGTCTTGTAGATACTATAAACAAAACCCCATCATTTTCGGACTTTCGAGTCAGCCCCATCGGGTTTTCACACCATCAATCGGGCTGAATTTGTTTTGGGCTACAAGTTTTCGACTTTGACCGTCCTATTTGTCTATTCGGATCAACCCATCAGTTTTGGGTATCCCTATACACAAGCACACAGTGGCAACCAAGAAAGGAAGCAAAATATTACGTTCCACATTTGTATGATAACATCAAATATAAAATCGTGATATGATGAATGAAATAGGAATACAAGACCTGGAGACTGGAGTCGTTAAAATTTAACTCTGGAAATTGCGCAGCCTTAAACAGAAATGAGATTGCATATCACAATCAGAAGTCTTAGTCTTTCATTCAAATAATATGAGATCACTAATTACTATACACTTTACTAAATACGCGTGATTGACTAATGATATAAGACAGAGACGAGCACATCACTCCAACAAATAATATGCAAAAAGAAGCAATAGAATATCATAAATCAGACAACAAGGTAAATTAAATATGGCCATTAATGTAAAATTATTACACCTGTCATAGATAATATGTCTTATGGCATCTTTTTCATAACCACATTCTTGCAACTTAGAACATCCTATTGAGTTATAAAGAATCTTCAGAGGTATCTAGTCTGACAAAGTCCACAAATTTGATCAGGTAAATTCTATGAACCTTGCTACTGATTAAAATATGTTTATCAGAGCAAGATTAAAATTTGTTTCACTATTAAATATTAGTATCCAAACAGAATAAGATCAACATTGCCATCATACAGCTCACTAGTCCTTGAAATTGACTGATCAAGATTCAAACTTCAAAGGAAGGATGAAACAGTCGAGTTTCAAAGAAATTACAAGACAATTTACAGAGTTGGTAAGCATGTATGTATATATAAAATCCTCGAGGATTATGGAAAGAACTGAGTGAAGAAAATAAACAAGCCAAATTACCTATGTCGGTGCCCAAATATCCAGGTTTGCTCGATGAAGAGGAGAGTTATGAGACTGCACAAACCATGGACCCGAAATTGTATAGAGCCATAATGAAAGATGACATTCTTGGATTCGTGAGAGCAATGGAATGTGATCAACAACACGGGCCAACAGTTTCTTGTGTGCAATTAGGCCCACAGAATAAGACAGTGCTGCATGTAGCAACAAGCTATGCGAGTTATGAAATTGTGAAACTAATCTGCAAGGACTTACCTGACTTAGTTGCTGAAAAGAATGCAAGAGGTGACACTGCACTTCATATAGCAGCAAGGGCTGGTAGTTCACGACTAGTCACGTTGCTAGTTAACTCAGATTTCGGAGAAGGTGGTCTGCATGAGAAGAACGAGGAAGGGAACACTGGCCTGCATGAGGCACTGAAATATGGGCACGAAGAAGTGGCTCGAATTCTGATCAACAGGAACCTGGAGATGTCTTATTCTCTTAACAAGGAAGGTAAATCTTTGCTTTATCTGGCTGCAGGGGCAGGATTTCTCACCATTGTTGGGCTCCTTATGGACAATCCTGTTGGGAACTGCAGCACAGGTGCAAAACATAAAATCAAGTCACCCGTTTTTGCTGCAATACTCCGACATAACATAGGTATGTAACATCCATGCCTTTCTTTCTTCTAAATGTATTACGATATTTTGTGAAACTTGATGATGATGAGGAGAGTGGACCACCTGAAAACTGATGAGACGAGTCGGGACACAGCAAATAGACTTAGATTAATAAAGTTGCTCATCCACTTCGGTTATATATACAGATACAACAATTTCTTCTTTCTAGTTTCTTATTATGATTTAATGTGTTTCTTAACCTTTCCTTTTTGTTCTCATAACAAAATTATAGATGTCATTAAGTTGTTGTGGGAAAAGGATCCATCAATGTTTCAGCTGAGAAATGGCAAAGGCAAAAGTCCTCTTCATTCAGCTGTATGCATAGGATTTACAGAAGGGGTCATATTCTTACTAAAGAGGCAGTTCGAATTTGCTTACCAGAAAGATAAACAAGGCTTCTACCCCATCCATTCAGCAGCCAGCAAAGGACTTGTAGATATAATTCAAACGATGCTTCAGCACCGGCCAGATACCAGGGAGCTGCTAACTGCACATGGTCAGAATGTACTGCACGTGGCCGCTAGAAGTGGAAAATACAAAGCAGTGGAGTATATGTTGAAAAGGCCAGAGCTGGAGATGCTTATTAATGAAAAGGATGCTGACGGGAACACAACTTTACACCTTGCAACCATTTATGCGCATCCAAAGCTGGTTGGCATTCTTGTGAGGGATAAAAGAGTGATTCCTACGATGTTAAATAACAACCGCCAGATGGCACTTGACATTGCCGAGGAACAAATTGAAGTCGGACTGGTATCATTTCACAAGGTAAGTTTTTCAAATAACTAGTTGCATATATATCTAATATCTGTTTGACAAGACAAAATGAAATTTCTTCATATAATATATATGGCCAATTCACAATGCAGAAGCTTACCTGCATGGCCTTGAGAGCAGTTGATGACCCACGAGCACATAAACCAACAACATCCAGAAGCATGAGTTTCAAGCTTGGAGACCAACCGGAGACAGAAAGCTGGAGAGATAAGATAAATGTGATTCTGCTGGTTGCCACACTAATTGCAACTGTTACATTTCAAGCAGGTTTCACTCTGCCTGGTGGTTATAACAATGCCTATTCTGACCAAGGTACTGCATCCATGCTTGAAAAAGTAAAATTTCAGGAGTTTGTGATTTGCAACACCATAGCAATGTATACCTCTATCATTGTTGCTGTCATTCTATTGTGGGTGCAACTGGGAGACCCTAGTTCCATGCGCTTAGCTTTGAAGTCGGCTTTGCTTCTGCTGGGAATAGCTCTTGCTATGATGTCTATAGCATTCTTGGCTGGAGTCTACCTAGTAGTCAGCAAACTCTTTTGGCTTGCAATCACCATCCTTCTCATAAGCTCGAGCTTTATCATTGCACTGATAGTGCTATTTGTTCCTCTATGTTTCTTGGGCTCATCAAACCATCGCATATTCCACCGTGTCTCATACTATCCATTCTGTCTGGTGTTATATGCACTCAGAGACTAAGAAATCTTTAGAGGGGCGAGGTTATCCGAAGATAACCTCAAGGTACAGTTAAGGAATAACAGTTTAGTACTTGGTTTCATTGGACTTGGTCATTGTGGTGTGAGATGGGCGATGGAAGCGTTTCAGTAATGCAACATGCTTAGAGTTATACGCTTTACCAGTTCCTGCATAATAGTACACGCATGTGTCAAATATATGGTTTATGTAAATATGTATATGCAGTGTGCTCATATTGCCTGTAGAAGATAAACATCTTGTAAATATAGCCTACAGGCTCTGCTATTGAACTGCCAAAATAAACAGTTGTGAATTATCATATCAAGCATTACAAATGTACGACAAGGTGCATGATGCATAATACTATGCATAATAGTCTCAAAAAATATATATTTGTAAATTGACCCTGTTCTGATCCTGCAGAAACTAATCTGCTCAGCACCATGCATTTGTTCTACTATGTTACTTGCCAATAGACAAATGAACATAGGTTTTCAGTTACTCCAGACAGACTACATAAAAAGATAACAGCTCAAGCAAGAAGTTACTAACCTGTTGCTGTTCAGTTGTCATTTACACAAGATCCACATGGAATCGAAGCATTGAACGAATAGCCACGAGTTTCAACGTAGCTACAAGCATCAAGTTCAGAATAAAACATGTCTATATATATATATATATATATATATATATATATATTATATGCATATGCCAGTGGCTCTAAAATAAGAACAATGATTCAGTATATATAGTAGTTCAAAGAGAGATAGCAGAACTCAGCTACAGCGTGCATCAATCCGCAGAATACCACACTTTGCACACACTGAGATTCTGTAGAACAAAGAATCAAAACACGGTAAGCTTGGATTCTAATAGCTGCAGAACCTCAAATAGTTCAAAAGTGGCAAACACACGAGCTCATATAGTATCGAATCTGATACTGCTGCAGAATTTTTCTAGCCAAATGCAAAAGACAAAACAAAGAAACAAGAAGAATTTGCACTAAACAACATTTACGAAACACCGATATATTATCACAACCAAACAAATCATTGTTTATGGACCAATGGATTACACATTAAACCAGAAAATCTAGCTCAAACAATGAAAATATATTATATCCATAGCTGCTAACATCCAGTAGCAGATTTAACAGGAATAAAAAATGAAATAAGCATAAAGAGCTGCTAAATTTTTAGATACAATGTACCATTTCACTAAAGGAACATCAAACTCCATACATCGAATTATATCATTCATAACCTCAAAGCCGAAATCATGAACGAAACTAAAATAAATTTACACAATCCCCTAACCCTAGACACATCATCAACCCCCGAAACCATAGAGCGTACGTCCCTGCCTCTTGAGCGCATAGACCACGTCCATGGCCGTGACCGTCTTGCGGCGAGCGTGCTCAGTGTAGGTGACGGCATCGCGGATGACATTCTCGAGGAAGATCTTCAGCACGCCGCGCGTCTCCTCGTAGATCAGCCCGCTGATCCGCTTGACGCCGCCGCGGCGAGCCAGGCGGCGGATGGCCGGCTTGGTGATGCCCTGGATGTTATCGCGGAGGACCTTGCGGTGGCGCTTCGCTCCACCCTTTCCCAAACCCTTGCCGCCCTTGCCGCGCCCCGACATTTTCTTCTGCAGATTGGATTTGGAATTGAAATTTGGGTTTTGATTTTTCGATCGGTGATGTGGTGGTGGCTGAGTTGAAAATGATGAGCTAACAAATAGATGTCGTGAGTAATCTGGAACCGTTTGATTTGGATTGCTATTTGCGGCTACGATTTTCGATCCGCGTCATCGGTTTTGGGTGATCACAGCTGTTGATCGAGGTCTATCGACGGTAGATTTGTTGGTTTGAGGTTATGCGGATCGCGGAGCCGAATATAATATGTAATCGCTTTGAAATGGACAGTCACATAGGGCTCGTGGATAACTGTAGTATTTGACTGAGAGCATTACATTATGACAAACTAGTGGATAATCTGTCGAAATTGAATTTCGATGGGAATGATTTTATATTGTACTTTTTAAATTAAAAATAAAAATTAGTCTACACTTGATTTTAAAATCATAATACTTTGACAAATCATTGAAAAAATTATTAAAAGATAAATAATTATAACAAAAAATAGGTCAACGATGGATTTTTTTCAATTTTCTTTCCACTTTCTTTAACTACAATAAACTAATAGAAATTAAATTACACATATATTTAAAAAGATAATAATGAAAAATTCTTGTAAATGTATAAATGAAGACTAATTTAAATTTAAAATTTCTCCAAAATATAATTTTTTTAAATTAAATTGAAATATAAATTTGAAATTATACAATGTATGAAATTCGTTTATAACGCATATAGATATTTATCCCTAGTTCGATTAAAAAATAATCTTATTACTCGTTTGAGTACCAGTTGCATATAGTGAGACCCACTAATCAGCCAAATTAAGGAAGTCATATATTTAAATTTAAAAATATTTCCAATCAACTAAACCATCTAGAATATATATACATATATATATATATACATGTATTTTTTTGAATCCAATTAAAAAGTGACTATAAGAAAGATTAGAAATTAAACTCAAATCCTAAATTTTAAAGTATAAGATCAATGAAATCCGTTATGTATGTATGTATGTATGTATGTATGTATGTATGTATGTATGTATGTCTTAAATATGATTAAAATGTAATTTTGCAATTCATTATAGTAGCAGTCCCATATAATAATATCTGTTAATTATTCGAATTAAATAGATAATATATTATGTATAAAAAATAAATCATTCTCGTTCCTAGTATGTAACCCGTCGAATTTTGACGGGAACCGTTTCACGTTGTAATGCCTAATTAATTTTTTTTAAATGATTATTTTATTTTAAAATATTGGTATTTCGATAGTTTATTGAAGGAACTGTTATTTGACAAATAATATTATAATAGAAAAATAAGTGAATGAAGGTGTTTATTCTATTTTTGATGTCTTCTTTATCTTCAAGTAATAAATAAAATTAAACTAAACATATGTATGAAAAGATAATAGTACAAAATTTCTCTAAATATAGAAAGTGAAGACTTATTTAAATAAATATTTTTTAATCTATGAAAAATTATCTTTGTAGTTACTCACAATCAATCGAAATTTTCATCGTACATCCTTTCGGTTTTTTTATCGTGTGAATGACCCTTATCGTCACAAATTAAAATTTTGAGTCATCTTTTGCTAGTGACTCGTGAGATTAACGTACAATTGATCATGATTGAACACAAGTTTTGGTATGTATAGTCATATGTTGGGAAAAGACTACTCATTTCTCTTATTTATATACTTATAAACACGTTTTTATTTATAAAATATCTAATAATGAAATATAAGTTGTTATAATAATTGGTTGTTAGAGGCTATAGTTTAGACACTCGAAGCCGTTGGTCGTATTGGTGCAAGATGATAGACCGAAATGATGATGCTAAGATTTAGTCATATGGACCCGTTTGAAATGTATACATGTTCATGTCCCAAACACATTTAGTAATACCCGCTAATTACCTAAATATGTTCAAATTTATAAATATAAGTTGTTACAATAATTGGTTAATTATATCAATAAAGACTCGAACGTTGTAGAATAAATATTAGTAATAAATATCAAAATACTTAGAAAATAGAAAAAATAGTTAAACATAATTTATCTAAATAATTAAACATAACTTGCTACCATAATTGATTATTTGTATTAATAAAACTCGAATAATATTACAAGTTTAACATTAATAATAAATACTATAAATAACAATAAATTTGTTTGTCCTATGTTCGATTTGGCAATATTTCTGAATTTAATATACAAGTGTTTGTATCTAATTAATTAAATTGTCTAAATAATTAAACATATATAAGTTGTTACCATAATTGATTTTTTGCATCAATAAAACTCGAATAATATTACGAGTTTAACATTAATAATAAATACTATAAATAACAATAAATTTGTTTGTCCTATGTTCGATCTTGCGATACTTCTGAATTTAATATACAAGTGTCCGTATCATTTTACATAATATAACATGAACAAAATACAATTGTTTGTCACAACTTTTTGTCGACATATATAATAGAAATACAGTTATTTGCCTAATTTCTTGTTTTGGATATTCAAGTATAATACTTCATCTGTCCCATTTAAAATGTCTCACTTTCCTTTTTGGGTTGTCATATTACAAATGTCTCATTCCATTTTAGGAAATAATTATCCATTCAAAAAGTGCGGACCCTACTCACTTTTTAATACTTTAACTACTTTATACATTTTTCTCTAAATACCCGTGTCCAAAAGAAATATGACACTTTAAGCGGGACGGAGGAAGTATGATCTAACACATATAATATATGAATCATAATCTATTGGACAAAATATTTTGTTCATTCTTTCAGATGTATGCAAGACATATTGAAATATATTAATTTACTTATAGGTACTTTATTTTTTAGGCCAACTTATTAAATATATTTTTATGCTATATGAATGCATACTTAATATAAACACATATATTTTCATAAATATTTTCAAACTAATAAAACCTATGATATAGAATTAGACAATATACATTTATGAAATATAATAAGAATATTGAGAAGTATCAATGTATTAATATATTAGAAAATATATGCATCCCGTAAAATATAATTGCAACTAATAAATTTATAATTAAACAAATAAGTGACTGTTAATAATTAGTAAATATTTAAGAAGACCAAGTATTGTACATTCACCAGATTTCATGAAGTACATAAAAATACAAGAATTCATGTAATATTTAATAATTTTTAGACTTTGTCATAATAATTGAGATAAAAATGAATTATTTGGTGACAAATATAAAAAGAATCATAGCAAAACAAATATGGTCATATCCATATCACTGTTTCTATATAGGTACATGATATATGTATAATAATCTAATACATATAATTATAGTATTGTAGATATTAAGTTAATTAGGCCCAACTTAATTTGAATAATTTATTTTTGGCATTTGTAGTGTATTATATGCAATATTAGTAAATCTAATATTTCTTTAATCACAATTTTACTTATTGCATGTAATTATATTATGAGCAACTAATACTCATTAATTGTAAGATTACATACATTATTTACACAATCCATTTATACATTGAGAAAATACATATTGGATGATTTTGAAAAATAACAATAAAATTTTGTGAATATGCCACATAGGATTGAGGATCAATATGGTGTCTCCAATGTGTAATAGATTATATAATTAATAATAGATGAACTTCATCTAACCGTGAGCTCAAGACTCTTGTTTTTTGTTAAAATAATTATATATTAATTATGATGAGTAAATATAATTATATTTTATTAATTTATAATTTATTTATTTATTTATTAAAAATTATAATTTATTAATTCACAATTAAGATTTATTAATTCACAATTAAAGTTTATTAATTTAAAATTAGGGTTTATTATTTAAAATTATGATTTATTAATACATGATTAGCGTTTATTAATTTATAATTATGGTTTATTAATTCATAATTATGATTTATTAATTCAAAATTATGGCTTACTATTCAAATTATGGTTTATTATTCAAAATTATGGTTTATTAATTCAAAATTAAGATTTATTAATTCACGATTAGGGTTTATTAATTCACAATTAGGGTTATTAATTCCAATTAAATTTCATTAATTCAAAATTAAAATTTATTACTTCATGATTACAGTTTATTAATTCAAAGTTATTATTTATTAATTTATAATTAAGATTAATCAATTAATTAATTGGTGGTCTCACTGTGCGCGCGGCGCGCACAGGGACCACCCCTTACATCTGAATATTCTAAAATATTGATTTTCTAATTATTTATTCTTGATTAGAAATAGTGAAAAATAAAAGATATCATTTTTAATAATGATGGAAAAATGTAAGTTAGAGTAAGGTTGGGGAAACGGTTTTCGATTTTCCGTTAATACCTGATCGAATAAAAAACGTATCATGTTAGGTTATAATTTTTCTTTTCTTGTTACAATTATGTTCACGTCATACAAGATCAATAAATAAAAATCGAGTCTTTATTTGTAAGTAAAATTTAATAGAATTACCATAAACTAAAATAATATGTCTGTGTATAGTGAGTATGTGATTTTTTATAGTTGTCAGATGGAAACCATTTCAAAGTTGTTAGGAAATTCTATAGTTGTCTAGAATGAATTGAAAATCTTGATACCGATAGTTCGAATGACTAAAGACTTGTAAGTAATTATTTATATGTTCTATTTTATTTGAAATTTTCTTAGTTCATCCTTAATTTATATAATTTTTTATATATAATATGCAGTTAGCTCGTGCAAATGATCTATTGGTGCAACAAAAAGATTACAACAATGGCTTTAAATTTTGACATATATGGTCTATGCTAAAAGATTTTGTGCAAGCTCAAACCATGCATACGCATCATCATACATCTACATCATTGTTTGAAGAAAATATTTCTAAGTCTCCTTCTAATCCTTCATCGTCTGCATTCATCACCAATCTAGACACTGATGAAAATATTAAAGTTGGTGGTTCTTCATCCCAATTACAAGAGGAAGTCTATAAGTCCAAATAAAAAAGAAGAAGAAAATAAAAACTTACAGAAATATTACTAAGTTTAGTTGAAAAAGGAGATTGTGATGTTGAGTAGCAATTGAAGAAAATAGAAGCAAAGAATTGTCAATCTGAAATAAACAAATTGACAAGAGAAGACAACATTTTAATGATGAATTTAGAGACAATTCATGATTTAGAGCGATGTGAATTCTTCCGACCGGAACAACAATAAATCATGTAGAAGAGGAGACAAGCACAAGCCAACTCTAGTAATTTTAATATGTAAATCATGTTGTCACAACTTAATGGTTAATGTAAGTTTATTATGTAATCGATAGATCACATATTCGGAGTCCACTAAATGCGAAATGATTCTTGTATTGTATGTGTTTGCAGCGCTATCGCATGCGAGGCGATGGAATAGTTTTACCCAATGTGTACTATAGGTAATGGTTGCGGGTTCCTCATGATATAAAAAAATTAAAAATAAAATGTAAATTATGTAATCTTTATAAATTTAAAAATGTAAATTATGTAATCTTTATAATTTTACTGCTTTTAAGAAGACTTGAACAAACAAACCCAACACCAATATAAAGTCTAGAGATTAATATAGTTTCAAATATTTTTTGAATTATTTTAGTGTTGTCAGAACTAAGAGAGAAAACAGTCAAAACACACTGAATTACACAATGGCCAGCTGCGAGATAGTGGAACTGCACAGAAATTCCTGCAATTGGGCGAGAATCATGGAAGAAATTGTGAGGATAGAGAAAAAGGTGTTCCCGAAGCACGAATCGCTTGCGAAATCGTTCGAAGAAGAGGTGAAAAAGAGGAACGGCGGATTGATCTACTCGCTAATCGGAGGCGAAGTTGCCGGATACGTCATGTATTCCTGGCCATCTTCGCTCTACGCTTGCATCACAAAACTTGCAGGTTCTAGTTCTCTCACTTTTCTGCCACGGTTGGTTTATCCTGAAAATGTTTTTGATTCATTACTGGGTTGATGTATTGGTGTATTCTATTTGTTAGATTAGGTTTATGTGAGTTGTATTGGATATTCAATGCTTCCATTCTCATCGAATTAGTGAAAATTGAGATTATAATTGTGTATTTTACCTCTGAGAAATGCAATTCAATGGCTGAGAAAAATGTCAGGAACTTTTTAGGAAGTTCTTGAAAAGAAACTTCATTTGATCAATGAATTCTTAGACGAGCATTTCATAATTTTGATATGCACTATCTCACAGCTGGAAATGCAGCTGAAATAGTCGATGGCAATCTTCCAGTAGATGGCTTTTGTTATATTCTTGTAAAATCTTGTAACGAGTTAGTTTTTCTGGGATTTAATGCACTTAGTTCGACTCACGTCCAGAAGTAATCGTGTTAAATCATACCACACGGTGTTAAAATTCTTCTGCCTCATAGCATGTTCTTTGGAAACTTCATAACATAAACCTGTTTCAAGAAAAGATTCATCAAGTTCTCAGATTAGATAAGAGACTTGCTTATATGATTTTGAAAATGCCAATATGCAATTAGCATGATTTTCGGTTTTCAACTAAAAGTTAGCTCTACTATAATAAAATATAACCACATTTTACTTCAGGAGTTGAAGATTTAATTAGCATTAGAACGAGATTATAAACTTATTGAAACGCTCTCGTATGTATTTCATCCTCTGATTATAGTTCTGCTATCAAAATATCACTTAAATGTTGATCACTCTTAACCTGTTTTTGTAGCACTATTTTTCTAAAGCGTTTGTTGTTTTGCTTCTGAAATGGGATATACAGTAAAAGAAAACTACAGAGGGCAGGGTCATGGGGAAGCATTGGTGAAAGCAGCTATAGAGAAATGTAAAACTAGAAAAATCCACCGCGTATCTCTGCATGTAGACCCCTTGAGGACTGCTGCCATGAATCTCTACAAGAAGCTCGGTTTTCAGGTGGACAGTCTAGTAGAAAGCTACTACTCTTTGGATAGGGATGCCTACAGAATGTACTTAGATCTTCAGACGGATTAGCTGAAGTGGTTTTGTTCAAGCTCGATCAATTTTCATGTAGTACTCCCTTCAAAAGAGATTCCGATGGATTCAGGACCGGGGGATTCACTGGAATTTGCAAGCTCGTGTTGCAAATCTGGAGATTTTTTCAGAATCAGCGCGTATTCTAATGGAATTTTCCTAGAAGATCTGTGTCACTGAGGTTGCGGATAATAGAATGTAACGTGCAAGAAGAATATGAAAGAATTTGATGTTCTTGTGCATCTGTAGTCCCCTGAAGACTTCCCTGTGTGATCGACTTTTCATGATCACCCAAAACTACTCATTATTGAATGTACATTTTAACTTGTAGGAACCGTATTTACTTGTGATTTTCACCCTTCCACCTCAACTCTTTCTCCTTATAATTCTTGGAAGGATTAGCATAAATGTGTCAAGTACTCAAGTTTGAGTTTAACACTATCTGGCTTCAAGTGAGATAATTATTAACTTGTTACAACTTTTCATATTTTAACTAGTAATAGAATATTAAGTTTGTATTTCCATGTGAAAATAATGAATATGAAGATATAATTTTATATTTTATAGGAATAAACTTTTTTGTTAATTTTTTTTTTTGAAGAATATTTAATTTAGTACACACATTATAAAACGATAAAGCTTGATTTTGATGAAAACACCCAAGAAAAAATAAAATAAAAATCCAACTTAATAATACTACACAACTCAATTATAACCAAATTATTGTTACAACTTATATTTTTCCTTGACCTTTTTTTAAAGAAAAAATATTGAATAATTTTTTCTCCAAAACATTTATTGTTACAACTCATATTTTTTGGTTTACTACTTCTTTAAAGGAAAAAAATTGTATATTTTCACAGAAAAATGTTGCTGCCCAGGATCGAACTGGGGACCTTTAGTGTGTAAGACTAACGTGATAACCACTACACCACAGCAACGATTGTGATCTTTCAGCTCATTTATTATATATTTATTATGGAACGCCAAAATGGCAAATACTATTCTCAGAAGCTGCAAGACGGAGCATTTGAGATTAGATATTTAGACCTCTGTTTCTTCGTTCATATCCATCTATTCTACGCTAACCCTGACTTTGATTTTCTCCAAGTTAGGGATCCCCTCTGCCGCCGCAGCTCCCGATCCTCAATCCTTTCCATCGCCGATCAATTCTTCGGGAGCTGTAGTAATTTGAACAATTTGTTCAAGACCAAAAATAAAATAAAAATGGGTCGAATGGCGCGCAGCTGCGTTCAATCTCTCCTTAAGCTGGTCAATTCGCTCCTCGGAATGGTGGGCATCGCCATGATCATCTACTCGCTTTGGATGTTTAGAGTCTGGCTCCGCACTGACCAATCCATCAACGTTCCCGTTCCGTGGTAAGTATATTTCACGTGTGTGAGATATCGATATGTTGCAGATGGGTTATGGTGATTGCATCTGTTGGAATTCGGGTTCGATTGTTGAATCTATGTGTGGGTATATTTGTGGGGGCAATTATGGGGGTAGTATTTATGTTTTTTTGCTGCGTATGTTTGAAGCAATTGGCTATTTGTTTAGTTTTTTGTTTAATTGGTAGCTGCAATGCAGGTTTATATATACTATTCTGGGCCTTGGTGCTACTTTGTGCGTGATTACGTGCTCCGGTCACATTGCTGCGGAGACTGCCAATGGTTGTTGCTTGTATACTGTATCCTTTCATGTGGGTTTGTTTGGTTGAATTATTCGTTTACTTATTCGGAAACAAATTATGATCATGGCCTTATGGGTGGAATCATAGTCCACTCATTCCATTCTATCTTGCAGTGGAAACTTTGGGCACTTTGGATGTCTTTCTCAGATTCAAATTATGTTGTATGGTGCTGTCATCTCCTTGGTGCTTTTGAGTTCTTGTTTATGCAAAGCAATTTTTCCTTTTCTTCTGAAGGGTGAGCTTTATTAGGATAATTTAGTGAAGGGTAGTTAGATCATGTACGAATTAGGTTTCCTATGCTTACAATATTCATAGGTCAGCCAGTTGCTTTTGGTTCTTTGAAATTTTGGCTCTCTACTCCTTAGGAAAATTAACCCTCTGAATAATACAGTATGTGTGATTCAGATGCTAAATCAGATTAACTATTTTGCATTGTTTATTCCGTTGAAGATTTGAGTAATTAGAAGCAACTGACTAAATTTACCTTTTCGTTCTTGCCGTGTTATCTATGCTCCTAGGTAATGCTGATTCTCGTGCAACATGATCGACATTTTAAGCTGGACCATTTGTGATTGTTTAGAAGAATATCGAGATTGTAGAATAGTTGCTTCAGTTACATATCTCCACCTTCTCCCCTGAGGCATTATATCTTCCTCTAGATCTATAAACTCATGCTTTGTTAATTGTCAACTTTGTGTCAATTTGTTGTGAAGTGGTTCTAGCATATATATATTATGACACGGGTTGTGGTTATAATGTCTAGTTGATTCAGAAAAGTTGCTGTTATGAAGACGTAGTACTGTGTACCTCTGCTCACAGTTTATCATATCACTTAGCAAAGTGCATGTATCAAATTTCTATGTTGACCTTAACCAGCTTAGTACCTGGCTTTTGTCTTCATGATTTTTGTGCTGGAAGCTGCAGTAACTGCAGATGTATTCTTAAACAACGACTGGCAAGAGGTATTTTGGACTAATAATTTTCCTTTTCTAAGCCGGAAAGATACTGTCTGAATTCTAGAAATGGTTTAATTTTGACTTGAATGTTTGTTAGGACTTCCCAACAGACACAACTGGAAATCTTGATAAGCTGAAAGACTTTGTCAAGGACAATTTTGATATCTGCAAATGGATTGGCTTGTCAGTGGTTGCTGTGCAGGTCTAGTTTTTCTTCGCCCGCACAATCTCCCTCTCTCTAAATGTGTTTGTGTGTGTGTCTATATCTATTCTTTGAAATTAAAACAGAATTTTCAAAAAATATCTATAAAGATATATGAGAGGTTACAGTAATATGCCTTCCAAGTCATGTCCTTTGTATATTTCAACTGTTATTATACGGAAAACATCCTGTTCTACTTGATCTTGTTAGCTTTTCTTATTAAGGTAATGGTTTCTGTACGCAGGGACTAAGCATGTTATTAGCTACGATACTTAAAGCTTTGGGTCCATATTCTGAGAAATACTATGAAAGTGATGATGAGTATCTACCAGATAGGGTGCCCCTGCTGAAGAAATATGTCCCTCCACAATCCTATAGTAGTGAACCAGCATATGGGGTGAAAAGTGATTCTTGGAGTGTTAGGACCAACAGTAAGGTACGTGCACTTATAATTTTAAAGTTTCATCACACTTGCATGACCGGAGTGTAAATTTGTGAATGGCACAATTCCTGTTCTTATTGTCTTGGCTTCCTCTTTTCATAGGTTAAATAATGTTTTTGCACTGAATGTCTAATTTTGCAAAGTAATAAGGTTGTTGCATTTGGATTGATGAAATTCAGTAGGAGGATGATATAGAACCTTGGACATGCTACAAAGATGCATGTTCAATTAGAGAAACTTAGAAATGCACTTGGTCTCATATATAGGGGAGGGAGAACAATCATTGGACCATTTGGTAAATTGAGGATTGTGAGAGAAGTGTAAATCTATGGCTTGCCTGAAATTCAAAAAAAAAAAATCCATGTTGAAAGGGAGAGCTAATGTTGGTAAATAGCTAGTTAATTAGACGCAAATTGTAATGACCTAATATTATATATGAGTCACTTTACCCTCAGTTTAACTGCCTTGCAAGAACTTGACTGCACTACTGCAACACCTAATCGATGTATTCTGTTTAAATTCTCTTAGGCCCTTTAAATAGTTTTTGCTGACTATTTCTTCTCCTATCCAGACCCTCAGGTAAAGAAATGAAATGAAGTGCATGCTGATGCAGACAAACCGTTGGAGCTCAAAACATCAGGTTTACTAGTTTCTGGCAGTCGATAAGAGTGTTCTTGAGCTTCAGTTGGTTGGCATGATTCTCACCAGCTTGTGCATATACTGTAAATGCTTCATATACTTTATACTCGAATTTTTGCCAGGTTGTAATCGTAATATCATGTGCTACCTATGTAGATATCCTTAAAACATATCGCCCGGTTGATGAGCAGAACCCTAGTATTGTTGATTGTCATTCTCCTGTTGTTTATGTATAGCCCTCTTTGAGCAGTGTTATTCGTGATTTAGAACCTACTTATGTAATGCTAGTTGTTTCTTTTTC
This sequence comes from Salvia rosmarinus, assembly GCA_036937905.1. Taxonomy (NCBI): domain Eukaryota; kingdom Viridiplantae; phylum Streptophyta; class Magnoliopsida; order Lamiales; family Lamiaceae; genus Salvia; species Salvia rosmarinus. The sequence goes on from CM072822.1 coordinate 1,591,413, forward strand.
CTTCTCTTGATTTTACTTTGCGCATTTGTTGATACTGTAATGAAGTCGAACGTTTTTTCAACTGTCAGTAGTTCTGATAAGTCCCACGCCATTTGTAACTTTTTGTAAAGTAGATGAAAACGATGATTTATCGTGCCAATACTTTTTTTATGATTTACTAACGAAGTTGCGACTTTATTTATTTGTTTGTTTTGGTGCTCAGCAGATGGGAGACAATAAGACTTATCTTTAACAGTAAGTATTTTTATTTAATTAACTGCCATAAAACAGTATCTCGTGGGGCATAATCATACCGAATCTTGACATCGTAAATAGGTCGTCTTTTGATTGTACTTCCAGAAACTCTATTACAGAAGTTCTTGATTGATTTAGTTGTATGAAATTTATTGCATAAATCAATTTCGAGTTTGAACCCAACCCATTATTAATTTATCCTGCACGAAAATTATATTTATACTTACGAATTTCATGGATGACGATAGCATAAATCATGAGAAATGCATACATGACCGAGTGCACGAGGCAAAAAACAATTTAATAGAAAAGTCGAAGCAGATTTCTTGATTATTAATCAAGTGAATCATACCGACAAACTGATTTTTTTTCTCTGCAGTGAATCTTATTATAAAAATATTTAATATTATTAAGCCAAACGCATAATCATCCACGACCATAATTATATGTGTGGTTACGCTAAGTAAAGCTAATTACCTCATTATGCATATGCTTGAAATGCGGATTTGCTCAAAATTTGCTACCCTAATGATTTTTTGTTATTAATTTGAAGTTAATGTATTGTTATGTTTAAAATAAAATTAATTGGATGGATCCAACAACTTCATGTAGAGTTGAGAACAATTTTAGATATGGGGTGAGCTTGTGATTGCAGTCTTGAATCCAATTTTTCCAACGAATGAGTATCTGATGGATTAAATATATTATAAGATAATTTCATTTATTAATCTTTTATTTATTGTCAGTGATTAATGAAAAATTAAATTGAAATAAAAAACTTTCATTTTATTTGGAGGATTATTTCAATCTCACTTATATTGGTTGGATTAAAATCAATAAAGAACACAATTCAAATGATTTTCAAATGTTAATCCATAAAAATAAATACCGAATTAATTTAATCTATTCAACATAATCATTTAAAGTAAATATCTACTGCATGTATCGTTGTCGTACGATCTCACAATATCACCAAATGGACAATTTAATTAATTACCAAATCATATAAATAAAAACAAATTGAGATTTAACTCCACGGTTTTTCAGTCCCCTCAAAAATAGAAACTATTTTCCTGACATGCCTCCAAAACGTTGAATACATATTAATTAAGAAAAAAAGAAAGAGAAATACATAACGGTAGAATGTTGATGGATCATCTTTTCCCTCAATGACCAAACTACCCTCCGAACACGTGGATGCTGACCTGCGGATTTAAAGCCTTAACTGTCGCGGGTCCCACCCCAAAAGCCTATGGCACCACCGTCTTTAAAATAATCCCCCATGGGCCATATCGTCATACCAAATTTCACACTTTATATACTCCCAAAATACCCAACAAAAAAGAAAAAGCTGCACCAGAAATTTCTCAGTCGCTAAACTCAGTTCTCTACAGTGCTAACTGTCGGTAGAGAACCAGATTTCCGCCTCGATTTCCACGCGCCGCCGTGAAATTAGTTGCTTTACCTAGAGGCCGGCCCCACATTATGGAGAATGTGTGCTATTTCATCGTTTTCTGCATGCTGCTCGGCTCCGCCGCTGCGGCTGCGGCGGGAACCAGCACTGGTCCCCGGCCACGGCGACGTGGTACGGAAGTCCCGAGGGCGACGGCAGCGATGGAGGCGCATGCGGCTACGGGTCGCTTGTGGATGTAAAGCCGTTCCGCGCGCGCGTGGGGGCGGTGAGCCCGGTGCTGTTCAATGGCGGCGAGGGGTGCGGCGCGTGCTACAAGGTGCGTTGCCTCGACCGCTCGATCTGCTCGCGGCGGGCGGTGACGGTCATCATCACCGACGAGTGTCCCGGCGGCTACTGCTCCAACGGCCGCACGCACTTCGACCTCAGCGGCGCCGCCTTCGGCAGGATGGCCGTCTCCGGGGACGGCGGCCAGCTCCGCAACCGCGGCGAGATCCCCATCATCTTCCGGAGGTAATGTATGTTTATGGTCGATGCTACAGTCAATGAAACACACTTGCTAAAATTTATTTATTTTATAGTTCACAAAAATATTTACTTATATTATTTATTTATTTATTTCACTCGAAGTAACATCTATTATGAAATTTATACATTCCTTGATCCAGTCCTCTTTTAACGGTCTTCTTCTGTTTTGTCACTTTATGATTAGCTCTTAATTAACTAATAATTAAGCACATGTTTAACTGTAATTCACAAACCTTGTTCTTCTTTTCATATTAAAAGTAAATTATACCGAATTCTCGTTAATGGTACGACTAATTAACAAAAAATGGTGATTATTAAGTTACATAAACCACCATTTTATTTATTAAATGTCATGTTGCAGACACTCGTGAGAAAACATGCACACATGTTTGTACTTTTTCTGGTCAAAATTTTACGGTATCTCTCCTTTGAAGGAAGATAGTTTAAACAATTCAGAAAAATATTCTGTGGCCAATATATTAGCAGTCAAATACCGGGATCCTGTGACCGAGAGGTGACAGGTTCGAACCCCAACAAACGTCTCTATGTTTTGAGTCTGTTACACTTGGTTTTTCAAGTGTGATTTATCTATCCTGTGTTATTTGCACTATTGCATGCGAAGGCGTGGGGTTCTTTCGGTCAAGACCTAAAGTAGCGGCTACGGTTCCCCATGATACAAAAAATAAATAAAAAAATACTGGGATCTGATTAAGTAGTGACATAGTCCAAAAAATCTTTATTATTTATTTCATATATTTTTTACAGGACTCCGTGCAAGTACCCGGGAAAAAATATTGCATTCCATGTTAATGAAGGATCGACTAATTACTGGCTGTCGTTGCTGGTCGAGTTCGAGAGTGGAGATGGTGACGTCGGATCCATGCACATAAGAGAGGTATATACACATGCAAAATTCTCTACTTTATATTTCAATCTCGTATTTTATTTTATCGTATAAGTAGTCCGATGCGGTGGGTAAGAATCTTGAATAGAGTAGAGCATATTGTATGATATTTGTTACCTGATACTTGATCTGTTTTAATTAGGAGTTAGGACTACCACATGACAAAAGCAAAGCTAAATTACCAAGAAAACTTTTTTTGCCTGATTATTATATTTATTTCCTAATGTGGTTGTTCTTTTAGTTAGGATACTCCGTCTCGGTATTGTTGACTCATTTTTTTTAGTTATGGTCATCCGTCTTGATATATCACAATGCTAAGTGCATCACACACACGCACACACTCATTCACTCGCACAATTCATTTATGAGTACCAAAAAAATAAAAAATAAAATAGGACTTTAAATCGATTTAATATTATTTTGTATTTTATGTGTATTTGTAGGCTAACTCGAACCAGTGGCTAGAGATGACACACGTGTGGGGTGCAACCTGGTGCATCATTGCTGGACCACTGCAAGGGCCGTTCTCCGTCCGACTGACCACCCTATCCACCGGAAAAACCTTGTCGGCGAGAGATGTGATTCCCCGGAATTGGGCTCCAAAGGCTACCTACACCACCCGTCTCAATTTTAACCATTGACCTTGTCTAGTAAGGTTTTTTACCAAATTTATAATAAAGTCCTATATAATTAATCTTTCATAATATCTAAAGTTAAGAATGTGATTTCTTTTCTCTTCAAAGGAAAAGAAGCCAAGAAAAGTTGAACCCTTATGGCTAGCTTTTTCTTTTTCCCTATTTTTAGGTGGTCAGTCAACCTCATCCGTATCATGTTCTATTCGCTCTTGCACGTACTAACTATATAGTACGATAGTATGGATCGATAAAATAAAACACGAAATAGAGATGTGGAAAGGATTAGAGGGTCTTGTGTGATTCCTTAGAAGCTTTCTTTTGGTTTTTTTTCTACTAAGTGTAGTGTGTGAAGCATTGTAAGTGTTATTGGGGTGTATGTAGCCCTCTCCAAAGGAGAGAGTGCGGGGTTGTTGAAGTAAAGTTTTAAAAGCTGATGTGACAACAAAAAAGTTGAGTTTTATAGATATATGGTCGGAGATACCCTAATGTCTAGTTTGTGAGTGGTCTTGCTTTTTTACCTAGAATTAGGGCACAAGTTATGTTGTTTTATTGCAATATAAGATAATATATAATTATATTTGTTTTTACTTGAAGGAAATTGTGGATGATGTGGGGTTTACACCATCTTGATTTGCTCACTCTTGTCTATTTCTTTTTGTATTTTTGTATGCTCATAATATACATTTAGTTATATATCATCACTCATCAGTATTAGTAGTGCTGTACAAAACAATTTTTTCTCCAAAAAAACATATTGGTAAAAGAAATAATTAATATAAACCGTATATCCATAATTTAATGGAAGGTTAAAATTGTCTTTTTGTATGGTAAAAATGGTCAAAGACATCCACAGTCACTTTTCGGGCTCAGTGTACTCCACACAACAGTGTTAAAACTGACGGAAAATTTTGATGAATTTAACTGAGGGTTTCATGTTACTATTATTAAAACAAAGGATTTATTATTTTTTGGCTTATATGTATTTGCTTATATTTCTCTATTTTTGCATCTGATAAATATAATACATCCATCTCTCATATATTAATATTTTATTAATTTAATTTATATTAATAAAATATAAATAAAATACTATATTTTATTTACGTTTTTCTTAATTACTCAATAATCCTAATCCGTTAGGACAAATCAACTATACAATTAGGCTTCTCTCAAGCAGTTGAGTTACCTGCAATTTACTACCACATCCATTTTCCTACAAAACCAACACCTTATCTTGTCTAGTTCAACGTCGATCGAAAGAATCCGGCTGTTGTGCGGTCAAAAGCTCGTTCTTTCGCAGACGCAGATCACTCCTTCTTCATCAAGCGCTCGGCATCACCGAGCTGAACCTCGCTCTCCTGCAGCTCGTACCGATCCTCGAACAGCAGCTCGATCTGCTCTAGTGACTTCCCCTTCGTCTCTGGTATGCACCGGTACACGAATGCCACGGAGACTGCCGAGATCGTCGAGAAGAGGAAGAATGTCCCCCCGAAGGTGATGGCGTGCGCGACGGAGAGGAATGACATGGACACGAAGCCGCTGCAGAGCCGGTTCCCAACGGCCCCGAGAGCCGATGCCTGCGCACGGACGCGTAAAGGAAAGATCTCCGACGTGAGGACCCAGCAGACAGGACCTAGCCCGACGGAGAAGAACGCCACATTGCCGCAGACGCCCAAAATCGCTAATGCGACCGCGAACGATCCTTCTCCAAAGAACGACAATGTCACTCCGACGCTAAACAAACACACAGTCATGCCAATGGTGCTCACATAGAGCAGAGGCTTCCTCCCAATTCTATCAATCAACACAAAAGCTATGAGTATAAAAGCAGTCTTCGTCACTCCGACCGCGACGGTCGCAGCGAGGAGCTTCGACTTATCGTCAATGCCGGCCGCCTGAAAGATCTTCGGGCTGTAATAGACAGTGGCTTCAATGCCGGTGATCTGCTGGAACGACTGGATCCCAAACCCTGCGATCAGCATCCTCGCGAGAGCCGGAGATGGGCTGAGCAGCTCGCGCCACACGGCCTTCTGCTCGACCCCGTCACTGCTGCCGTGTCCAGCAGCTAGCTGGATCTCGGCGAGCCGGTCCTCAACCTCCACCTCGTGTTCGTTCGTCTTCAGAAGCACGGACCGCGCCTCCTCGACCCGATTCTGCAGCACGAGCCATCTAGGCGACTCGGGGATGATGCACAATGCGAACGCTATGAAGATCGACGGCAGAATCCCGACGGCAAGCATCACTCGCCAGTTCGTGTGTGCATCAAGCCCGGAAAACGCGTAGTTCGAGACGTATCCGAGGAGGATCCCTAAATTGATGAAGATCTCCGGGAACGAGGCGAGGGAGCCCCGTGCGACGGTCGGGGAGATCTCCGCGATGTAGACGGGTGCAATCATGACCCCGAATCCGATCCCGATTCCGCTCAATATCCTCCCCATCATCAGGACCTCGAATGTCGGGGCGAAGGTCATCACGACCGCGCCGAGCTGGAAGACGATGGCGGCCAGCCCCATCGTCCATTTCCGACCGATGGCGTCCGAGGTCCGGCCACCGGCTAGGTTGCCTAAAAGGGACAGCACGCTCAAGATTCCGATGAGAACCTCCTGCTGCACCTCTGTAATCTTTAAATCCTCTTGGATGAAGAGGATTGCTCCACTCATCACTCCCACATCTGCAAATCAAAAGCTTAATCTATCAAACAATAGCATTCCTCTTTCTTCACTGTCCATGAACACATGATCATAAATTTAGACATAAATGTTAGAAATCTACATTTACAGCAACACATCATTGAAACTACCAAATCCACATCACGAAATCAAGAATCAAACTTTGACTTTGACCCATCAAAGAAAACTGCACGGATCATTCATTTTTGAACAGAGAGAAGTAAAAACAGTTGATATCAAACAAAAGGAATCAAGAATGAAGATTTTCTTACCGTAACCAATAAGCACGCTGTTAAGGGAGGCGAAAACAGAGCAAGCAAACACATATTTTCTTGTCGTTTTACTCCTCTGCATCTGTCGGTGGTGCTGTGCAGCATCATAATCATCGCCGTTTTTCAGCTCAGGATCATCATCCATTCTTCTATTCTTGTTATTGGCTCCCAACGACGGACCCATCTCCATGTTCCCATTTTCTTGCAAGCCCATCTCCCAAAACAGCCGGTTCTAACCTAAAAACGGAACTTTGCAACTGTTTCAAGAATTTCAGCTGGATTCTTGTACCTGCAGACAGGTGTGGGAGTTGGGGGAGAGAAAGGGGGTTTCTGCTTATTTTCCTGTTCTGAAATCGGAAGTGATGAAGACTTTTAATTGACAAGTGAGAATTTCTTTTCGGTTCATATAAGTAAAACCACATTTTGTTATTATTATTAATGCCATTACACCTTCTTGACTTTTTACTTGTCCAGGGCTTGATGGAGCTTTCCGAGCAACAGCTGGCCTGCTAGGCAGTAATTTTTGTTTTTTGTTATTTGTTATAGTCTTCGCCGATTTGATGTGAATATAAAAAAATTGACCATTAGAGCTACGAAACGGTCCGGGTCGGATCCAAATATTTTCAGGTTGCAATTCTATAAGTCAAATCCAACACAGTCCGATAATTCATATATATATAAATGACGGGCCAAGCTGGGCTAGCCCAAACTTTCTGCCCGGATTGACCCAAAAAAATATCAAGCTAAAAGTATGGGGTCCATCTCCGTCAGAATTCGGGTTGAGTCACTTTTAATAGCTCTATTTCTCATAGTAAACCGTGGCAAATTATCATTTACAGCCAAAAGCTCTACACCGGATTTGTCTTCATAATATACATATGAGTGAATACAAATATCTCGATTAAAATAATGATTGATTTTAACAAGTATTACTCTCGTCTCATCCAAGATGGTCTATATTTTTTTTGAATTGTTCCATTCAAGATAACATGTTTCATTTTTAAGAAATAATTATCTCTTCAAAAATTATGAGACCTACCTTTTTTTATTACTTTAATCATTTTATATTATTCTCCTAAATAATCGTATCGAAAAGAAATGTTCGACCCACCGTGGAATGCGCCAATAAGCCCACCAAAAGCCTTTGTGGCACTAGTGTGACACAAAAGTCATGGGTGATCATTGGCCTGATGTTTCGAGCGAAACCAATTCCCAAGGTGTGACGGGCGGTGTGTACAGGGCCTGTGTACATATTCACCGCGACATGCTGATCCGCGATTACTAATCGTCTTGAGTGTGACGGAGAGAGTATTTATTTTTCTTAAAAGAGTGTCATAATAAATTGTGGATTAAAGAAAAATACACAAAATGTTAAAAGGTACATCATGATGAATATGTACCATTCATATAGACGCTGTACCAAATGGACGTCCGTGCAGTGCATATAGGTGCCAATACCACTTTAAAAATTAACCTAATAATCTATACGTAGTTCATTGTTTTCAAATATGAGTTCTTTTTTTATTGCTTCGTTATTTTATCAGAAAACATCTATGAGGGTTTGAAGAAAATAATTTACAAGCAGTGATACAATTTTAATACGATATTTATTTGTTTTGAACATAATTATTTAATACAATTTAACCATATTGACTTTTTTTTTTCCTTTTCTTGTTTAGTGTGGATTAAACTTAAACCTATCGCGTATATCCGAAGTGACACCATATTGAGTTTTATTAAAATTTAAGCAGATTGAGTTTTTGTATTTAATTATTATTTTATCTGTGTCATTTAAAATATCTTATTTTTTTTGTTATTTTATTATTAATATCTTATTCTATTTTAAGAAATAATTATCTTTTTAAAAAGTATAAATCCTATCCATTTTTTAATATTTTAATTATTTTATATATTTTTTTAAATATTTACATCTAAAAAAAATGGAATATTTTAGGCGGGATGGAGGGAGTACAAATTAGAGTCGGTTAACATGCGATTATATTTCCTAAAACGGAATGAAAAAGAGGAAGTCGGCTATACACCATTATAGATACACAAGAACACACCCTCTCTCTCGCAAAAACTCCGATTGCTTCGTCGGAAAAATCCGTCTTATCCGGCGAATTTACGCCATCTCCTATTCCGCTTTTCCCACAATTTTGATACACACGCAAACACAGAGATAGAGGTTAAACCCTAAATATGGTGTTTGTCCAATCCCCTGTGAACAAAACCCTAACCGTCAATCTCAATCCTTCAACCACCACTCTGCGGGCGCTCAGCCTTCATCTCCAGCGCAACCACCTGATACCAATTTCTCAACAGCGCCTCTACCTGTCGCCGCGCCTCCTCTCCACCCAGGAAAACGACGCTGTGTTCCTATCCGAATTGGGGGTTTCCCCAAATTCAACCCTAACCCTACACATCCCTTTACTCGGCGGTATGCAAGCGCCCGTGGCTCCCAAGACCAGGACCGACTTCCTCAACACCAAGCCGCCTCCGAATTATGTCGCCGGGCTGGGCCGTGGAGCCACCGGTTTCACCACCCGGTCCGATATTGGTCCGGCCCGAGCTGCGCCTGACTTGCCTGACAGATCTGCGGCGGCTATTGGCGCTCCTGGGGCTCCTGGTGTTGGCCGCGGCCGCGGGAAGGGAGCTGGAGAGGAGGAAGAGGAGGAGGAGAGCGAGGAGAAGGGATACGATGAGAATCAGAAGTTTGATGAGTTCGAAGGGAACGACGCCGGATTGTTTGCTTCTGCGGAGTACGACGATGAGGATAAGGAAGCTGATGCAGTATGGGAGGCCATTGATCAGAGGATGGATTCGCGGAGGAAGGATCGAAGGGAGGCGAGGCTGAAGGAGGAGATTGAGAAGTATCGAGCCTCGAATCCGAAGATCACGGAGCAGTTTGCGGATTTGAAGAGGAAACTTTACACAGTATCGATTGAGGAGTGGGATAGCATACCCGAGATTGGGGATTACTCGTTGAGGAACAAGAAGAAGAGATTCGAGAGCTTCGTGCCAGTCCCAGATACGCTCTTGGAGAAGGCGAGGCAGGAAAAAGAGCATGTTAGTGCTTTGGACCCGAAGAGCAGGGCAGTCGGTGGGACTGAAACTCCGTGGGCGCAGACCCCGGTTACGGATTTGACTGCCGTTGGTGAAGGGAGAGGAACTGTGTTGTCGTTGAAGCTCGATAGATTGTCTGATTCCGTGTCTGGATTGACAGTGGTGGATCCTAAGGGTTATTTGACAGATTTGAAGAGTATGAAGATTACTAGTGATGCAGAGGTGTCTGATATAAATAAGGCGAGGTTGCTGCTCAAATCAGTAACGCAAACGAATCCCAAGCACCCTCATGGTTGGATAGCAGCGGCTAGGTTGGAGGAGGTGGCAGGGAAGCTTCAGGCTGCTCAGCAGTTGATCAGGAAAGGATGTGAGGAATGTCCAAAAAGCGAGGATGTATGGCTAGAGGCGTGCCGTTTAGCATCCCATGCTGATGCGAAGGCTGTGATTGCAAGGGGTGTGAAGGCAATCCCCAATTCGGTGAAGTTGTGGATGCAGGCAGCGAAGCTTGAGCTGGATGATGTGAATAAGAGTAGGGTGTTGAGGAAAGGGCTCGAGCATATTCCTGATTCTGTAAGGCTTTGGAAGGCAGTTGTTGAGCTTGCTAATGAGGAAGATGCAAGGCTTTTGTTGCAGAGAGCTGTGGAATGCTGCCCTTTGCATGTGGAGCTGTGGCTGGCTCTTGCTAGGCTAGAAACTTATGAGAATGCAAAGAAAGTGCTGAATAAAGCTAGGGAGAAGCTGTCTAAGGAGCCTGCTATATGGATCACTGCAGCTAAATTGGAAGAAGCTAATGGGAACACTAGCATGGTTGGGAAGATTATAGAGAGGGGTATTCGAGCTTTGCAGAGGGAAGGTGTTGAAATCGACAGAGAAATGTGGATGAAGGAGGCTGAGGCAGCTGAGAGAGCCGGTTCTGTTGCTACCTGTCAGGCTATAATTCACAACACGATTGAGGTTGGGGTGGAAGAAGAAGATAGGAAGAGAACTTGGGTTGCTGATGCAGAGGAGTGCAAGAAGAGAGGTTCGATTGAGACTGCAAGGGCCATCTACGCCCATGCTCTTACCGTATTTTTGACGAAAAAGAGCATATGGCTCAAAGCTGCTCAGCTTGAGAAGAGTCATGGCACCCGAGAATCTCTGGATGCGCTGCTCCGGAAGGCTGTTACATACATACCACATGCTGAGGTTTTGTGGCTGATGGGTGCCAAGGAGAAGTGGCTTGCTGGGGATGTGCCTGCTGCTCGGGCGATTCTTCAAGAAGCTTATGCTGCAATCCCTAATTCTGAGGAGATTTGGCTTGCTGCATTCAAGCTTGAGTTTGAGAATCACGAGCCAGAGAGAGCGAGGATGCTTCTTGCGAAGGCTCGAGAGAGGGGAGGAACTGAGAGAGTGTGGATGAAGTCTGCCATTGTTGAGAGAGAATTGGGAAACACTGCAGAGGAGAGGAGGTTGCTGGATGAAGGGCTGAAACTGTTCCCTTCGTTTTTCAAGCTCTGGTTGATGCTCGGGCAGTTGGAGGAGCGTCGTGGCAACTTGGAGCGAGCGAAGGAAGCATATGAGTTGGGCTTAAAGCACTGTCCAAATTGTATTCCTCTGTGGCTCTCACTTGCTCACTTGGAGGAGAAAGTGAGTGGTTTAAGTAAAGCCCGCGCAGTTCTGACCATGGCTAGAAAGAAAAACCCTCAAACTCCTGAACTTTGGCTTGCTGCAGTACGAGCTGAGTCGCGACATGGTCACAAGAAGGAGGCTGATATATTGATGGCAAAGGCGTTGCAGGAATGCCCTACGAGTGGTATCCTCTGGGCTGCTTCAATAGATACGGTTCCTCGGCCCCAGCAGAAAACGAAGAGCAGGGATGCGTACAAGAAATGTGGGGATGATCCTCATGTCCTTGCTGCTGTGGGGAAGATATTTTGGCATGATAGGAAGGTTGATAAAGCTAGGTCATGGTTTAATAGGGCTGTGACGCTTGCTCCGGATATTGGGGATTTCTGGGCATTGTACTACAAATTTGAACTCCAACACGGTAACGATGATACTCAGAGGGATGTCCTGAACAGGTGCGTTGCTGCAGACCCGAAGCACGGTGAGAAGTGGCAGGGTATATCGAAAACTGTGGAGAACTCGCACCAGCCAACGGAGTTTGTCTTGAAGAAAGTGGTGGTTGCGATAGGAAAGGAAGATAATGCGGCTGAAAATGGAAAAAATTAGGTTATGTAGGTATTGACATAGATGCCTCTGTGCTCTCTATATCAATTTGATTCTTGAAGTTGCATCTTTTATCACTGATAGCTCTGTGTGTTGTCCTTTTATGCCTTGGATTAACGTCTACATGTTTTTCTCTATTGAGAAGTTAACTGAGAATTAATATTATGGCCATAGCTGAGTGTGAGTGAATATTATCTTTAACATGTAGGTATCAAAGAGAGATGAATGGCGAAACTGGGTTGTGTTTGGTTGAATGAAGGTTTGTTCTTCTTCTTGAAGCTGTAGACTTTGTTCTGTAAATTATGCCTCTGTCTCTGTGTGTGTGTGCTCATAACCCACAACTGTTACTCATGGTGTGTGTTTTATGTGAAGCTCACAAGAGAGATGAAATGAATTAGGGTATCCCTATTTAACTGCTCGACCTATAATGTCTCAGTGAGATTAGAATTTATGACCTTCAGTTGACGTTGATGTACTGCAGCACAGGACATGGTCTAGACATTTCAAGGGATATCTTTTTCTCCTGGAAATTTATGTAGTCATTTGTTGTGTGACAAGATTCAAGAGTGTTGCTACAAAGATCAAGTTATCTATAGGAAAACAGAATGAAAAATCATTGACATGTCCAAGCATCAAATTGATTCACATAATTATACGTTCAAAATAAGCTTACCAGTTGGCACTTCATCTTATTATCTCAACATAATTAAAATATTTTTAATTCAATTGCATACAAAATCAAGCATAGAAGATCATCAGGAACGTTTTCTCCATTAAGCCAATACAAAAAACTCAGATGTTTACATTTCCTGAGAGAGGTTTTCCCCATTGCTTGAAACTGTCAACTTGTGATTGTTTTCTGCATCTCTATAACACCCTCTTTTAACATAAAACTTGAATTCTTGATCTTGTTTCAATGAATCTGAGATTAGTTTCCCCACTTGTTGCTCATGACTAACCAAATGCCTCCTCAGAACATCAAGCCAGTCCAACGAGCTTCTCGCTCACCTCCCACAGCTTACGTGCCTTCTCTGCATCACTCGCCTCTTTGGAGAGCTGGTTCTCGAACGAGGCCGAGGTGTTGTTCCAGCTCCAGTATACCCCCGACTTCGACAGGCTCGGATCGCCCACCACCTAGCATTAGAAACACAGAAAAACAGTTTCAAGAATAAGACATCAGCAACATCACCATCAACTGTAACTGACCTGGGCAAGCCTGTCTCCGGCGTCTTTTTCCGACACGTAACCCTTCGTGATGTACTTCTGAAACGGCGGAAACAGAATCCTAAACAGAGGAATGTGGTTCCTAAACAGACCGGTTTCAGCTATGCAACCGGGGTAGAGCGAGGCAAAACTGATGCCGGTTTCTTTGTGGTAGCGTCTGTGGAATTCCTGCATTGTCAGCATGTTGCAGACCTTGCTGTCTTTGTAGGCCTTTGCCCGTCAAACTCGCCACCGTCGATCATGGAAGAGCTGTTGACACCGTTCAGACCTCCGGCCAGCCCCCTCAGATCACCAAGATTCGCTTTCGGAGGCACGTTCCCAGCCAAGGTGTTGGTGTTCCCTGCAACAGCACAATTAGTTCGCTTCCTTATGACATCATATAGGAGCTATTGTGCATGAACTAGCAATACTAATACCTGTAATGGAGCCGACAATGATGAGGCGTTTCTGCGGGTAGTCCGACTTCTTGAAGTCGTCCACCAGCAGCCGAGCGAGCAAGAAATGCCCTAAATGGTTGGTGCCAACGCTCAGCTCAAAGCCTTCGGCTGTGAAAGTCGGCTCTTTCGCGGTCGGTAGATAAACTGCAGCATTGCAGACTAGGACATCCAAGGGCATCTCCGAGCGGCGGAAGGTCTCAACGAATTGGCGGACGCTGTCGAGGGAGGCGAGGTCGAGGTGCATCACAGTGTAGTTCTCCTTGGCCATGCCGAGCGACTTTGCGGCCTGCTCGGCCTTGAGGAAGTTCCGGCACGCCATGATCACGTGCCATTTCCCGGTCTCAGCGAGGGACTTGGCCGCGGCGAGTCCCAGCCCCGACGAGGCGCCGGTGATGATCACGCTGCCCTTGCGTAGGGTTTTCTTCCCGTCGGAGGAGGCCTGGTTGATGGCCGGAGCTGTAGCTGCTGTTTGTGCCTTGATTGCTCCATTTGATAGCTTTTTCCTCCACTCCTGCGTTAAAATGCACATGATATGGTGATTATGCAATTGGGAACATAACTTTCAATCGCTCGAACAATCCAACATCAAAAGCCGAATAATTTGTCCTGCTAAAAACATTAATCATTTGCCAGATGATTCTTCTTATGCAAATTAAGAACATATATTCTATATACTTTCAATAATACAAATTCAAGCAACGAATATCCAAATCTATTCTTTCTTTATTCATCAAAACACGTGAATTAATAACAACTTAATTTTCATAAATATGAATTAAGGAACATAAAATAAAATTACCTTGTGAAAAGATGGGATAAATTCAGCTTTAATTCCTGCAGGCAGCGCAGCTCCAAAGAGAGACGACTCTTTTATCGCAATTCCCTTATTCTAACATCATTGAAAAAACCAAACACAAAACATAAATTAACAAAGTTCTTTCAACTTCAATTCGCTACAGAAAAATCTGCAGAAACTAACACACATACTTTTACCTCCTTCGAAATGCAGCGAGTCGAAGGAAACAACGAAGCTGCTTGAAGAGCCATATAGAAATCTGCAGATTTCGTGTCAAATTCGAAAAAATCAGATGATTTCGTCGAAATGGAGATTTATGTGTTGTTGTGTAGTAAAAAACTGCTGTCGCGAAAAGAGGGAAAATTAAAGCGGGAAAGGATAAGGTGGTGATTAGATTAATGGATGAATGTATCTCACATCTGTCCAATCAGAACTCGCGTTTGGATTTTCTCTCTCAATTTTTATTTTGCTTGATTTGCTAGATATTCAATGATATTTTTATTCCTTTTTATATTAATGTATAATTTTTGAAATGTATTTCTTTTTTGCTATTCAAGATGGTCTGTATCTTTTTTGAATTGTTTTATTCAAAATGATCTATTTTATTTTTAAAAAATAATTACCTCTTCAAAAATTATGACAAATTACAATTTGCTATAAACTAAAAAGTGGGGTCGTTATTAAGATATTTTACAATCATGTCTAAAATCAAAATAAGAACTAAGTTGGTGAACTTTTTGGTAATAAAAACACTTTATATAATTATTGAGTAGAAAATAATTTATCGTTAAAAATTGTTCTTTTGTATGTCAGAGTACAAAAGATGATCTAGAATCTTCTGGGGAAGTCATGGGCTGGGCTTCATTAGAACTTTGATTAGGCCATATACTATGGAGCCTGGGCCTCTAACTGGATGGGGCATCAGTACAATTAATAATAAAAAATATAAAAGATGAATAAGAAAATAAAACGTCTTGTTTTGTTTTCTATTTATTTATTTAATTATTTATTTTATTCCTATTATAAGAGCTAACAAATCAATTTTTTGCACAAATTTGTAATTTTAGCCAATTCTTCAAAACCTTCCGATTATCCTTAATTATAGAGTAATTAGCTGTAATTTCGGCTAAATTATGAATTTGATCAAAATTAAGCGAGACATCAAGTGTAAGGATGATAATGGAACGGGTACACATCCATTAAGCATTTAAAAAATAAAAATCCTAAAAATTAAAATTTATCTTGGGTGGGACAATCCAAAATGGAATACGAGCCATATTGGGTTGAACGGATGGAATATAACTTACAACAACTATAACTTACCTTAATAAATAAGATTTTCTCAACTTCTATTAAACATTGCCTTTAATCGAGTTACGAACTAGCCAAAATTGCGCTATATTGCTAAAATCACCATTAATTTGATATTTCTAGAATCAATGACTAGAGTTTTGTGTAATCTTTTTTTAATCTTCATTCTCCAACATGTTGAACTGATTTTTCGTGAAAATGAAATAAATTTTGATTTAATGAATCTGACTTTTGAGAATTAAAGTGCGCTTATAATATAGCACATTGTTTAGTTTGTGAGCTCATTATTAATTTAATTAATGCAGTTCTAGAGCTGTGAAGGGAAGCAAAGGCCTTTTTCTCTTCTAAAAAAGTTTCTTTACCTTGTTCCAAACAAGGGAAGCTTTCTCATCGGGAACCTGTATATCCTAGTCTCAGGAGATAAATGTGAAGGATTTATCTAAAGCCAACAAGGAATTACCTTAAAAAATGTGAAACTCTCATCATATACATGGTGACAAAGTTTGATTCTTATTCTTAATCTAAATAATCTTAACTTAATCGAACTAAACCGTGGGGCAAAAAATAAAAATCTTTACCTATCTGTATTCTTGGAGCATCATAAAACTTCAAAATATTTGAAATATGTGAATTAAGAGGGTTGTTGGATTGAAAACGAGTTCCTAAACCAACGTGATTCAAAAGATGGAGTTGTTGAATTTCTTACAGCATATAGACTTATTTAATTTGACTCCATTAGAATATCTGCAGCCCCTTGTTATATTTCAATCATTTCATACAAAGCTTATATATTACAATTTGTCGAAACAAAATTTACTTAATTAGCGGTTATAGTTTTCTATTTATCATTCACAAAAAGTATTGTATTCGTCCCTATAAAAAAAGAGTATTTTATATCATTTTATTGCTACATAATCATGTATGTTATGTGATTATTTATTATAAAGCGGTTCAAATTAATAATAATTTTATTTATCATAGTAATTAAAAGTCAAGATGCACCTTATACAAGCTACAATTGTCATAAAAAACATTATTGTGATATATTGCATACCATAAAGAAATATTATTGTTCGTATACGCTGTCATATAAAGAAACATTGTTTTACATAGAAAGAAGCATTATTATTATTATTAAATATATCAAGAAGTATTATAAAAAAAAACATTATTTTGTTTATAAAGAAACATTTTTTCGCATCAAAATATATTCTAACTATTCGTTTAGTCAATATTCATGGTCCAAATTAATATATAATTCCTAGATTTCTATGTAAAATGATGCAGCGTGCCTGCGTGGAACATGAAGAACAAGATCAAAACTCGTTGATTCAAAGGAATACCGAGAATTGAAGATAAGAGATAAATCTCGATTTCATAAAAATGTCAAAACTGCCAACGAAAAGAAGGAAACGGAGATTAAATACTAACCATAATCTCCAAAAATACAAGAAATGTCAAAAAGGCCCAAAACAAAAATCCGAAATTACAAAATAACTCCGAAAAACACTAAACTGCGAATTCGACCTCTAAACGATGGAATTTGCCCGAAATCCGCAATCACCCATTGCGAAGCAATGTGTATTTTTCGGAACGTCGATTCCACTCGAAAAACACTAGGTTTTCCTCGAAATCTGAAACTTTCCAGAATTGCGGCAATTCTTTGGATGATCCGCGTGTTTCATAAAATCATCCGCAACTTGCGCCACATCATAAAATCATTTGTATGATCGATCCACTAGTATTCAAGTAGATATTTTCCAACTTGATGTTAAATTGGATAAGAGAAGAGAGGAATTTATCATACATAGAGGAGGGGCCTCATGAAGCTATAACCCTAAAGGCTATAAGCTTTTAATATTGTAATTTAATGTATATATCGGCTTAATTAATTAATGGCAAACCAGTCAAATTTATTACCTAGATTGAAAATGAAAGTACAACTAACCAAGTGTGGACGGCACTAACCTTAATCACCCTTTAAGTTCTAACCTCAAATCCAGTTTCTCCACTAAAAAAGCATAATTCACTTTGACTTTGTGTGATTAACAATTAATAAGGTTTTGTCTGTGAAATTCTATGAGATAATCTTCATGATCAGAAGGGATTATCAATGATTGATGTCTATCACAAGAATGGGCGTCGGCTTCATGTACAAGTAGCCGTCACAACCACTCCATTGCCCATGACTCCATTTTTTATATTTTTTTTTTTATTTTTTGGTATCATGTGAATCGCACCGCTATCTTAGGTGTGTCTTGGGTAAACCTCGTATTCTGTCTGATAAGCGCAAACCACATGCAATGCGTGAAACCACACTTGGAAAATCGGTGTGCGCCAAACCCATAAAGGCGTTTGATGGGGTTCGAATCTGTGACCTCTCGGTCCACATGAACCCACCTTAATCATTGGACTGTCCCTAGGGGACCCATGACTCCATTATTATTCTTAGGTTAGCTCGTTTGATGAAACATGACAATCAAAGGATGCCCATATTTGGATGTGGACACCATTAAAATTACGAATATGCCACCACATATGAATTTGGATTTAAATACAAGTATCGTATGATGAGGTGTAGATAGTAAACCTGTCAATGGTACAATACAAGTTTTCTTGTTAATTTAATTAGACTCAGAATGCTAATCATGCCTTAGGCATCCAGGGTCACGGAGCAACCATAGAACCTTATTCAATAAGTGGAACGTATTAGCTATCCGTTCTCAGATTGGACAGTATGCTGTTCGAACCGGGTTTGAAACCAAAACTATCTTCAAAAAGATAGATGAGGCGATTCGGGTGAGATACAAATGTAGATCCAACTTAAATGCATAAAAGAAAGTAAAAAATTTATATATTACAATTAGATAAACCTCGATACGTTGCATGCCTCGTTAGCTCGTCCTAGGTTTATCTTTAATACAAAAACATTGTTGGCCCCACCACGCATTTAAAAATGTTAAGTATTATTCTCCACAAACTGAGGGATAAAATAAAAAAGAAAAGAGGGGCACCACCCAATGATATCGATGTTGGGCGTGATTAGATCAAAGGGAAGACCAAAAATGAGATATTTATAACTATTTAAATAGTATTTTTGTCTTTAACCATATCATTATCTTTAAGCATCCAATTTAGATGTCTTGACGTCGCAATTAAGAAATTAAGATGATCTCATGGGTCGGTTGTTGGCCCCACCTTCAGCACACCCATGACATTTTTTTTAACAATAATAGATGGATTAACAAATAGATTAAGAGGGTGTTTGTTGTAACTTATAAACAATTTATAAAATTTGTTTTTTTTAAAACAAATTTATATAAATTGCGCCACAGGAGTTTATGTTCTCACCAAACACCTCTAAGTTTCGAACACATGCCCATTAGTTAAATGTACATGTTTGTTATGTTGAACTAAGCATTTCTGATTTTCTTTATTTTTACTCAAAATCTCAAACTCTTACGGAACTGAGTTAAGTCTCCAAAATCTCAAACTCTTAAGTAATTGAGCTAAGTCTGTAGGGATTTGTTTTTCTTTATTCTCGTTGAGTATATAAAATTGCTTATACTGATTGAAGGTTTGATGGCATGAAAAATCTCAATCTTTACTCTTTAAGTCATTTTTCAATTACAACACGAAGTTTAACTATATCCGAATTGTTGAGATTAAGGTTGGTGTTTGACTGAATTCAGAGATGGGTGGATGAGAATAGAACTGTGAATCATTCGACTAAAATTCAGGAATTTCTTATTTTCTCAAATGATATTCTAGGTAATTAGAAAATAATCAAATGTCGTTGCACACGGATTGCAAGTATTGTAAAAATTCTAATAGATGCATCACATAGAGCTCACATGAATTATTTGGGTGTGTTTTAATTTAAAAATTGTCAAAGATAGCGTTACATTTAAGACGATTATAAAGAGGGTGTTTGCCTAAGTTTATTTTAAAGAACTTATAAGCTTCCAAGATCTTATAAGATGTTTTAAGAGCTTATAAGATATAATATTTGAAGAGTTTATAAGTTGTCAAAGTTTTCGGATAATTGAACTTATAAGTTAGAGAAAGAATCGTGAATTAGAGAGTGAAAATCATAGTTAGAGAGAGAGAGAATTGACGAGATGATCGATAATGTATATGTAGAAAATAACAAATCATAGTAAGTTTATTTTGGTAAATTCATTGTTGCTTATATAAGCTTATGAAAAAATAAGTTGAGATTGAACTACTTATTTTTATGAGAGCTTATAAGCTATCGTGGCTTATTTTCATAGTTTATAAACTGTTTAAGAGTTTATTTTGTCAAACACTTTGCATGAGCTTATAAGGTCCTAAACAACTT
Source organism: Salvia rosmarinus (assembly GCA_036937905.1). Taxonomy (NCBI): domain Eukaryota; kingdom Viridiplantae; phylum Streptophyta; class Magnoliopsida; order Lamiales; family Lamiaceae; genus Salvia; species Salvia rosmarinus. Next base: position 1,611,450 of record CM072822.1, read on the forward strand.
ATAAACTGTTTTGAAGAGCTTATAAATTTAGCCAAACATCCTCATAGTCATATTCTAATTGTAAAATGAGTATTGTGACTTTTAAGACAATTAATCTTTAATTAAATAAGCGGGCCAAGTATTTGATGCACTGGGTGGACCTTGTGTTGCTCTCAAGTATGATTTTGTATTTCATGGTATTGAAAGAATATGCATTATTAACTCCCAAAACTAAAAAATTAAAAAAACAAATCATCTTGAAACATGCATAATCAGAACAGGGAAAAACATGATTTACCCTTTTTCTATTTGTTGGGAAATGGAAAAGACCAATTTTGATGACTTCAAAATTTCAATAATGAGTTTTAAGTAAAGTAAACATAAAAGCAAAATCAAGAAATCTTGAAATGCAACCATTACTATATTAGGTAAGTGAAACTGTAGAATTAGAAACCAACAATCAAGCATCATCTAAGCAAAAGTGGCATCCCAAATATATAACAACTAACAAGCAACAAAAATTTACAAAAACTACTGATTTCCATATTTCTTAGATCATAGTAAAAACAGATCTAATGAAATAATGATAGATAAAATCAGTCTGAAAGGAGATTACAAAACCGTCTCCAAAAACTCCTTAAAAACCTCAAATGAAACTAATTAATTACACAAAATGAAGCTGTGTGTGTGTCCCATGCAGATATTGGCCTCTAATACGCAGCCCTCTGCAGCTGATTTGGGAGAGAGAGGGAGAGGAGAGGAGAGAGGAGAGAGGGAAGTGGATAAGCAGACATTGTGAATATCTGCTACCTAGGAAAGAATTGAAGAGGAGATGACCTAAAACATGTTTCTCCTTTTCTTGTTCATGGCGTGTCATGATGAGAGAGAGAGTTAGTTCCAGAAGAAGGGTCTGACAGAAGAAGAAGAAGATGATGAAGAAGAAATTGAAATGTCCTGTTTTTGTGCCTCGGAATGATTTCCAGAGTCTTGCTGCTTCATATTCTCAAATGGTGGAAGATTTGGAGGCAGCATTAAATTATTATCCGAATCTAAATTATCCCACACTGCGCTCCCTGGGCCCCACCCTGCTGGAATCGAGTCGAACCACTCCTCCGACATGTCCCCCCACACCAGCTCTGACGACGGGGAAACCCCGTCCCGGCCTTCCGAGCACTCTGCATTGCCACCGACTTCCGCAGAAGCAGGAGGCGGGGGTTCCTCCTCCTCATCCGCCGCCAATGCTATTGGCGGTGGTGGATCAGGTTCAATGGCGACGGACGAGCACGAATTTTCCTGCTGGTCCCCAACTGGGGGGGGCTGGGCCTTCCCAAGGAAGTGCTCGGGAAAGTTGAGACGCGCGCTCTCGCCGCGGAGCTTGAAGGCCTCGCGGTCGTAGGCGAGGGCAGCGTCCTCAGCCGTGTCGAACGTGCCGAGCCAGAGGCGAGTGCGGTTGCGCGGGAGTCGGATCTCCGCTACCCACTTCCCCCAATGGCGCTGCCGCACGCCCCGGTAGAGCTTTGTCGCTGACACCGGCATCACGGGACGGCGGAGCAGCCCCGCCCGTCCCTGCTGCCCCAGCCGGCTCATCATCATCATCCTCCCCCTCGGGCTCAAATTCATAGTTTCGCTCCAGTACTGCATCAGCTGCTGCGGTGGTGCCGCGGCTGCGGCGGCTCCCGCGGCCGAGGCCGCTGCCGCTTCCCCCGCAAAATAAGGCGGGAAGGCCATATTCTGATTATACTGCGGCGCGAAGGAGATCATCTGCTGCTGCGGCCGGAACAATGGGGTTGGGTTTTCCGGCGGTAACGGATTCTCCAACGAGAAGGGGAAGTACGGTGGCGGAGACGTCATTGCAGGCAGAAGAGGCGGCGACGATGAAGACGACGACGAATTCTGGCGGCGGTCGGGGCTTCGGACTTTCTTGAAAGGGCGGTTTGAAAAGGAAGCTTCGTTGAAAGCAGGGCACCATTTCTCTCTCTCTAGATTATGAGTTTCGTCTCTCTCCCAATCCATGGAGCTTCCTTTTCCGGTCATCTTCTTCGATTTTCCTTTATCCTTTGCAGGATCCATCTAGAATGTTCCAGAAAATGATATATTTTTTTCACTCTCTGTTTTGGGCCGCCCGCTCTTGAAGAATGATGGAGGTACAACGAAACTGATCAAATCCTAGATGCTAAAACTCCCTGGGAAATTGATCAGTTGACAAACTGTTTTAGGAGAAGAATCATGAACGATGAAATGGAAGAAGTAACGAGCATTTGAAGAACTTCATACGAGGATGTAAGAGAGCGAGCGGCTGCCTAGAAAACCAAAATGAGGATGTTTGGTTTACTCTTTTACTTCTGTTATAAAACTGTGGAGATGAAGATTTTGTAGAGAGAGAGAGAGAGCGCGAGAGAGAGAAGGAAGGAATGATTATGGATGTGAGGAAGAGAAGGAAAGGGAAATTGCAGGGTTTATAAGAGGAGAGAAACAAAGATATTTTTGGTGCTGGGTCCCACACGGCTTCCTCCTCTTTTCTTTTTCACTGATATATTTTTTTTCTATTTTTCAATTGCCCTTGCCCTTGCCCTTGCTTATACTCCACCCTTTGTCCCTGCCCTTTTCATTTATCTTTCTGCTTTTTTCCTTGAATAGTACAGAGTAAAGTTTTGGATGTTAGTGAAATTTGATAGTATCATGTATAGGTGAACAGTATTTAATAATTATTTAATTATAAATATAAAATACATCATAATTTTACTCTCAAATTACGAATTATGACACTTATTAAAAAAAAAAAAAATGTTATAGAACACTTAAAAAGAACGGAATGAGTAGATCACAGGTAAAAAAAATCAATATGTTAACCATGTTCCCAATAATTCGAAAAACTCAGACTGAAATCTTGTTGGATTCTAAAAAAATCAATTGGAGCAAGATAGCTATTGAGCGATGACTTTGATTTACTAAAGATATCGGCGTATTATTTTAGTTCGAGCACGTTCGTTTGAGCTGCACTTTCCCGCTGGACTGGACACATCTTAGTTAAATAAAATTCAATCATCCTTCCCTTTAGGGGGTGTTTGGCTGAACTTATAAGCTCTTTAAAACAACTTATAAACTGTTTAAGAACTTATAAGCTCAATCAATATGTTTGACAAATTAAGTTGTTAGAGAGCTTATAAGTTTCAAAATAAGCTCTAAGAGCTTATAAGCCCTATTAAAAAAAAAGGTCCAAAATCCAACTTATTTTTTAATGATCTTATAAGTTATAACAAAACTACAAAAATAACCCTGATTTATTTTCTTATTTTCATGTTTACCCTTGTTATCCAAACACTTTAGGATCTTATAAGCTCTTAATACACCATGAGGGTGTTTGGCTAAGCTTATTTTAGAGAGCTTATAAGATGTTTTAAAAGCTTATAAGAAGTAATGTCTCAAGTGCTTATAAGTTGTTAAAGTGTTTGGATAATTGATCTTATAAGCTAGAGAAAGAATTATGAATTAGAGAGATAAAATCATAGTTAGAGAGATAAAATTGACGAAATGTGAAGTTGATAGTATATGTGTAGAAAATAACGAACTATCATAAGGTTATTTTGGTAAATTCATGATTGCTTATAAGTTTATGAAAAAATAAGTTATGGTTGATCAACTTATTTTAGGTGAGAACATAATTTGTTGGAGCTTTATTTTCACAAATTATAAAATTTGCTTTAAAGAAATTATTAGCTCAGCCAAACACCCTCCATATCTTATAAGTTCTTAAAACAATTCATAAGTTATTGGAGTTTATAAGTTTTCTAAAATAAGTTTAGCCAAACACCCTCTTATTCTGATGTAAGATTCAAATTAGGAGTAGAGCACCTTCTACGCACTCAGCTTGTAAACAAAATTATCCCAAACCTAAAGTGGCTTAACAACGACAACGTATTTCAATTAGGACAAAATGGCTTCACTAGAAAACCAACGTGGGTGGCACGACATGTAAGTGTTTAGCGATAGAGACGAGTTAAAGTTAAACATAACATAATTATGGTGGAATTCGTTGAGATTAAACTGGAATCCAACTAGCTACAAAGAGTGGCCAATCGGATTCCACCACCTCAGCCCCGCGGGCGGCGGCACGACCCACCATGTTTTGTTCCGTACGAGGTGGTGGCTAATTCTCATTGGTCCATTTTGTTTGTTGGTGTGTTTTGCATCTATTAAACAATAACTTAAGTCCATTTAGCCCAAGTCAAACACAAACACCTGAGTTCGGAGGGAATGTCCTACATTTTCGCGTTTTTAATGCAAGGAGTTACCGCGTCTAACAAATAGCCCAATAAAGCACGTGGAATCGTGCATACAATTAGGGATCTTAATGGACGAATTCTACCTGAATCGATCTGAAATTATTCATAATCCATTAAATTTTAAAGTTACGGTTTCGGTTTTGGTTCCAGATCCGGACAGTTTAGACCCATATGATGGTCCGGTTTGGTCTGATTTCATAACCAGAACCGATACATATTTATCGATTCTGATCCCAGTAAAACTTGTCTATTAATAAGTCTAAGCTTAAGTAGACTTGTCAATAAACCGGTTTTACATATACCGATCCCGAATCACTCACGGTCCGTTAAATTTTAAAGTTATTGTTGCGATTCTAGCTTCAGTTCTGGTCTGATTCTGGTTCTAGACCCGCTCAGATCCGGATCTCTTCAGACCCTTAGTTCATGGTCCGGGTTCGATATCTAACGGGCCGATTCAAGAACCAAAACCGATAATTATTTATTGGTTCGGGTAAAACCGCCTTTTGATATCCTGAATTACGATAACCGTGATGCGAACTTGATGAAAGTATTTTGGTCCTAGTAAAATTCAAATACAATTAGTGATAATTCATAACTTATTACTCTTGATGTAGTGAACACTTAAGACATTGTCAACAATCGAATACCGACAGACTTGAGTTTGGTTTGTTAAGCTATAATTTTTTGGCTTCCTTTCTAAAAGGAAATCATTAATTTCGTTCATCTAGATCCCAAAATATCAAGACCTACACGACTATGGGGTGTTTGGCTAAACTTATTTTAGAGAGCTTATAAGCTCCAAGAGCTTATAAGATGTTTCAAGAGCTTATAAGAGGTAATGTCTCAAGAGCTTATAAGTTGTTCAGGTGTTTGGATAGTTGATCTTATAAGCTAGAAAAAGAATCGTGAATTAGCGGAAGAAAATCATAGTTAGAGAGATAAAATTGACGAGAGATGAAGTTGATAGTATATGTGTAGGAAATAACGAATTATAATAAGGTTATTTTGATAAATTCATGATTGCTTATAAGTTTATCGAAAAATAAGTTAGGATTAACCAACTTATTTTTAGAGGAGCTTATAAACTGTTGGAGCTTATTTTCAAATTAAATTTGTTTAGAAGTTTATTTTGCCAAACACTTTGTAATAACTTATAAGTTCAGCAAACATTTATAATTTGCTTTTAAAGAACTTATGCCAAACACCCTCTATATCTCATTGCATGAAGACTGAAATTGTAAAACTATTTTATAGTTGAGGATCTTCATTTCATGAGGCCCCTACTATCTTACGAGTCACAAAGTGCTGCCTACACAATAGAAGACCTCGAATATCTATATTGGGGAAATTTAAGAGTCTGCATTGGCATTAATTGCAACACAAAATTGATTGGTAAATTAAATCATAAATGCTATAAGAAAGAAGAAAATGCTATATTATGTTATTATATTTGAATCTTTTTTTCAATAATAATACGCTTTTAATTTTTGCAAATTAGTACACAAACGTGAAAATACAAGTGTAATGTAGAAGGAAAAAAATCCACATTAAATTCTGCGTGCCACGTAATTTTTTTGACTCGGGAATTTGTGATTCGTGACATTATCGATAAATATTGAAACATTGTGTATCAATTCGCCAAAAATAGAAAGCATTACATTATTGAAAAAAGGCAAATGTTTGTGACAAATTTTGGTTTCTATAAAAAGTATAGGGGCACCCAATGCTGATGAAAGTAAAAAATCAACTCTTTTGCTGCCACATAAGCGTCACATTAACTTTTAAAATCTACAAACTTCTTTTTGTAACTTTATCTCCAACCATATACCTAAAAACCAACTTTTATACGAGTCACACTATGATATACACAGTGATATCTATATATATGTATAATCATTTATTTTTATTTTTAATAATTATAATATCTAATCAATTTAAATTAGAATTTTCTACTATTTTTTTATATATAGAATGAAAGATATTTTCACGATCTTTAATTCAAGACGAGTCTTGAACATATAATCCGGCACAGAAATGTGGATTATTTTACAAGTAATGAAGAGTATAATTCATTATTATGTAACTTTGATTTTCTAACCAATTTGCGGCTTTTGTTGGACATGTATAGTAAAACGACGGCAGCATGAGAAGAAAAAGAAACTACAATTTTCAAACATGAATAAGAGGGTGTTTGGCTGAACTTATAAAACAAAAAATATTTTATAATTTGTTTTTTAAGCTAGATTACATGCTCAAGTGTTTAAGCTGTTTTTTAAGCTAGCTTATAAGCTCAGCCAAACACCATCTAAAATACAAGTTGGATTACTTTTTTCAGAATTCCCAGAGGAAGTCCATTTATAAATTTGATAAACTCAGTGAAAATCATTTAAAAGTTTCACCCCCTCGACCCAAAATCACAGCTCTGCATGGAAAAATCCCATTGTACTGATTAAACTTTGATGAGTATATACCATTTTAATTTTAATTGCACAACCAATCATTCTCGATTTTTATTTTGATTTTTCTAGATTTCTCGAAGTCAAAAGAAATATTTGTTCTTCGTCAAAGGCCAAATTTATAATTGGATAGTTGATAGCAACTCGAGGCTCGATCTCCTAAAATAAAATAAAATAAAATAAAATAAACGTTTTCAGCTTCGTAGAATCGTAGCCAAGTTTGATCCGCACGGAGCCGAATGAAAGGTTGGCAAATTATTTTATTACGTATTCCGTTGAAATTTAAACCGTCACGGAAGTTCCAAATAGGAAAACAATAATAGCAAGGAAAAAAAAAATCAAACTTAAGAAACCAAAAAACATCACTGATTAAATAATAACTTAAATAATGTTCACCAATCACGACTACTAAATAAATAAATAAATAAAACAAATAATTAAATAAGTCATTGAATTATTAAACTATCCTGAAAAATCAAATTGACCCTCTATACTTGATAAATCTAGTATCGAGATTTATAAACGATAAAGAACACAGAGATTTTACGTGGTTCGATCAAGAATGAGATCTACGTCCACGGAGAGATGATCCTCAAGATGTTTACTATAATTTGATTCTGACAAGTATCTCTCCAAAAACTCAGTATTTAGTAATTTCTAACCCTTTACCTTCAATCTAACTCCTATTTATACACAAGCGTAAATCATATCCCACGAACCCCTTGATTGGCGGACCATAACTCTCCCATAACCGACCATGATCTCCACCATTATTACCCATGATTCTGCGGTTACCTCATTACAAGTTACCCATAATTAGGGTTTAGGAATCGTCATTTAGGTGTAACAGAGTAAGCAACATTAAATTGGGCGGAGCTCGTTTGGGGCACGAGAGATCGGGCCATATCCTGTTGTTGGGCCTTCCTGCTGTTGGGCACGAGAGGTTGGGCCATATCTATCATAGCCCACGAAAAGTCGAGAATAGCCTTACCAGGGTGAGCGGAGAACGTGCTTTCTTGAGGTGGAATATTGCTTGGTGAAGTTTTTGAAGGTTTGTTATTATTGTATGACCTAAAATACTGTTGATACGAGGTGGTCATATCCGACCTGATATACTTCTGCTGATTCGAGGTGGACATATCCAGGCACGGAATATTTCTGCTGATCCGAGGTGGACATGGGAGTAGTCCGATGTCCGAACTCGTAGTAATCATCACGCGATCGGTCGACGGTCTATTCTCCGGAGGTACGCCACACGCGCGAGGCGGTAGTTGGGCGCTTGAAAGCGTCTTGGCGCGTCTTTCACACAACCAATGTAAATAGCACGTGTAATAAGCGAAGCGGCAGATTTTTAGGCGCCATTTATCCTATAAATAGGTCTAAAAGAGTAACTGTTCATTTTCTCCTTCGACTTTTGAATCCGGAGAATCTGACCTTAGAAATCCCCAATTCCTCTTTCACACTTTGTTGAAGAAATCGAAATCCGCTCGGAAAAAGTAAGTATGTATTCTTCACCTTCTCACCCTCTTCTCGCTCGATAACTCGGTTCGACTGGGTTACAGTCGTCAAGACCCAATATAAGGGATTATATATGCCATAACCGCTTTAGGTAAATCCATAGGACTTAGTTCTGGGTTTCACCGATGTCGTCGGTATGGGATGGCCTCAAGATTGGTGGGCGAGATCAACCTTGACAATGGAGGAGCTTCGGTGGTCACAGAAATACCACATCCCGGAGGATGTATGGTTGTGTTTGCAAAACCCAATGATAGGCGATGGCCCTCCGGAGGATTCATCACCATTTTGTAGATAGCTTAATAATTTGGGCTTAGATTTCCTTTTGCCCCCATTTTCCTTAGCTTTGAGTATTTTGGATCCTATATGCCAGTGACCTCCAATTCTATTAGGTCGGTGGTGGGGCTAGGGTTGGCTGTCATAGTATAGGCGAGGGTTCTCTTTCAAGTCTTGATGCGTTTTTAGCATCAAGTCTATAAGTGGCGTATATTACACATCACCTCGCTGAAGTTTAAAATTACTTCCCGTCGAAAGTATCCCATTGGCAAAATAGATACTTCTTTTGCGGGTGAGGTTATCCGAAGTGCAGTGGGGCCTCGGGTCGATAAGGGCGTGAAAATTAATCCCCGGGCCCTATGGAGAAGCGTTGAGCGATATGGGTGAGATCCTGTCGATCGACTATCTTGAGATGACTTGAGCGATCTTTGACCGAGTGTCCATAGGTCGAGTTCGATGTCGAGTCCGATTTGGGTGAGGCAACCTTCTTATCTTTATTTCCCTCGTTTGATTTTGATGTGCTAATGAAATTCTCATGTTGAATGCGGTGAAGGTTGACCGACCAGAGAAGTCGATGTGCCGATCTCGCCGCGCCTGCTTCCTCCGATCGAAGGGCCCACGAGGAAGAAGCGAGCGGGCGAGTCCACCCAACGGCCCGTGGTGGTGGGCGCCTGAAAGACACGGTGGCCGGACCTCGAGACGACTCGGGGCCGGCGTTGGAGATGGAGGTCCATGGTCGGCCTCGGCCGAGTCTTGGCTTCAAAGACATCCTTATCCTTCCCAAAGGTATACACCGCACCATTCTCCTTGTAAGTTTGTTGTTACTTGTTGCTAATTGTTCCATATTTGGGATGCGGCCTCGATGGCGGGTGAGATGCACCGCATGGCGGGCTTATCGTTGATGGCGCCGCAATCACGAGGCCATGGAGAAAGGCTAGCCTGCAGACGGGCCCGAGTCATGCGGTGAATCCGCACTTGGATGCTTCAGGCGGATGTCGAACTGCAAGGCGAAGTCGAAACCGCAGTGGCAAGAGATGGCGAGCGCCCTCGAAGAAGGATCGGGACTGCAGTGGCCCGTCTTTGAAGTGGAGGCGCCAGAGAGGGTGCCGAGGTGAAAGGAGGTGGCAGCGGTCAGCGCTTGCTTGGCGGCGAGGACCTATCTTGAGGGCCTTCGCCGGCGAGCTTATCAGTCGAGAGTTTTCCTCTTTCATCTCCGGCACAGGCTCTTTGTAATGAGGCCGCGGTGATCTGTGCTCACTGGAGAAGTTGGCGCCCGGCGACCAGATTTTGACAAGGCCCAACACGGTTGGATTGAGGTCGACCACCGAGGTATCAGAAATTATGCTCGCATAATCGGTGGTGCGACCTCGCTTTCACGTGGTGGATGCCTGGCGTCTTCCTCGCTCCTTACGGCGGAGGCCGTAACTCGATCTGCAAGGAAGATGAAGGCGTGGGCTGAAGCCTTCCTTGCCGAGTTAAGGAGCTGAAACCGGGCGGAGGTCAGCTCGGACGTCCTTCCGCAGATCGGCATCAGCGGAAGAAGCGTGAGCGACCCACAGAGGAGGTCGGAGAGGTCGGCAATCGGCTAATGAGCACGAGGTCGGTGGACCCATTGTAATAGGATGATTTGTCGGGATCGATAGGACCCGTGTTGTACAAACTTCCATTTTGAATAATAATAGATATATCTTGTTGAAAGGCCTTGTCATTGTCTTTATTCTAGCGTTTTCACCTCGGTGCTTGATTGGATCATGAGCGCTAACAAACCGAAAGAAGTCCAGGTGCTCTGGCGGAGAAGGATGAAGAGGTGACACACTTTGGAGAGTCGGTCTGCCGGGTGACTCGGTGTTGGCCGGCATGGATGTCATTTCGGCATCGTTAATAACCGAAACAAAATTGCATGAAGGCGATGCGAGGTAGCTCGCCTCCTTCTTGAAAATGAGGCGTTAAAGTTAAGGATCACACATCTCGAAGTCCGGTGATTTATCTGCGAGATGTGATCCACGGACGATCGATGCATCTGCGAGCGAACGACTTGGTGACAACGAAGCTAGCTCGGATCTCGGAAGAGCACGAAGAGTATGAAAAGGTCGTCCGCGGATGGGGAACAATTATATCTGGCCGACGATCGAGTTCAAAGCTTGTTGGCGGAAGGCATGGTATTGAGGATGAGGAGGTCCAAACAAAGAAGAATTTTAAAAGTTGCCTCGACTCCATCCTTAAATACATGCAGATGTACGAGATCGTCCGCAAACGACGCATGCCTCCACCTCGCCAGCGCATCTACTGGTGAGCAACAGCGTGCCCGTAATTGAAGAGCACGAAGAGGAGGCGGTTCGGCGATCACGCCGAGGTGCTCGTCTAATGGGCCCATCGACATCGGGCGAATAGAGGACAGCGCTCGGCGGTTCGAAGGAGGACGGCGGCTGTCAATCGGCGTGGGAGGCTAGAGCTCGGGGACAAGGCATAGTCTGGTCCGACGTCGGGCTCACGGGGTCGAATCGGCTCTGGCGCAGATTGAACTTCCAGTCGAGAATCCGCGCGTCGAGTCAAACTACTTCCGAACAGGCGAGGTGTGGCTACCTCGTAGATTGGGTGGAAGGCACGAGTTTATTCGGGTATCCATCGTCGACACAGGGACTTCTGTTCAAAATTATCTCGACTTTGGTGAGTCTCGTGGCGGAGCTCGGAAACCGAATGAGCATACATAGTGTGGGACTTTGTGCGTAAGTATAAATGTATTTAGACTCGTTTGAAGTGTGCGTTTTCCTCTTGAGAGGTATAAACATAACAGGACTTCGTTTGGTCATAAATGTATTTATCTTGTATACTTTGCCATGATTTGGTGAGATCGATTTTGGATGTCTTATACATGTAGATTTTTCAACTTAATGAGTAATCTGTATGTTTGCATGTAGACTTTCAAACTAATGAGTAGTCAGTATGCGTTGTCTTGAGCGTTCAATTGATGAGTAATCTACGAGTGCGCGCGCGCTTAGTGAGTACCCTACTTAGTGGGTTTTTTTATATATCTTCGTGAGGCGTCCCTCTTGAAGGTTAAATCGTTATATCGAATAGATGTTCGCATATGGAATAAGCAGTGAAATGAAATATTCATTGAAAAAATAAATATTTTATTCAACACACGCACTGCAAGGCAAGTAAGGAGACTAACATGAAGCGGATCGAAATCAAAACTATGTAAAGTACCTCCTTAAATGAGAAATATGCCGGGTTAGGGATAAGCGCCGGATAAGTGAGATAGCTTGTAAGCCCCTTACGAGGTTCTCGTGAACACGGTATGGGCCTTCCGTGTTGGATCCAACTTGTGAAGACCTCGGCTCTCTTGGCTTCATTATTGCGTGGGGCGAGGTCGCCTACTTGGAATCACGGAAGTTTGACCCTTTTGTTGTAGTGCAGTGCGACACGGGCTTTATACTTGGCTTCGTTTATGAAGGCTAGCTCATGACTTCTCTTGAGGGCGTCGAGGTTTGCTCATAAGTCTTCCTCGTTTCCGGCACGATCGAGTGAAGAGTGCGTGGACTTTGCGCCGATCTCGGCCGTATGATGGCCTCGGTACCATAGACCGGTGAAAGGGGTTTCCGTGCGACGTCCGAGGTGTGGTCTGTAGGACGGAGGACTTGAGGAGATTTTCAGCCCGATCGCCTTTAGCTCGGTCCGACCTCTTCTTCAATCCTTATGCGATCGTGCGGTTCGTCACTTTCGATGCGGCCATTCGCTTGCGGGTGTGCGACGAGGTGAGCGTTGATCGATCCAAGCTCTTCGCACCACTCCGAAGTTTTGTCAACGAATTGGGTGCGGTTGTCCGAGACGAGAATGTGCGGTATCGAAGCGGCGAGACTATATTTTCCACACGAAAGTCGAATCCTCCGCTTTCGTGAGGCTCGGCGGTGGCTCGGCCTCGACCCGTTTGTGAAGTAGTCTATGGCTACGACTAAGTATCGAAGCGACACGGTGCTCGGTCGAGCGGACCAACAATATCGATCCCACCGCATGAAAGGCCATGGACTCTGCGGTCGCCATCGATCGAAGCGACTTTTGACCGTGGAGTGAATCGCGCCGGGCACTTTTGACGAGCTCGGCGAATCTTGCACTAGGGTGGGCGATAATATCCCGACCTCGCCTTCTTGAAAGAGCTCGCGACCGATGTGGCTTCCACAAGACCCCGGTGAATTCGTTGAGCACATAGTTGGCTTCTTCGGCCGAGGCATCTCGGGAGGGTTGAAGGTAAGACTTCGGTAAGCGCCCGTGTATAAGATACTTCGGGATTTTGCCATCATCTTTTTGGCTTCGAGCCGATCTGAAGGTAGGCCGTATTCGGTGAGCCTTCGGAGACATCGATTCGGCTCTATCTCGGTGATGATGCCGACGTGGGACTCCGCTATGCTTCGAACGGATCTCCTCCTTTGGTGGATTTGTTGACGACGCGGCTAGCTTGCCGAGGATGTCGGCCATTTTTTCCCTGGGAATTGGTGGATCTTGAAGTACACGAACGAGGTCAACATCTCCTGCCTTTTCGAGTCTTGTTTCATTCGGTCCTCCTTGGCCTCGTGTTGCCTAACACCGGTTCACGACAACACCGGGAATCGTAGAAGATTTGGATCTCATCACTCTCGGCTCCCTAGCGGTGAGTCAGGAGATTAGGGCTTCATACTCCACCTCGTTGTTGGTGGTCGGGAAGGTAAACCGGAGTGCGTAGGTGACTTCCTGCTTATCTGGGCCGAGAAGAAGAATGCCCGCTCCGCTGCCCGTTTTGCATGAGGCTCCGTCCACGTACATCTGCCAGCAACCATCTGGTGGGTGAGGGTCCGATTCCTCCATGCAGGAAGCTGGGATGACCGAGGTGGGCGTTGGAGGAGCTAATCTTAGCGGTCGACCGAGCTCGATAAACTTGACTTCTACCGGAAATCGGCGAGCTTGTCCTTTTATGGCGGTGCGGGGAAATCACGAGATATCGTGCTCGCCAAGCTCGAGGCCCACTTGCTATTCGTCCGGATGATTCGGGTTTTGACAAGACTTGCCTCGGGGTAGGTCGGTCGATTACACAGATGGAGTGAAACTTGAGTAGGGTCGAGCGGGTCGCTTAGCATTCACCGGTGCTGTCTACCTTTTCGCGTGGCGTACCTTGTTTCGGTCCTTTGAGTGCTCGGTGATGAAGTAGATAGGAAGCTGCCGTCCGACCTCGTCTCGTACCAGTACCGCACTGATTGCCTCGTCTGAGGCGGCCAAGTACAAGGAGAGGAGTTCGCCTCTTTTTGGGGCGGTCAAGGTGGGCAGGTCGGCGAGGTACTCCTTCAGCTGTGTGAAGGCGGTGGTGCTCTTCCGCCACTGAAGTCAGGGCTCCTCAAGATTTTAAAGAAGGGGCTGCTTCTCGGCAGCCAGGAGAGGAATCTCGAGGCGGCCAGGCACCGTGGTTTGTGGACCTCGCGAATGGTTTTTGGCACTTGCATGTCGAGCACCGTCTTTACCTTGGTGGGATTGGCTTTCAGTCCTTCTTGAGAAACCCACCCTTAAATTTACCCGTCCTCGCCACAAATGTGCACTTAGGGATTGAGCTTGAGGTTGGGCGACTGAGGAGGTGAAGAATAGTTTCGAGGTCGATGGCGCACTCTCGGCTTTGCTTTTGACTACTATATCATCGACGAGACCTCAACAATTTCTCCAATGTGATCTTTGAAGATCGCATCCACCATTCTTTGGTAGGTAGCTCAGCTTTTTTAGACCGAAGGCATCTTTCGATAAGCAAAGAACAAAGTCGATAATGAACGCTGTTTTGGGCGTCTTGGGGCTCATCAAGACTTGGTGGTATCCCTTGTATAAATCCAGAAACTGAATACCTCATGCCCGACCAATGCTTCCACCTTCTTGTCGATGTCGGGAGGGATACGATCTTTGGGCGGTGTTTATTGAGGTCGGTATAGTCGACACACATGCGCCATCCGCCTCCGGCTTTCGAACTACAACGGGATTAGCCATCCATGTTGGGTATTTAACCTCGTCTGAGATTTTAGCCTCGAGGTTGGGTTACCTCGTCTCTTATGACACGCTTCGCTCGCGGCAAAACTTCTTTTCTTACGCGAAGCCGGTTTAGTAGCCGGGTCGATGTTAAGACGATGAGTTATGAGCTCGGGGAGACCCGGTCATATCAATGGAGACCACGCAAATACATCCTATATTCCCTTAGAAGCCGTATGACTGTTGACGAATATTGGTGAACCTTAGGTACCAACCTTGACAACTTTGGAAGGGTAGGTCGTCAGTATAGTGAAGATTCTCGGTCGGTCATCCAGGGTGGCAACCGGAGGGTTACGTAATTGCTGGGCGAGGCGAGGCCACGTCTGGGTTGAGACTCGTAGGCATTCTTTAGGCGCCGTTTGGTCACCCAGAATGTAACACTCCACGGGGTGGGTATCTTAATGGTGAGGTGGTACACAGGCGGGCGGCTCTGGTTGCATACAACCAATCTCTCCCGGGATAATGTTATATGGAGAGGAGCTCGGACCAAGAAAAATTGAATGGCTTTGGTGGCCAGGCACGGGGCCTTACGGTGGCCGGAAGAGTAATGACACCTTGGTGAACAAACGCTTGTGTAAAGCTCATGGCTGGGAAGGTGCGGGGTGTACAATTCCTCAACATCAAGTTTATCCGAGCGACTACGGAATAGGATGCAATGCACTAGGGTCGACTAGTCGGATATCAGTGCAAGGTAATACCCGACCCGACTCGTGCCGATCGGTGTCGGCACCTAATACCCGATTTCGTCGGGTTTGGTCGATATCGGGTTTTAAAGATTGGGTATTTTCGGGTATCGGGTATACAGGTCGGGTGTCGGGTATACCGAATACCCGATATGGATTAATTTTAATATATTTATATATACTTTATATGTTTACATATATGATTATTTATAAAAATTAAAATATAGATTAAGAATCTGAACACATTTTCTCTCAAATGCTCAATCACTCTCTCCTTATCTCTCTTTCTCTCTCTCCGCTTGACTTGCTAGTACCACGCCACATGGGTGCTCCATCTTGTGGTGTGAAGGTTATTTTTGGTCGTGACTTGGTAGATCTGTTGGAGCCACCAAGAGCTATCTGCGTCTATTCTTTCGATTGAAATAGGGCGGAACCATTGGAGAGCCGCGACGGAGGATGAGATAAGTGGTGCACGGACCATGGAGGGCTTCCGATCCGGTGCGTGTCGTTGTGTGATGGGCGGCGGCGGATGGATGAGGGAAGATGAGGCGGTCTGCAAGCGAGATCACGTGTGTGTGTGTGTGAAGCGGAGAGAAAGCGACTTGGTAGAGAAAAAAAAAACTAGATTTGTGAATGTGTGTTGTGTGCGTGTGTGTGAGGTGGTGTGTCCGATCTCAACTCTCTTTTTTTCTTTGTTTCTCAAATTCTCAATGCATTGCAATTAAAAATCGGTACATAGGGTACCCTAATACCGAATCGGATACCGATTCGGTATTAGGTACCCATTAAGATAATCTGGTCGGGGTCGGGTGTTGAATTTTGGACAAAATCGGGTCGGTGCCGATTTTTCGGTAGAGTGCCGACCGAACCGTTTAGTCGACCTATAACAGACGCTCCGATGTCGATGTAGACCGATGTACATTCTTGTTTCCCACCACGGCTTGTATGGTAATGGCATCTGGTGGGGCATGATCTTAAGTCTGGGTCTTCTTTGGAGAATACGATGCTTTCTCCATCTCGGGCCGCTTATTTTTAGCTCTTGAGGTCGGCCTCAGAGCTTCATTTCTAGCGACGACCTCGTCGTACCAACCGGCAGCCGGTTATAGCGTAAACTGCTCAATTGCATTGGGACCTTCGTCCTCGTCATCTTCGGTCGGGTTCTTTGTTGAGGTCGGTCCACGATTATTACCACCTCCATTTTTCCTCTCGCTTTTTATTACCCGGTAGCGGTCGGCGGTGTATTTCTTATTTCCTTCCTTCACAAGTTCGTCAATCTGTGAGCCCGAGGACTTGCAATCTTCGTATCGTGACCGTATCCTTGGTGATAATCACAATACTTTCCGTTAACTTTTTTGGATCCTCCTTTCATAGGAGGAGGTTTTGGGAAAACTCACGTGAAGCTCAAATATTTCCGCCCGGATTTAAATAAAGGCGATCGTTATTACTGGGGTTTGGTCGAGGTCCCGCCGCGATTCTCGGTCCTTCTTTATTCTTTCGAGCGCACTTGGCGTTCGGCACCTCGGCCCCTATCCTCGGCTTTCTTCTCGGTCCATTGCTCGTCCCGGATCTCTCTTTCTTCCGATCCGACTCGTCCCTTTGTGAAGTTGTCGACTAGGGTCCAAAGGCGACTAGGCGTCTTTGGTCATTCACGGTGATCTCCTTATTGAGCTCGGTCGGATCCCATTCTTGAATGCGTTGATGATGTAGAGATCGTTACTCTCATCTATTTTAAGAGATTCCATGATGAATCACGAGGCGAAATTAGACATTGTTTCGTCCGTCCTTGGCGGATTATGGCGGTCGGACGAAGGTTGTTGAGGTGGCATCTTCGGTAAAACGCCATTTGAGCGATCCATGAGGTCTTTGAAGCAATGGATGCTGTTACGAAGTGAGGTGAACCAACGTCGGCGTTGGAGACTAGCACTCGGGAAAGACCTTGCACATATGGAAATCTTCCATCCCTTGGTTTGCCGTATTGGTGGTATAGGCAAATAGGAAGTCGGAAGGATCTCCAGGCCATCGTATGCGCAATATTCGGAGCCGGTATCGGCTGTGGCAGGGTGTATCAAAATCTCCGCGAAAAGGAGATAATTCGTCCATGTCGGTCGAATCAGGGAGTTCGTTACCATCCTCTCCGGGAGTGGGAGATCGATAACGGCGTCTGTCGTCTCTTCGTGGGGAGTTCGACTTCGTCTTTCCTCCCTTCTTTCCGTCCTTCATAGGTATCACGTCGAGGTGGAGAGCGACTCGCGGAGGGTATGAGGCGAATGAACCCTAGTATCGGGCGATCATTATGTCGTGATGGCGTTGATTGTTTCGAGAGGTGGCGACCTCGATTGCTGTTACCACCACTCGGGCACCCTTGAGGCCCGCTCCATTGTCCTCGGTTGAGGAAACTACGAAATTGATCGAGGTTAACGTTGAGAAATTCGGACCTTGCTCGACCGAGGACCTCGTGGGGCGGTGAACCTCGCATTCACCGATCGAGGTCGGTGTCTTCCTCCGTGGGGGCGGCGATCACGAGGGTGTATGGAAACATTTTCCATGTGACCATCGGTGTGTGACCGCTGGTGGCGTCTGCAATTCCTTTCCCGGCGTTGTGTGACCACACGATCATCCTCCATACGGTTATTACCAACATCGCCATGCGATCTTAGCATTTGCGTGTCCTCGCCATTAGATTGTAGAAAACACGACTTTTGTTCAAGAGTTTCCCACAGACGGCGCCAATGATAAATCTAGTATCTAGATTTATGAAAGCGATAAAGAACACGAGAGATTTTCGTGGTTCGATCGAGAATGAGATCTACGTCCGGAGGAGATGATCCTCAAGATGTTTACTATAATTTGATTCTGACAAGTATCTCTCCAAAACTCTAGTATTTAGTAATTTGCTAACCCTTTTACCTTCAATCTAACTCCTATTTATACACAAGCGTAAATCATATCCCACGAACCCTTGATTGGCGGACCATAACTCTCCCATGGCGACCATGATCTCCACCATTATTACCCATGATTCTGCAGTTACCTCATTCTGTTACCCATAATTAGGGTTTAGGAATCGTCATTTAAATTATGTAGAGTAGAGCAACATTAATTTGGGCGGAGCTCGTTTGGGAACTGAGAGATCGGGCCATATCCTATTGTTGGGCGCCCTCACTGTTGGGCGCGAGAGGTTGGTATATCCTATCAATCTATTTAATAATATAAAAAGACCCCATTGAACAAGATACATATCATATCCTACACACCTGACACATCCGTTTTAAAATAATGCTTCGCATGCATTTACGAGAATTATAAAGTTATTATATTAAATCTAGTGTAACAAATTTGTATATTTAGTATTATGTAATAATTTTATACGTTCGATATAATTTTCATATTTTTTGTACCATATTTACATTTTTACATGATCTTCTCGTAAATGAATATTCAGTTCCTTAGATTGATAGACTTCTTAATTTATTTCAATGGAATTTTATGTTCTAATTCACACAACATCAACTATACCATTTTAAACCTATATAATAAATTATGTTGTAATAAATTATTATATTAAATTTTCTAATATTTCTATAAATTAAGATATCCGAGGACAATGATAAAGTCATGCGAAAAACAAAAGAAGCATTAAGAAAGAAAACACGTTAGTCATCACTTTCGGTGGAGAAATGGAAAAATAGAGTTATTTTTTGTCACAGAAAAAAGGAAAGTCAACCAACATAAACTGTGTCTGTGGAAGTCGGTTTGAATCGGCACATGTCGGCGGTCCATGGGTCACATCACCTCATCATCACATTCTTGATCACTACTTTTATTTAATTCTTTTTTAAAAAATTATTCTGTCTTTTGTGATATTCCTCAAAACAAAAAAAGGTTATCTCTGCTTTATTCGGAAGAATTGAACATCGTCTCCACAAAAAATGAAATATAATTAAAAATCTTGATCATGCTTTGGAGAATTTGTTATAAAACTGCTCAAGATCATTGATTTTTTTTTAAAAAAAATTTGTACTCCCTCTGTCCCCAAATATAGTCATAGAAATATTCAGCACGGGTTTTAATAAACGTTGTTGAATGTATTATGAGTGAAGTAAATATCTCACAATAATGTAATCCTAAATTAGTTAGTGGTGTCTTATATATATGTGGTAAAATATGTAAATAAATAGATTTTGAGGTAAAAAAGGGAAATAGTGGTGGATCATGTGTGGTAAAAGTGTAAATAAAGAATATTATTGAAGGTAAAGTTAGAAAGATAATTACTATAAATAGATATGAAGGAAATTGAGAGATATCCCAAAAAAGAAAACTATGAAAGAAATTAAGGAATGGAAATAATATTAGATATCATATTTTGTTAGGACACCTAATGTATACATGTAGAGATAGAATGGACACCTAAATATTTGATTCATTAGTCCATAAAATTTGCGAAGACCTTTTAATTACTAATTAATTGACTCCACTGACCACGTCATCCTAACAGATGGATTTTTTCTGCACCCAAATAATATTCAATTAATATTTTAATTCATTCCAACTCTTCTTACAAGTTGGTTTTGATTATTATGTTTTGTAGAATTATGGGTTCCATTCCATTGACGATCGGTTCTAATCTTATTTAAATTGAACCCATTTTGAAAGGATATCTTTTTAGTAATGGGTTACTTTATATGATATGAAAAGAATTATATCATTGATCAATTGTGATATCAAATCATATAGAGTAACGAAATATGTCTATTCCTATCCCGTTTACTTTTTGGTTATTCTTGAATATAAATATAAATATTCCTATCCGTTTTACTTTTTGGTTATTCTTGAATATAAATATAAATATTCCTATCCCGTTTTACTTTTTGGTTATTCTTGAATATAAATATAAATATATATATATATATATATATATATATATATATATATATATTATTGAATATGAAAAAATCCTTCATACGTATATGAACTACACTAATCATTGATTGTGTGATACGTCAATTACCTCCACCGTTTTCAATAGAATATAGGAAAAATCGTGTGTCCAACAACCACATGTCAATTAACCAATAAATTAGTATAATACGTATATCCATCGATATATATATATATATATATATATATATATATATATATATATATATATATATATATAGGGGATAGTTATGGTGAGAATCTATTATTATGTATAAGAAATAAGAATAAATCATAATCATTAATTAATATGTAATCAACGTTCCATATTTCATGTTTCATTTTAAACAAGATTGATGAACCATCACCCTTTTATTCACCTAAAATCGAGTGAGGGTAAATCGGCATAAAAATGTTCTCTTTCAAAATCTTTCACCGACGTAATATGATGCTTATTTTTGTTGCACAAATTGTGTAAAGTGTAGCACATATAATAACTAGCATTGCATCGGTGTGTTTCAAAAAACTTTAGTATTATTTTACGAAATATATTTGTAGCACACATAAACACGTTATGTAGCACAATCTTAATATTTACTTTGCATAACTTTATTATTGCAGATACTAACAAAATTAAACGATGAATTAACATTACATTACCAGTGCAACGAAATCAATTGGTAAAGCAACAAAATTATATTATCAGTGCAACGAAATAAATACGATAGAAAGATAAACATTTGAAAGAATAATATCTATCTAAGATATGAAATCCCACAAAAAAAGAAAAAAATCAAATCCCATAAAAATAATATTACTAATCTAACATCTTAATTTTTCCTGTATATTAAACACGTAGCATATACAGTTATTAATACGGCACATAAATATCTAATCTGGACCATTAATTTATTATGATGAAGGGCTAGGATTTATTCATATTTCTCACCAAAATTTGGATTCTACCTGATCCAAATTTTATATATATATATATAAAGTCATGAGTGCTTATAACTACAAATCAAGATGTAAATATTTGACAAATAGACAAATGCGACAAGATTTTTCGACTTAATTTTTGAGTTGTGGGGTGGCCACGTGTCGCCGACATTATGGCTTTCGACCATGAACCGAAAATGGAAATAACTTTCTCGAGCAATATGTGTTGTTTTTGTTGACAAAAGTGGAACTTTGTCGATGGTTTAATTTGAACTTATTACACTAATAAATTGGACTCTTACCTAACTCGATAGCATCAATTAAGCTATCGTGAATTGGTGATAGCCCATAAAGGCCCAACGATGTATCGGCAAATAAATCCAGATATGTTAAAATGTAGGAGGCCTTCTAGAGTTGTCAAATTAATCCAGATATACAACTAATTGTATATAGAGTTGTCAAATTAATTTACTAGACAGTCTAGACCGAATAAAATACGAGATTGAAACGCGAACGAGAAGCTTGATCGTGGCCGTGTTTGAGAAGGTCAGCAAGATCCTTTCTCAGCTGCTTCACAATGCAACTTCTCTTGTTCATGAGCAGTTTGAGGCGACAGTGCACCCTCTTTATCAGTTTCTTACTGCAATAAAACAAACATCATAAATTCAGACATGGAATTGAGGTACAGAAACCAAACAAACAAAACTAGATTCTCTCTCTCAGTTATAGTAATATTTTTAATCTATAGTTGATATATGTATTTATGAGATTAAATATTATATGATCATAATTTATCTGACGTGGCAATATTGGCAAAACTTATAAAATGTGGATTTGGGGAGGCACTATTGGCATGCATTTTTCATTGGGCTCGACACAAATATTGGTTGAAGAATAATGACTTTCTTGTCTTGTCTAAGTGTCTAATTCTATCCTTGGCTTATCTCTTAGATTAGATGTTCAACAATGATCTCACAACAATATGTTTTTTAGTATATGCTAGGCCATTAGTTGATAGATTTTAAATTAGATTGCCCCCACGGGATTAGCTCAATTAGTTAAGAGCTAATAGATTTGGAACAGATCGAGGATCGCCTAACAACATTGTATGATGTAGGAGTTTCACCCTCTTTAGAGTGACTCATTGTGGGCACTATGCAAATCCCTCCTAGCTTCTTAACATCGTGACTTACCTTGACTGGGGTGTGGGGACTCCCGGGGCAAGAGTTTCCTTTTGGAACAAGATTTTAAATTAGATCATCTCGATAGTTTGAAACCTAGTACCTATTCTTCCCAAAAACCAGTCCGATCTGATTCGATCCGATTTCACCATTTAGCTCGACATGCTCGAGTAAGGGCGACCTGACCCTAGATTTGATACTATGAAATTACATAACATCATCACTACACGTAGGGGTGTCTAACGGTTCGGTTTGGTTATCGAATCAAATTTTCGATTACCGAACCGAATTTCTCGAAAAAGTGGGCAAAATCGAACCGTTTAAATTTTCGGTTAACCAAAACCGATCGATTCGCGGTTCGGTTTTCGATTAACCGAAAAACCAATTAAAATTAATTAATAATAAAAACAAATAAAATAATAATAAAACAAATAAAATAATAATTAAAATAAATAAAATAATAATTAAAAGCTGAAAGTTATTAAAAATAGATAAAATATTTAACAATAATTAATAAAGTAATAATTAAAATTGATTTTCAAAATTTTTAATTAATTAATTAATAATTGAAATAATAATTAAAAATAAAAAATGGTTTTCGGTTTTGGTTCCGAACAGATTCGATTATCGGTTAGCAAATAACAAGAATATTTTCAACTCGGGCAAAACCGAACCGATAACCAAATTTGTCGGTTTTCGGTTAACCAATTGTCGATTCGGTTCGGTTCGGTTCTAACCGAAAATCGAAACCGTTTAGACACCCCTAACTACACGGAAACGAGATCGATAGAATTCCTACGCGTTCCAATAATTAATAACATCCCAAGAAATGTAAGCCATGCACGAGAAACATTTATGGCCTTCACATTAAATCGACCGAGCCCAGAAAATCCACACTGCATCAATACTTTCTGTCATCTTTATGCAATAAAAATAAGTTGCATTAATTGCCCACACTCAAAATCAGCCTCTCAATTAAATTACAGTCACGTAAAAGCGCCACTACGCTTAGGCAGTAAATTCCACATTATCACCATTCTTCACAAAACGCAACATCTAGGTTAAAAATAGTTGAAGCCTTGTGACCAATCTAGTTCATTTCATGTGATCTTTTCCCATCTCACACATATTTCTGTGACTTGCTTCAATACTATTTCCTCTCACCTTTTCTATTTATATATTTGCCCCTAACTCCTTCATTTTCTTCATCTTTTCCGATTAGAGTTTCCACCGTTTTTATTTTTGTCGAACATCGACGGCAAAAGTTCAGGGAAAAGGGCACGATCGGACAACGTGTGAGATGAAGAAGGGATCGACACTTATGTTTCTTGTCTTGATGTTGCATCTAGCGACCCTACATGCAACTCGTATTGGCAAACTACATACATGTATGGTTTTAAATTTATTTTCTCGATTTTCTGCATTTTTTGAATCAGAATACTGTTTTAATATTAGATTTAGAGGATGTTTGGCAAGTTTATAAGCTTTTAAAAACAGCTTCTAAGCTCATGCAAAGTGTTTGGCAAAATAAGTTCATAAAGCGAACATAATTTGTGAAAATAAGTTTAATAAACATATGTTCTCCAAAAATAAGTAACTCAACCCCAACTTAGTTTTTCATAAAGCTTATAAGTAACAGTAAATTTACCAAAATAACCTTACTATGGTTCGTTATTTTCTACATATACACTATCGACTTCAATTCTCGTCAATTTTCTCTTTAACTATGATTTTCTCTCTCTAACTCATGATTCTTTATTTAACTTATAAGCTCAATTATCTAAAAACTTTGACAATTTATAAAATTTCTTGAGTATTATGTCTTATAAGCACTTTATAATAAGTTTAGCCAAACACCCTCTTAGTACGTGACAAGAACATGACATGCATAGTGCTCCAACGATCATTTCAACCCTAAACTTTTGTTGCATGAATCATCATGTCCTTGATCAATATATATTAAAGATTAATTCATGATGAAACTTCTTTTTGACTAATTGATCAGCTAAGTAATCTTTATCATTTTTTATTAGCAGATCATGGCCGTGAAATCCAATCACAATACACTCGAAGTAACACACTGATGAGATTCAAATTCTATCGAATCGGTCCTACCCCGTTGAAGCATGCACTGCAGGTCGCCGGGTCACGCTTACCTGATTGTACCCACGCTTGTGGGTCTTGTACCCCATGCCGGCTAGTCGTGGTCAGCTTCGTCTGCTCGTCCATTGAAGAGGCTGAGACTTGCCCTATGGCTTATAAATGCATGTGTCACAATAAGTCGTACCCTGTGCCATGATTAGGGCTGTCTATTCGGTACGGGTCGGGTACTCTACCCGAAAAAATCGGGTACCCGAGAAATTTCAGGTCGGGTATCGGGTACCCGACGACCGATTCCCAAATAGTCACCCCTAGCCATGATATGTTGGATTAATTCAAATTTTGAATGACTTAATTTTTGTTTTTCAGTTTGATTTTCGATTCGTACTATCTTTTTTTTCCCTTTACGATTATATGCATTACTTTTTAGTAATATAAAGTTAAAATATTTCGAATTGAGTTAATTATGACTTGCATGTAGGATCAACTAAAGTTGAAGTTTTTATTTATTTAGAAAATAGGTTATTACAAAAAGTAAAATAAAAAAGATTAATAAGTAAATGTGAAAGAGGTTTTCAACTAAACATTGCTTAGCTGGCATGAGGAAAACAGAACATTCATCGAAAAATTATGATGATTTACCTCATGTAAAAGTCGTTGGTTGAACATTCAAGAAATCTTTTGTTGTGCAAATTCTACAAAAAGGAAAAAAGAAAAGAAAAAAAGAATTATAACGCGATTTTTTAAAAGTTGTGAAATCTACCTACTTCTTATCACTTCAATCACTTTATAACCTTCTCTTAAATAATCATATCGGACAAAAATGATCATCTTGAGTGGGACGAAGAGAGTATGAATTAGCTAACAAGCTCACGGATCAAATTTTTGTTCAATTTCTTATGACATTTATATATCACCAGAAATCAAAGTTAATAGTAATAATTTTAGTGCAAAAAATACACTTGCATTTTGATGCAGTTACTGCATTGATTTTTTAGGGTAATTTTTTGATATTTCTCTACTGATTTGACTTGATTAATGGAATCTCTTCTTTAAAAATTAAAATTGAATTCTTGCAATTATAACATACTGTATAAAACAAAATAAAACAAAATAAAATTTATATTTTGCGTAGTCTGAAATTATATCTTTTCCACACAATTCTTTGCCCTTTCCTTTTCCATCTCTTTTCCCATATATTCTGGAGCAATCGAAAAAGCTACGAATCGAGCAATGTCATTGCAAAATGCCTTATTCTCGAAATCTCTGTCACCATCATCATCACCTTCTCCATTATAGCAAATTTTCATCCTTCATTTTCATTTAATTGATTCTTTCCAATTAAGGAAACAGGAGCTGGGCTTTCCCTCTTTAAACAGAGATTTTTTACAAAATCAAGAATCTTTTTATTTGTTTTTTCACATGAGGTAACTCGAGGTACTGCAGCTTTCGCCTTTGAAAATTTTAAGCATTAATTTGTTGGTTAGTGGTAATGATTTTGTTGTGCTTGTTCTTTTTGTTATGCAAAGATGGTAACATAATGTGCATGCCTTTCTCTTTTCTTTTTTGAGAGGGTTATGGAATGATTAAGGTTGAATTAGAGAGGCTAAGCATGGGTTGGAGTAATTATTGGGTTAATTTTGCATTGTGAAACTGCTTTTCATATCCCTTTTGGTGGCAAAGGGTGTGGGAATCTGATCTCCCACATTTCTTTCTCTGATGAAATTAAGGCGGCGAAAATGTATTCCTTCTTGTGCCTCTCACCAAGGAGTAAGCTGTTGCATCCATATTCCTTTCTATGCTCGTGTTTCGTTCTTCGATTTGGCGAGGGAGATGACAACGGAGAACCTTTATGCTGTAGAATGATAGTAGATTGTGGTTTTTCACCGCGGATTATGTGATGCATTTGCTTCTAATGCCTGCACAAACAGAAGTTAATGAATATAGTTGATGTTATGTTGTCTAAGAATGAGTTCCGTGGCAAACAATCTTCAAGGCTTTTTTTTGTTTATGATAAGAATAAAGCTGCATTTTGTTGTCCGTGCAATTTGTACTGTCAGTTTCTTTATATCATTTTAGCCATTGATATTGATTATCCGCTGCCATATCGTCTTTTGCTGCTTCTTTTTTCCATCCCTTTCGAAGTTGTATCAGTGCTATTTTCAAATTTCAAGTATCAAACCTATGTTTCAAGCTACTCCGTTTGCATATACGAAGCCAGAAGTAATCATCATAGTGTTCAGTAGTTTTGTTTTCTTGAGCTTCAATGCTGTTTTCCAGTATTGTACCTCGGTTTAGTACTCTCTCTCTCTCTCCATAATATATGTGTATATATTGTGTTAGTTTCTTTGTTTGCTTTTCCCCTAGTTTTACATATAGAACTGTACATTATAATCTCTAAGTGTATAGTTCGATTTTGTAATCCAGGTGAACTCCAACTTAGATGTTTTGAATCACGTTTGTTCATAAGGGTGTTTGTGTTCAGGTTGATGAAGATGAAGTGTACTGGGACGGGAAGAAACGAGACAAAGAATCAGCATGGTTACATAATTCTGCTCACGTAATATCACAGTTAGCTCAGTGCTTTAGTGAGTAGAGATTGTTTAAACTTCAGTCCAGAATTGCATCTATGCTTCTCTAAACTCTCTCTCCTCTGTCCGCTTCTTATTAGCTACGGCATATATTTAGATTAATGTATGAATATTGGGTGATTCAACTTTTTCCGTTATATCGGTCCAAGTAGTCTGTACTTCTGTCTCTTCTTCTTGTATATTTGTGTATTAAACGGAGAGGGAAGTGGAGAGTGAGTTTATCCAACCGTTTTACATTACATATTCTGTTCATTTTGTTCCTGATCCGTTTATTTTGTAGCTAATGCTATGGTTGGACCACGATCATGGGTAGGAGCATTCTTTAGCCGCACCAACAATAGAAGATTTGGGAGTTCCCAATTTCTCGACTACTCTTTGACCCCTATTCAGGTGATTAGTGTACTTAATTTTGTTCGTTCATATGTTTACTGTATGTCTGTGTGTATAATAGTAGAATGACAATAGCTCTGCTGTGGCCGGTAACATTCTTGATTTCTTCCAGGAAGAAAGACTGCAAAGCCTTAAAGAACGTCTAGGAGTTCCTTATGATGAGATGCGGAGCGAACATCAAGTATGCTTTCTGCACGTTTTCCTTTCTTCTCTCGATAATCAACCAAGATGCAGAAAAGGGAAAGATAAAACAAACAAATAAAGTGCCTAATTTGCCACAAACTCACAGAATCTAAGTGGTTTTCTTGAGACTCCAAGATTTGTGAGTTTGACTGCATAATATTTTCCAAACTTTAACGACTTCATAGTCCGACTCCGTTGCCAGGAGGCTCTTCAAGCCTTGTGGGACGCGGCCTTCCCCGATGTTAAGCTTAAAGGTATGATTTCCGAGCAGTGGAAAGATATGGGCTGGCAGGGAGCAAACCCGTCTACTGATTTCAGGTGCCGTTCCACCTTTAGCTTCTTCTTCATGTATGGAAATGCTGAAAGCCCTCTAAGCTTGAAAATTCAGATCAATAGTAAAAAGCAATTTGTTTAAGAGGCACACTTCGGTGCATCCTTACTAATTAAATCTTGATTGTAATTAATAAATCCTAATTGGGGATTGGTGAACCCTAATTTGTTTAAGAGGCACATTAGCTTTTGCCTTTTGTTTTGATTCCTCAATGCTACTTACATGAGTTGTTAAGTCCATGGTATTTTCTAGTAGTCTCGTTGTATATGTATGTCTGCATTTTACATTCTTGCATATGTATTTGGTTTGATTTTTCTCACCCTCGCCTCAATACTGTCAGCTACTCGACCAATTATCTGCATTATGTTAGTGAATTCTATCCTGAGATTTCAATTCTTCACATTATATATGATTCGTGTTGGCTTCAGGGGCTGCGGCTTCCTCTCACTCGAAAACTTGCTATATTTCGCCCGAACTCACCCGGTATGTTTTTTCAGCTGCTATAATTGAACTTCTGATGAACTTTGGTAGTTTGGTATGTTTCAGTTTGTGGCATGGTTTTGACTAATACGAAACATTTGAAGGCTACTTTTAGTAGGTTACTTCTAAAGCAAGCTGGAGAGCGTTCGGAATGGGAGTACCCGTTTGCTGTTGCTGGCATTAACGTTTCGTTTATGCTGACTCAGATGCTTGACTTATACTCAGGTGTGTTAAATAATGGGGTAAATATCACTTTCTAACTCAAAGTATGCACATTTTCTCATTAATGGGTCCAGGCCCACTTTTCCGGTCTGAAAAGTCGTGTTGGCGACCGGAAAATTGCATAAGGAAATTGGCTTTCATTTGAGTACAATTTCCTTGAAGATTAAAAGTGGGCTCCTCCTAGATTCAAAAACAAAATCAGCTAATTGGATAGTAGTCTATCATTTTCGAAAGTGCGGGACATTTTTGGAAGGAAAACAAAACGTGCATACTTTGGGCTAGAAACTGACATTTGCCTCCGACAATGTAGGTTTATGTATATGCTTAGCATGCCCGGAAACATTCACGTCGACATTCTTTATTTATCAAAATTATATCTAACTCTTAACTACTTCAAAATCTTATTTTGCAGAAAAGCCCAGATGTCTTCCTGGATTTAACTTTCTCACATTATTAGGAGGTAAAGTGACATAAAAAAAAAACTCGAGTTTTGGCATTGTTTTCTTTGCTTCCATGCTCAACTTTACTTAGTGAGACGTCGTGCTACTGCAGAGGATGAAGATGCATTCGACATCCTCTATTGTATAGCTTTCACGATGATGGACGCTCAGTGGCTTGCCATGCATGCTTCATACATGGAGTTCAATGTACTCTCTCTCTCTCTCTCTCTCTCTCTAACAAGATAGTAAGTAAACTTGCAATTCATTTGTTCAGGAAGTGCTGCAAGTAACAAGAACACAATTGGAAAGAGAATTGTCTTTAGAAGATATTCGAAGAATACAGGATTTGCCAGCTTACAACTTTTTGTTTCAATAGTTATATTAATATACATACTTAGTTCCAAGATTTAGAAGCAGTGGGGTTTTTCGCCACGTAAATACTTCGTCTACTTGTCTGTTTTATGGTGTATTTAGAGATGCACCGGGCGGATTAATTGCCCGGTGTAGCATCTCCATCTATTTCGGGCTTAAAGCCAGCTCCAAGATAAGTTGGGTCATGTGGATGGCCGTCGGTGTGACATTTGATTTAAGTCTATAATTCATTAGTTGTAGCATATACGACATCTTATTTTTGTACATCACCCTTTTTTTTTCCTGAATTAGTGTTTTATGTCATAATTTTACAAAAATTATGTTAATGTTTTCAATCTTTGCTTGCCTTCAATATAAATTTTTTAGTTGATCGATTTTCAATGTAATAAGGGTAAAATGATTCAATTTCTTCATTTTCTTAGCATACGATTCTTTGACGATAAATGACACTTGTTCAAGAATGGAGGGATTAAATGCTACATTGGTCTACACGCACTAAATGGTGCAATTTTAGGCTTTTCAGCATTTTCTTCTCCGACTTGATTATTGAATGATTATAATCAAGGATATCCACAAAACAATGAACTAACTTTATCGTGTCAACTTTTTAGCATAACATTTGCTATTGCGCAATTGGAGAAATTCTATAGAACATGTATGTGTATTACATCATCTTTCATATGATAATATTATCATGTGAGAGAGAATGTAAATTAATAAAATATTATCATGTGAAAAAGAATATAGTATATCTATACGTTCTATCGAAATTACCTGCGCAATTGATCCATAAAGCAAAATAAAATATGATTATACATCCAATAAAAATTTTCTACACAGAAATTCGAATGGTTTGATGCAATCATCACGCAATGAGGTATGGAAGATGTGTAATGGATAGAGGAAAAAAAGCATTGGGATTCTTTGGTGGGATGCCACGATTCTCATGCTTTCTATTTCTTTATCTTCAAAGAAAATTCGACAAACTGATTCAACACTTTGACATCAAATTTTGATCGTGGGAAAAAAAATTGATTCTTTTCTTTGTAAAATTCAAGATTTTTTTTAAATAATAAAAAGTTCAGATCATTTTTCGAAAAGACTTCAAAGTTCAGGGTGACTTCAATTGACCTAAAATTATTGTATGTCATGAGGTCTACTTTCATTTGTTACTCTTTCGACCTATTTTGATGTATAAATTTTGTTCTAATTTATATTTTAGATTATTAATCTTTTACTTGGATATACGTAGCTAGGATTATCTCGTTGATTTGGCTGATAATCCATTATGCTTATTCTTTTTGCCTCCTGATTATGAGAAAGAAGTTTAATATCATAAACCAGTTATTTTTCCTCTAATGGCACACTACTAGTACTTGAACTGCTCAAATTTATAGCATTTTCTTGAGCTTGAGGGGATTATTTGAAGGAGACACCAGCATTAGAAAATTTTCAACTATCTACTGAAGAACATGAACTCTCTTGAAATTTCATTTCGTGAATATAAATTATCGATTAGGTTGTGCTCTGGCGATTGGACGACACATTCAACTGTGACCTCAACAAATTCCTCGACCGGAAAGTCCAGGCCTACGCCGTCCCTATCGATGATATCTACTCCTTCAAATTCTCTTTTTAATAATGTAGGAGAAACGATACTCGTTTAATCTGAGGTGGAAAAAAAAATCCACCTCTAATAAGATGTCATCCTATTCAATTTTTCCGTATCAAAAAAAGATTTTGGGTTATAATTTAATGTATTTCTCAAAGTTCATGACATTTAAGAAAAACATGAAAGTGAGATCCTAAACTAAAAACCGTTCAAAGTTGATATCATAAACTATAATTAATCCAATAATCTTGTCTATCTTAATGACAAGTTAAACAAAACACAAGCTTAGTATAATTTCTTCCTTTAATATAGGAAATCTCTGGCAGCATTGAAGTATTCATTGTTGACAAATTGTTTGTCAATTCCTATGTATTATTGTATGGAAGTTGATAGTTGGTTGTTGCACTTGCATTTGTGATTTAATGTTATGTCGTTCTTCCAAATATAATAAATCTTTATTTAGGTGGACCATTTTATACTTTCTTTTTTAATTTCAAGTGGGTCACTCGAAAAAATAAGTCAAATTAAAATCAGATTTCCTAGTCATGGAGAAAATTTCGATTTCAATTTCCAACAACCAACCAAGAGCATTGTGCAATAGTGATGGATCATAGATGAAATGTATTTTAATAATTTTTATAAATATATATTCTCTTGACTTATCCTCATCCTTTCCTAAAATGCTTCAATTATTATAGGGAGACTTTTAAGATTTTATCTTTTACTTTTCTTTTGTGTAGATGTGGGCGTGATTCAAGCTCCTAGTTTTTCAATCTTGAGATCGTTAATCAATCAATTAGGTCAGCAAAATTAAAATTATAAGCTAGATTTTACCAGGAATTTGAAGTGGGAAATATTTTTTTGAAATCTTTTGTGAAACTGATGCGGCGTAAGTTGCGGAAGATTTTATGAAACGCGCGGATCATCCGAAGAACTGTATGTAATCGCAGTTTAGTGTTTTTCGGGTTATTTTGCAATTCGGATTTTGTTTGGGCCTTTTGGCATTTCTTGTATTTTCGGAGATTAGGGTTAGTATTTAATCTCCGTTTGTTTCATTCGTTGGCGACTTTTGACATTTTATGAAATCGAAATTTATCTCTTATCGTCAATTCTCGGTATTCCTTTGAAACAACGAGTTTTGATCTTGTTCTTTCTGTTCCACGCACGCACGCTGCATCAGAAACCGAGGATGAACTTCCTTTATGAAATCCAATTTTAAAAAAGAATATTTATTTTTCTTCTATTTAATTTAAATATTTGATGTAGATATCTCACGCAATCAATGTCAAATTAATGGGCACCTTCCTGCACGATCTTTTACAGCAGTTTTGCATGTTATGAAGGTAATTTTCAACTCTTATAAATGGACCATCCCTCTTTAGCAACTAACTAAATATAAAATTATTTCACTGAACATATAAAATTATTATATTATGATGATATTTTAAATCATTGAATTATCTTTAGAAATTAAAATATATAAAATATAATAGGCATGTTTAAATTTATAAGAATACAATGTCTAGTATAATTTTGTCTCTTTTAGTTTGTAGATTATATTTATATAGAAATAATATTTCTCCAAATGCATTAGTAAATAGTTATTTTTCTCGTAGGATAAAAACTAGATGAATCAAAGGCAAAAGTAGCAAATACCATTAATTGTGTGTATTGATCTAGTGATAGAGTGGTTATTGTACGAGGTCAAAGATCTCGAATTCGAGTCCACTATGCTATGACTTGTAAATTTCTGTATTTAATTGAAAACAAAATACCATTAATCATTGATGAACTTCTGTCCGAACAGGAACATTTGCACTAAAATTGTTGCCCCATTAAATTTACTTTTTGTGATTTCCTTTTATCTTATTTTTATTTAAAGTCTTTTTTTAGATGAGAGAACTTTACAATGGATATTTAATGTTATATATTTTACAAAATTATGCTCCTGTAAAGAATTTATAGATAAAATAAAATAAAGAAAACATATTAGGAAAATCATGTATGATTTATTCGACTTATAAAGGCTTACACTCCATACGTTTACCATTATATTAATTGTTGACTACATTTGACCTATGCTTTATGTCAAACTGGATTATTACTGCATAGTATAGTATTAAATTTCGTATTTATTTTATTAGTATGTAATAACATAATATTAGAGTATAATCTTTTTTTTTTTTGATATCATAGTGAACCCGTAGCCGCTACCTTAGGTGCGCACTGGGTAAACCTCACGTTCCTGTGCAATAGCCTGCAAACCACACATGCAATGTCTAAGTACAATTTTGTCTTTTATATAGTTTGTAGAGGCGTTTGGTGGGGTTCGAACATGTGACCTCTCGACCACATGAATCCACCTTAACCATTGGGCTGTCTCTAGGGGACAAGAGTTTCATCTTATATCGACTAAAACTTGTGTGCGGACGTTTGCAAATCATATATTATTAATTAATCAATTATTAATTATTTCTTTACTATTCTTTAATTTTGTTTTCTCTTTTTTCGGCCAAGATAAAGTTAATTGGACATATTTCTTTTGAAAGCTTGGATGTTTCCTCATTCTTTATTTGGAGTCGTAACGGTTTCTCAAAACATGATCAAATATATATGCTGAAATACTAACGAATATTATATATATAACAAAGTTGTGAAATCAAAGTAAGTTATTCCCTTAAAAATGGTTTGAAATTAATCAATATAATATTTCTTGATTAAAAACTTTACCTAAAATCAACTCAAATTTTCAGTAAAAAGGAAAAAGAAAAATTATTATATAGCTTCACGACACAAACATAATCTGGTAAGATGTGACGCAATGATTTGGTTACTCGACTTGATTTCGTACACGAGTAAAAGTAAGAAAGCATCCATGCATGTAAATCGTGGGAAATATTTCCTTTTTCATTTTCTTTCTGAATATATATGTAATTCAATTTACAATTACAAAATAAATTGGATCAACAAAATAAAATCTGATATAAAATTGAAACAATTAATTATAAAATAGGAGTATAAAACTTCTGTAAGACCATATGAGGGATAAAGATTTGCTTGACATCCAAATATTGGCTTGTTAGACAATCTGAGCCAGACCTCTCCAAAAGTAAAAAATACTACTCCCTCTGTCCCATTTAAAATGTCTCATTTTTCTTTTTGGGTTCTTCCATTACACAAATGTCTCATTCCCTTTTAAGAAATAATTATCTCTTCAAAAAGTGTGGGTCATACTTACTTTTTACCACTTTAACTACTTTATATGTTTCTCCTAAATACTCGTATCCAAAAGAAATGGGACACTTTAGGTGGGACGGAGGGGGTATATGATTTGGGATCCCAATGGGCGCACATGATGGGCCAGCGCCTTTTGGAAACACGCTTTTGCTACTCAACCGAAAAAACAAGAGCATAAAACATGTGATTTGGTCCCCCAAGAGTCGGGTTTAGCTCGTGACTCAATATTTCATATAATTCATTGACTTAATAATTGAATAACATGTCAATATACATAACATTTAATTAAATAAATATATTTTTCATGGCATTTTGGAGCAAGAATTATTAATTTTGTAGCAAATAGTTCCGCGAACTTTTGAATCTTAAAAAATATAATTATTTGTTGATAGTAACTTTTGTGACCTACAAAACCCTAAACTTTTTATTTAAAATGTTTATTAGCAACTGTGTCTTTAATATAACTGAATATACGAAATCCCAATATAATCTTTAATATGGGTATTCTTCATGTCGACATCTCAATCTTTTCCTTCAAACTCTCTTTTGGCTCAATTTGGTAAATATCTTGAGTGTGTGGAATATTTTGCTCAATGCATGACATTACATATCACAGAAACACGTGTATTATGCGTGTGTTGGTCAGTGGTAGAGTGGTTAATCACCAGGCAAAAAAGGTAGGGTTCGAGTCCACCGTGACGCGACCTTTAAATTTATTAAATTGACAAAAAAAAACACGTGTATCATCATGTGACGTGTGTTAAAAGTGGTAGAGTGGTTAATCAAAGTGCCGGATTCGAGTCATGACGCGTCCTTTAAATTTTGTATTAAAAAACGTATATCATGTGTTAGATGATATATCATATATAGATGAAATGATATAAATCAATAAAAATTTATTTTACAAAATATGCATAATTTGGATGGTTAAGCACTTAATAATAAGAATTACACTTTAATCTTTATCTTGGAAAATTAGTGTGATTTATTTTAAATTTTAATTCTTATGTGGTATGAAAGGCTGAAAATCCTTAAAATAAGAAACGTGTTACAACTTTCCTATATTCTCATCTTACAACCTAAGCCAAGAATTCTATTAAAAAAATTAAATGATTAAAAACCTAAGACAAATATTCTAATTATTAGATCTCAATATTAAATGCGGCATGATATTGACCAAATTAACCCTCTTAGTCTCAGCATATGTCTAAGAAAAACCGCATATTTGAGTGTGAACACGAATGCATACAATTGAAAAATGTGGCAACCTGTCCACTCGTTGGGCCCCACCTCTGATAGTCTGATAATCGATAGACTTATCCACAATAATTCTCTTTTTATTTTATTTATTTTATTTTTTTCCTTTTTAACTTTGCGTTTGATTCACAAGTTTTGTTTTGCTTTTGAGGGTTAATACATCAAAAGATTAGTAATTCAGCTAATCAAGGAATTAATTAATAGGGATTAGTGCTCGTATTAAATTTCAATGAAGTTAAGATGTTCCATTAAATCTTTATTTTCTTGAGATTTTTGCCCTAATAGAATTTTCTAGAGATTTTTGCCCCATAAGTCACATTTTTTTTCCCGTTAAAGACACTATTTCTTTCCTTCCGAATAAACACATATTTTAGAATTCTATAAAAAATAATATCAAACTTTTCATTTTTATTCATATCCCTTTAAGCACTCTATTCATATATAGATTAAGGGAAAATGGGATTTTCTTTTCTATTTCACAAATAGACTTATTGAATTCAATATATGGATAAATAGATCGATCAGTAGATTCACGTATGAGATCTTTCTACAATGAGATTTCTATAGACAAGAATGGTATCTGTAGCCTATGGCCATGTTTTATTCGGAGTAACAAAATAAAAATAGTATTTCAGGGAGATAGGCTGAATCTGTAATGTAAATCTGGAGTCTAGGTAGGGCACTAACTTGCCTGTAATCTCCAATACTAATTCTTTAGTCGTTCGATCTTCCATGTAATCATTAAAAATAAAAAATAAATTTAATCACCTTCTTAATACACAATTTTATGTTATTTATCACATGTTCAAATCTCACTAACTCTTTTATAGGTATGAATCTGTCACATCTAATTTTTCAAGTATAATATTTCCATCCTATATGATTTGCAGGTTATTCCACAGGTTTACAGGTTATTCCACAGGAACGTAACGAGCTACGACTTTCCCTCGTCAACCAGAAAGAAAAGAAAAGATCTACTCATTTACGTCTACAAAAACAAGTTTTAATATAACTTCACTAACCAATTAAGGAAAAAAAACATCGTTCATCAGCACAACTACTTTCTATAGTACATCGAGTAAGAAAAACACACCATTACAAACTAGTTCACCTTCCTCACAAGCCATCTCTTGCAAAACTTTTTTTACAAGAAAAAAGGAAAGAAAAAAAAAAGCAAAAGCCTTCAACGTTGGTCTCACTTGTCCTAAAATATCAACAAAAAGACCAGCCCTACCAAAGCTCAATGACCACGAGGCTATGTAAGCGGCAGCTGCTGATGCACGACGGCCTGTCTCGTGCGGGGCTTCAGAGACGACGACGTAAGGGGGTGTTTTGGTGCGAGTTGATTAGCCATGCCGCATTCCCATGAAGTAATTGAAGTCGTGATGTTGGACCCTCAACTGCTTTAGCCAAGAGTCGGCCACGCTCAAGAGCGACGCCATCCTCTCCTGGTCGAGGCCATTCTTGTCCGACAGCCACACGTCCCCTTGCATTTTGTAACTTGCCAAACCGAATGGAGGGAGGGAGATGCTTTCCCCTTCCTTCCTTTTCCTCTTCAAATTCTCATCGTCATCTCCCAAGTCCATATCTATCATTATCCCCGGCCATTTAATCACGTTTCAAGAAAACGGGAAGGAATTTGAAAATGAGAGGATGATAGGGTTCCGTGTTCATACCTTGAAACGAGGAAGAAAGGGTGTGGTACGTGAGGAAGCACGTTTGCAGGTCTCTAATGGTTCTACCAGTGGGAATGTGATAGATAGGGTACCTAGATCGGGTGAAAATGGATTTAGTCGCGTAAGCCATAATTTCTTGACTCCATATTGAATCAAATACGCGTATATCAATCAAGAATCAATTACGTTTAGAATACTAACCAGGCAATCGCCATCCAACTAGCCGGTGAAAGATCTACACTTCTTAACGACATTAATCTCGGGTGTCTTTGAGCTAAGCTACTAATCTGAGAAGCAAATAATCAAGAAATTCAATACAGCAAGAATATATTCACTACCAAATCATGAGTAACACGAATGTAGAATAAAGTTGACGCCCTATAACAAGACAAGACACGAATTAAGAAAGGAAAACCGGCCAAATATGTTTTCACAAGTCAAAAAAGTTTACAACTTCTTTACAATATGCCCCATTATTTGATTCTTCCATATCACATCCACAAATAATCTACTTCTCCTTTATTGATTCCTCACCAACACTAGTAACCTTAGACTTTATCAAGACACGGTGAAATCAAACACGAAATCAAGCTCGTTAAAAAGGGTTACCTTGTCCGTGAGAGGGACCCTTCCGTAGGGGGACGATCTCTCGAAGTATTGAAGGTAGAGATTACCCAATCTTTCATTCTGATGCCACAAATCCTGCTCGCATATCCCCTCCTCGGACGAGCACCCGTCCCACCTCGACAACTTCTCATTCTCGCTCTCATCGCTAAACGAATCACTGAACGAGTCCCTTGTCTCGCTCACGGAATCAGTCTCTTCCCTACACCAAATTAGACTTGAATCAAATCAAAATGCACATTTTCTCATCTCAGCTTAGCAATGCCACTCAAAACAACACGAATTCACATCATCTTCAAATATTAGCAATCGCAACGTATACTATGAATTAAACCCTCTATCAAGAACTCAATCTATCAAAGCAAGAACTCAATCAAATCCGAGTTCAAATAACAACAATGATCAACTCTGCAAAATGTGATTACCTCAAACAGTTTGCAGATGAGCTGCTGGTGAAAATCTGGATTGCTGAGAGGTAAGGCACGAAGTATTGGATGAGATGTTGGTCGTCATCGGAGACGATCGGAACTCCGGCGCCGTAAGCACTCCATTCATCAAAGCTATTCCAAAGATCAGCAAGAACAAAATAGTCAACTTTTTCCCTCTCCCATGGATGCCACAGCCTATTAAGCTTCCTCGTTTCACTCTGTCAAACCCATCAACAGAAAAGCAATTAAACAAAACCCATCAATCAATAGAGAAACGAATTAAGGGGTTCAAACAATTTATGCAATTGGAATTGTGGGGAGGGAGAAAAATCAAACCTTGGAGAGGAACTGAGATGGGGCGAGGGGCGTTGTGCAATCCAAGAAGCTTTCAAGGTTTGTTGTCTGCATTGAGACCTTGTCAAAGATCAATATGATTTTCCCTTCAACGCGGCGAGATAAAGAGAGAGAATTTCCTGTGATTCTCTCTCCTAACTCTATTTGAAAGTTGGCACAGGAGGAGGGAGAAAAACAGAGGAAGGGAAAAACAAAAGGATTTTACGAGGAGAGGAAGAGAGAAATTGACGGGATTTTCTTTTCTCTCTTTCTATGTGAGAGGGGAGAGAGAGAGACAGAAAAAATTGGTCTTAAGAAACAAAGATTACTACCCTTTGACGTTTGGACAAACCATTAGCATAAACCGCAAGTCTTTATCATTTCTACTTTTGATTCTTTTTTTATTTCCCTCGGAATTTAATATTTCAACAAGATTTCTGATCACCGGGAAAACCGGCCTCCGACCAGATTTCACCTAAAACCCAAAAATCCAATCTTTCTCTGACCAAAGCCCGAATTTTTTTCCCTCACCCATCAATTTAATGGACAAACCCACAAACCCAAAATTTGTAATCAAGATAAAAAACAACTCACATTTCAAACATTCATTTTTCGATTTCTTTCCCAGAAAATGACATGCACTTGTTTCCGTAATTCGAAGATAATTCCCGCGAATTACGCTTTCTAGTGCGTGTGCTGTGTGTGAAAGAGAAAGAGGACAAACTTGGAACAAAGGAGTTCTGATAAAACAACGTCTGATTCACGCGAGGAGGAGGAAAGGGGCAGGCGTTTTGTGAGGCAGTAAGTATGAAAAATTGGATCTTTTTTCAG
Source organism: Salvia rosmarinus (assembly GCA_036937905.1). Classification (NCBI taxonomy): domain Eukaryota; kingdom Viridiplantae; phylum Streptophyta; class Magnoliopsida; order Lamiales; family Lamiaceae; genus Salvia; species Salvia rosmarinus. Next base: position 1,650,822 of record CM072822.1, read on the forward strand.
CTAATATACTCGAAATCAACAGAAATTAATGGGTTCTTTTTTGCTTTTCTTTTTTTTTTGATAAAAGGGAATCAACTTTTCTTTAAAAAGCGAAACTGAAGTGATGTAATTCTGTTTAGTCTATGCATCGAGTTTGAAAACCGGAATTTTGGTCACCACTGGTAAAGCAGGGGCCCGAATGCGTGTGCTGAGAGAGAAGAGAGAGGAATCATGAACGCTAAAACAGAAGTGACAGATTTCTCATTTCTTCTCATTTTTATGGCATTATCTGTCAAACTCCTCCGTGCTTTGTAATGAGGAGAAATTGAAGTCGGTTTTGTAGGCTTCCATCCGTAAATCTAACTTACTCTTTGCTCCTAGAGCACGTTTTATCGACCTACCCAATTCGTGAAATTACTTCCATTCAATTGAATGATACCATTGCATACGGATTATCTCCATTATGCATCCGTAGAATCTCTCGATTTGATTATCCTCCATTCGATCAACTTCACTTTCTCAGATTTCGTCGATATAAGAACTTGAGCTTCCTTCACTCTTCTTCTTCCTCTTCTTGATATGCACTCTCTTCTTCAGCTAATAAATTCCATGCCGTTCTTCTCGTTTTCACCATTTATGTTGGGTGCGTAAACAATTATCTAGCATGGCTCTGATACCATGTAGAAAACCATAGAGGTACAAGAGAAGTGCGAGAAAAGGAATAATGGTTTTCTTATTAATGCGTAACCACATCACGGCGCCTTCACCCTTGCACCATGGCTCCATTCATCGGATCTCGGTATCTCTATAGGTTCTTTTTGCTTTTCTTTTTTTGATAAAGGGAATCAACTTTTCTTTAAAAAGCGAAACCAGTGATGTAATTCGGTTTGTCTATGCATCGAGTTTGAAAACCGAATTTTGGTCACCACGGTAAAGCAGAATCAACTTTTCTTTAAAAAGCGAAAGCGGTGATGCGAATCGTGTCTTGAAAGATACGTCTACTTAATTCTTTGGATTTATGTTTCTTCTTCTTATTATTATTATTATTATTATTATTATTATTATTATTATTATTATTATTATTATTATTATTATTATATTAAGCAGTGCTAAATGGATCAATTTGGTGATGGTCCGGATCAATAATATTTGTTCTTTAATAAGTAAATAAAATGTTCCAGGCATTTGAAAAACTACAAATGCTTGTTATATATACATATATTATAAATCTAAAATAGACCATATATCATATATAAATGATATACACTATATAAGTAATACTATAATATATATATATATATATATATAATTGATATTTTGCATATTTTATATAATATACGTGTGATTTAGATGCTATTATATATGAACGTTAGTTTTATATAATATACATCCAAGATAGCGTGGTTTTCCATGAATACAAAAAAAAAAGTGATTCCATTATTTCTTTAAAGGATCCGGATTAATTTTCATGACCGGCTTACAATTATTTAAAGTATTTATTGAACTCTAATCCACTATTAACTAATTTAGCTAACATTTTTTAAATCCCATTATTGATCTTATACTCATAATTAAGGGTTAAAAAAAGTAAAAGTTCTTTAATCCAACCTAAGTCACCAAATTGGTTTGCTGCTTTGTGAAGAATTAGTTAATGTGTTTGTTATTGTTGGATCGAGGAAAATTACTAATTTACTACTGTCTCTTTGGTGTCTCTTAAAAAAAATTTAAAAAAAAAAGAAAGAAAAGAAATTGCATGCATATTCATCTCTATTATCAATAAAATTTGATACATTTAAAATTTGATAATTATCTGTGTATATACATTTACCATGATAATTAAAAAAATTATAAAAATAAATTTATATACTTTCTTAAATAGTATGTGTAATTTTACAACTGAGAACACTTAAAAACAACAGATGGAGCATCATATTATCAATAATATATTTTGTATATACTTTGTTCTCTCGCGTGTATTAAAAATTATTTAATTCAAGATTATTCAGATAAACTATTTGTGCTACTCTTATTAATGAAGTTTGGGGTTCATATATAAAAATTTAATGTACTATATATATATGAAAATAATATATATTTCCATCTAGAGGACGTAATTATTTATTGTCACCAAATGACAACTCTTTTAATTTGTTCGATTATTTCTTAAACTGAAATCAAACTTCAAATCTGTCCCATAGTTCATAAATTTTCTTTTAGGCCGACCATGTTCATCTTAACAAAAAGAATCATATTAAATTATGTTATACCAACTTTACTTTATTTGTGCAACCAGCAATCGAAATCAGAGATTTCAAATCGAGACGTTTGCCGTAGCACAATTACTATGTTAGGATGAAACAAAAGTTGATTCATTTTTGGACGTTCTCCATAAAATAAAATAAAATAAAAGAATCTAAGGAATAAAGGTTGAACTGTACGACCATTGAGATGATATTCCATTTTATAGGGGTGCTTAAACGGGTATCGGTTTTCGGTTAACCGAGAATCGAAACCGAAAAAGTCGGTTATCGGTTAATCGATAACCGATTTTTTCAGTTTCGGTTCGGGTATCGGTTAACCACTTCAAGTGTATTTCGGTTATACCGATTAACCGACGGTTATACCCGAGAGAACCATTTTTATCGTGAGAACGTGAGAACCAGAAAATGATGAATTCATAGTGAAAGTTGATGAATCCGTTAGGAAAGTTATGAATCCAAAAAATAGAATTTTTGCCTCTCATGGATTCGAACCGGGTGAAAAATTCGAATTTTTAAATTCATTAACTTTCTCAATGATTCATCAACTTTCATAATAATTCATTTGGTTCTTAGTTTTAGGATAAGAATGGTTCTTATTTGAACTAAACTATATATATATATATATATATATATATATTAAGTAAAAATATTTAATTTAATATCATATTTTCGGCAATATTTGAATAATCTCGGTTATTTTCGGTTAATTTTTGTATTTTGTATTTTTTATAAATTTTAATATTAATTTCGGTTAACCACTAACCGTAACCGATCGATATCGGTTTCAGTTAGCTAATTTTCTCGATTTCGGTTTCGGTTAACCGAAATTTCGGTTTCGGTTAATCAAACCGAATCTCACCCCTACCATTTTATATCGAAACTAGGGAACTGAAATGATATTTATCTCAATATAGTATTAAGTCACAAAATGTGCTACAGATGTGTCTTTTGTTGACCTAATGGTAGAGTGGTTAATGTCCGAATCAAAGATCTTGGATTCGAATTCACCGTAATATGATGTTATATATATAGAGAGAGAGAGAGAGAGAGAGAGAGAGTGAGGAAAAATGTACGAGAGAAGCAGACAACGTTTGTAGCAATAATTTACTCCAATCAAATGGGAAATTTTAAATCTGTCGAAACAAACAAAGTTAGCAAGATGACAATCGTTATTATTCTTGTTAGTTAAATTTTATGAAAATAAAGTTTTGTCCTTTTGAGTTGGGAAATTGAAAAACTTATTGCTTTTTAAAATTTTTAGAAAATATAATTTTTTTTTATTATTTATTGCAATTAAAAGTTGAGCCCTTATTATTTATTGAACATCTTCCTTCGGTTCTGTTATCATGCCAATAGAAATAGTGAATTTAGAAGCCGAAGATTGTTTATACTTAAAAATCTATATATTTGATTTTTATTAAATAATATCCCCCCAAAAAATAATGCTGCATATTTAGAATGTCGAACATGATGTTTTAAAAATGGAGAAAATTTCAGATAAAAAAAGTTAATTTTATGGTTTTTAAAACAATTAACTCTTTAAACAACTGAAAGGACTTCGAAAGAAAAAGTGTTAAACTAACTACTAATTAGTAATAAATCCATTTAAATTCTGGTTAAAGAATATTCCAAGAGGAGATGAATATTACTTGAAATAATTGGTTGCCCTGAAAAGGGTAATATTCCACGTGGACCCTCTCATTATATTGAAGTTTACCAAATTATACCCTCCAAATATATAAAGAAAAAGAATATTTTACTATTATAATAGTCGACAAAAATGGATATATTCTATCCGATTTATTTATTTTTCCATGTCCCAATTTTATATGCCCCGACAAAAAAGAATATAAAAAGTATACAATGGAAAAAGGGAAAAATAATAATCTTATTCCGAACTATTTTCCATTTTTTGCTAAAAATATGTTTACTCCTTTTGCAATTCAAGCCTTCTTAGATTTCTTTAGCAGAAACAGACTCCCTTTTATTTTATATTTATTCGAATAAACTTTACTATGACAACAAGTAATTAACACAATTAATGTAAAGGAAATTTAAATTGTTTTATTTGACAAGTTTATCGAGCTATATTATAGGGCTGTAAATGAACCAAACTATTCATGAAACTATTCTGTTTCTGTTCGATAAAAGTTCGTTCGAGTTTGTTTAATGAAGCTCGTTAGCTAAACAAACCAAGGTTGAACATGGTAGTATTAGGCTCGTTAGCTCGTGAACAAGTTCGTTAACCGATATAACTTAAAAATATTAAATTATTAACTAGATACAATTATTTTCTTTCTATAATTAGTAATTATTGTATTAAATATCTTAACTACTTTTATTTGTCATAAGAAATCGATAAATATATTTTGTTATTATGGATAAAATAATTTATTCTAACATAAAATAACTAATATTCTAAACATATATCTAAATTTGAAAAGTTTGTTTGAGTTCGACTAAAGCTCGAATAAGCTCGTGAGCTCGAAATATTCGATTATAAATAAAATTTGTGACTCGGCTCGATAATAAACAAACGAAGCTTGAACACGGTGATGTTCGACTCGACTCGGTTCGATTACACCTATACATACAAATTTTGCCTTGGATTTATTTGTAGCACTAGATACTGAAATTGCTAAATCTGATTGTTTGTTATTAGGTGAATTGGCCCTTTATCTACTATTATTTTGAGGGCCTTAGTTTACTAATTAATAGCAAGATGTCTCTTGCATATAGATATTTGACATAGTCCAAATTTAATATAAAAATGGGCCGACCCCATTATCATATTATCCAATTTGTTCTCACATTTTATCCATCAAATGTGAATATTCATAACCTATCAAAGGCCGAATTGTAACATCAAACGAAAATGTAATAATATAATGTGGCCCAAGGTTCATATGTTTATGCCCTCTATCGTATAGTTTTATAACGTAGTCATTCTCGTTTCCTTTATTTCGAATACATATCACATAAATTTGTATGAGATCATTTAACAGTGAAATGACCCGATCCAGATTCGTGGATTCAGATCCATTTTTTAGGATTTGGATCCTCAAAAAATTAGACCCGATGGATCTGGATCGAATCTAGATCATACTCCTATATTTCGGATCTAGATATGAGATTTAGCTTTTGAGACCCAGATCCGGTCCGCAGATCCATTTAGTTTTTTAATATAAATTTATATATATTATTTTTGTTATAATTAAATACCTAACCCCAACTTAAAACTCATCAATTTCCTTTTTCAAATTCTTCCAAAATAAATATGCTCCCAATTTAATTTAAAACTCTCTCAATTGTGTATCAATCGGCATTCATGGCGGGTCGCGCCACTTACACCACCGATGATCGAGTTGTTTGTTGTTTCCTACTTTATAGTAAATTTGTAACCAACGCCTTCCAATATAGTGATAATTGTAGAAATTCTAAATAATTATTATAGTATTATTGTGTATTTAGATTATTATAATGTTACTGTGAATTATAGTTGATTTAGAATTTATTTTAGAAGTGAAAATATATGGATCTGATCTAAACCCTGGACCCTGTGGATCTTATGGATCTGGATCTAATTTTTTTGGACCCAATGGATCTGAACCAGATCAGGACCAAAGCAAAAAAAAATCAGATTTGGATCTGGACCTAACCAGATCTGGTCCAGATCCGACCCATTACCATGCCTATAGTCCACAAATCTTGAGTACTCATCTCATATATAGTAAGACTGTCTCAGCCGAACTCCTATAATTTATGTAATCCACCTAAGTAATGCACCTTTTCCCTTGATACACTATTACTTAAATATTTTTATTAAAATGAACTAATAATTATTACTTATTTAGGATAACTAAATAAGGGTGTATTGGAATAATATTATGTGTCAATTTAACTCTTATAAGCGCATTAAACATATTTCTAATATGTCTGAGATGAGAAGGTAATCGTGGTTGAAGACAATGGAAGTATAAGCTAACTCCTCTTCACATTTACTCGTTTGCATACATACATTTTCTTCTTCTTTCTTTTTTTAAAGTAAAAATACCCTATCTTTTTGAATAAAAATAAAAATACAACTGCATGGATTGGATGGAAATCTAATAAATTCAAAAAACAAATGACGATAGGATAAAAAAAGTCATACGTAAAATATAACCGACATCCTATTAACTAAAAGCATATAAATTTTATAAAATTTTGATTTGTAAACGTCCCTAATTTTAAGCTATTGCATTTATCAAATTCAACGCATCACATCAAGCAATGATATGGTGATCATCCAAAAAAGTAACAAAAAATAAAATAAAATAAAAAATTTAACATTAAAATATGTTAGAACTGCATTAGAAGAATTTAATTTAAATAAAGCATCTCAATTAAGATATTTGAAAATAATGGACAGTATGAAAGTATTTCCTTCTTTTTTCTTTCTAAGTTTAAATCTCAAGTAGTATATTATATTTTCATCTCAAGTAGTATATTATATTTTCAATCTTTCTGTTTTAAATATTCGTATATTTATTTGTAGCCATACTCTTTACTTTTTTTTTGAAGCGTGCCATACACTTTACTAAGAAAAACTTCTCCCACTATAAAAAAAAATGAGAATATAATTTAAATTTTATAACATCTTAATAAAATTATAAACGCCACTGAATATAAATATTTATACATATATATATTGTCCTTTATCAAATTTATTAGATATTATATTTATCTGGTACTAGCTAATGTAATATTTTCTAGAAATACTCATTGAGCTTATAAATAACTTTTATGATTTGTTTTACTGAAAAATATTTATTCTTTATTTTAGATAGTATGAGTTTTAATAAATTATTGTGAGTGTAAGGGAATGAGAAATAGATATTATATTAAAATTATTATATGATAATTTTTATAAATAAATAAAGAGTAAAAGTTAGGAGATTTATATGGAGATTATGTTAAAAAATAAAATACATACTTTTAATAAATAGATCGAAAAAAAATATATAAAAAACTTGGTGTATAGAGTGGGTTCTACTTCTATATATTTTGCATTTCAACGGTTTGGCGTCACGTGCTTTTCCCTTTTGGTGATGATTTGCCTCCGCCATTCGGATCTCAGCCGCAGTCTGCAGATGATGGTGTGTCTATACCACACCCTTGCGTCAGCATCTAATATAGTTCGACTTTCCCACTTTAGCATTTACTATTCCCGTTTCTTGCGCCATGTTAGAAATTTGTTTCATCGAATAATAAATTTACGCGTCTGTTTGGTAACTTCTTTTTGTATCCCGCGTCGTTTGATAGCTGCTTCGTATCCTTACTATCCGTGTTTTAATGACGGCTGGTGGTTTTGTCTGTTTGGTAGCCTGTTTGACTATTTCTTTAGGATCCAGAACCTACCCAAGTGGTGGGTTACGAAATCTAACAGCACAAGACATTTTAACTGATTTAAACCTAACTGAGCGAAACCTAATTAACCTACCAAACGAGCGTTAATGTATAAAACTTCATAATTTTGATTTAAAGTAGTAAAAAAATAGTAATATTCTCCAAGAGTTATAAATGTTGATACCCCAACTAACCCAATGATATGTTGAAAGTTAATTATGTTTCACTTCATTAATGATATCATTCTATATATATATATATATATATATATATATATATATATATATATATATTGAAAAATTATATAATTTATGTAGATATCTTATCATCTATTTCCACATGATAATAGCTTATTAATGTAATTTATATTAATAAGATATTATCATGTGAAAATTGAATGTAGTATGACTATATGTTTTATAGATTTTTTCATTTATCTTTATTTATTTAATACATATGAAATGTAATATTCCTCCATCTTAATAATGTTGTCTCAAAACTTTTGGATACATATATTAATGAGAGTTGTGTTTTGTGAATAAAGAATGTGACTGGAACATTAGAGATACTTTTGTGTGTAAATGATTTATTTTTAAAATGAACCAATAATATCGAGATAACCCAAAAAGAAAAACGAACCAATATTTTAACGGATGTAATAGTATATCTCAAACTATGACCGCTTTAAAATAATACTTTCCGTCCCCATATTCCTTCCTAGAATATGGGTGCAATTTAATAAAAGTTGTTGAGTTATCATGAATGGAATAGGTCCCACATTTATATAATATTAAATTAGTTAGTGGTGGTATAGGTGGTAAAAGGTGTAAATAAATAGGTTGTTGAGGGTAGAAAAGAGAAATAGTGGTGGGCCATAGGTGGTAAAGGTGTAATTAAAGAATATTATTGAGGTAAAGTTGGAAAGATAGCCCATAAATAGAATAGGAAGAATTTTGGGGACGTCCAAAACGAAATACTAGGAAGGAATATGGGGACGGAGGAGAATATATACTAAACTTTTCATGGTTGAGTACTTGTATTAAACTTATACAAATCTAAAAGGGGAGGCTTGTTTAAACATTAAATTAAAAACTTCTTCGAACATAAACATCAAATAAAAAATTAAAAAAGTAGAAACTAGTCATGACTCATGGCTTATGATAGAATTTCACTGATAAAACTAATCAAATAAATTTTTGAATGAAGTGTGTATTTGGCTTGTTTCAACTTTCAAGATATCCAAAACTAGAGGTAACGCGAATTAGGAAGAGCGTGAGGTACTCTGTGGAAGACGATTGTAAAGCAATAAAAAGAAGACATGTCCATGTCTACCATCATCATTTTAGCCGGGAGGCACTTTGCTCTTTTAAACCCACCCCTCTTATCATCACTCTCTCTCTCTCGCCAACTCATTCTCCTCTCTCTCTCACTCACTTTTCATGCATTTGCAATCAATGCACCATCTTCACTCCCCAACAGCAATCTTTCTGCTCCACTGCTTTTTCCCCTCCTGCTAAATTTAAAGAATACTGCTTAACTCACATTTCTTCATGCAGAGATCTCAAGCTTGAATCTGCCCGCCTGCAACAAGGTAAGTCCTCCACTCTGTCTAGATGCTTATTCTCTTCTGGGCTTCCATGCTGCTGCTAAAGATTCGATCTTTACCTTCGATTTGCAGAGTTGTCAAACTTCTCAATAAAGGGTTTATGGAAATTTATGTAATTTTCTTGAATTGGTCATAGATGGCAGCTCTGAGCTTGGGATTCTTTTTTCTCGCTTTTTCTTGAAATAGGGTTTGATTGTTATGCTGTTAGCTTTTGCCTCTTGGAATTAAATTTTTGTAGGATTCTGTGTTGACGATTTCGCCCTTTCTTTTGTTAGTCTGAACTCCCTTTTTTGCTTTATGCTTTTGTATTTTATCCCATTAGTCAAGAGTATGAAATTTCAAACTTTGAACGAGCGCATCTTTATCCATTCCCTTCGTTCCCTTTTCCTTTTTTTCTTTATTTCTAGTTTGGTATCAGCAAAGCAAATACAATGTACATGTATAATAGATCTTGTGTTAGTGTGTGTTTGAATGTGTTTGCTTATCTTATCCTGTTTTAGATCTATGGATGCCAAGAAAATTCCACACAATTTTAGCAGTTTTTCCTTGTAAAGCACTAGCCTTTTGATTAGAGGAATTAATCCAGGTAACAGTCAACTCAGTTCGTTGATTGAATGGAGTTTGTGATTGCAAAAAACGCATTAGAAAATGGGAATGGTCAACTAATTCGGATTGCTTAAAGGTTTGTCTTGTTTTATGCTTGTGTTTTGTGGTGGGAAATGTGAGAACCATTTCAAGATTACCCATTGTTTCTGTCATCAAATATTATATTGCATGGTTGGGTTGTAATAGCATGAAATCTCTCAAACTTGTTTAAATAATGAGAGATTCCTGTCAAAGGACAAACAGTTAAGACAACCTTATGTTTTTAATTCACACTTCACATCACATGCCAAATCTTATATTTTAGTGCTGTTGATTTTGAAGTTTACTTTCTTTGCACATATTTTTATACATTGAAATGCTAAATGAGCAAACTCCTTTGATTGATGTCTTCTCTCTACTCTTTTCTAGTGGCTTGGTTACCAGTCCACGTTGTCTTCAACTAGGAAAAGGGACCTAGAATCTATATTCAGAATCTTATGACTCCTAACTGTCTTTTGCTTGGTCAAATCCTATCTGATCTGTAAAATATTATTGAGATTCTTGATTGCCAAGAAGAAGGGCTGTTCTTCGATTTAAACGTGATGGTCTTATTCCCAGTCTGAGATAATGGGTGGTTGTGTCTCGATTAGTAGTCAGAGCACTTGTAGTAGCAGAAGAAATGGAGAGAGAATATCTCCTTCTTGTTTGTGGATAGATATGTTTCATCGCAAGAGAAGTAGGAGGACGTTTTCCGACCATGTCACGACTCTGCAACATCTCTCCTCGGTCCCTAACCGGATCATCACCAACGGGAGGAGCAGTAGTTCTTGCATATTCACTCAGCAAGGCCGGAAAGGCATAAACCAGGATGCCATGATCGTGTGGGAAGTAAGTCCCTTGTTTCTTGTCTTCGTCTATTTTCAGAAAATAATATTCTTTAATCTTGTGGATTTTAGCAGGATTTTATGGCGGAAGGTGTTACCTTCTGTGGCGTCTTCGATGGCCACGGCCCCCACGGACATCTGGTGGCTCGTAAAGTTAGGGACACGCTGCCACTAAAGCTCTCCTCTTTCATGAACTCCTCTGAATCGAAGAAGAATGGCTTGAGTGCGAACTGCTGCAATGGGAATATGAAGTTGGATGTGGTGGATCCCGTGAAGGATACGCCTGTGGAGGAGAGAGAGGAATCATTGTGGAGAGAAGCTTTTCTTAAAGCATACAAGTCGATGGACAAAGAATTGAGGTCACATCCTAATCTGGATTGCTTCTGCAGCGGTAGCACTGCTGTTTCTGTTATAAAACAGGTATATGTGCTAATGCTTTGTCTATGTTTACATGATATTTGAATTCCAATTATACATCCGCTGAGCTTCCCTTGAATCACTGAAGGGTACAAATCTTTTCATCGGCAATATTGGGGATTCGAGAGCTATATTGGGGTCTAAAGATAGCAACGATTCTATGGTGGCAATCCAATTGACAGTTGATCTAAAACCCGATCTGCCCAGTATGTTTGTTGTTTGTTTTAGTTATATGATTTTGGAAAATCTTAGTTATATTTATTAGGCGAACTTACACCTACTATTACTTGAAATAGAGGAGGCAGAAAGGATAAAGAGGTGTAAAGGTCGAGTCTTTGCTTTACAAGATGAGCCTGAAGTGCAACGAGTTTGGCTACCATTTGATGATGCCCCTGGTTTAGCAATGGCTCGAGCCTTTGGGGATTTTTGCTTGAAGGAATATGGAGTCATCTCCATTCCGGAATTCTCTCATCGGACTCTTAGTGACCGAGATAATTTTGTTGTTCTTGCTTCAGATGGGGTAAGTCTACTGTTTTCCAAGTTATGATTTATGAATTGTTTTCGTATTCATTATTAATATTCAAACTTATGAATCTGTTGAAATGTGTCTGTCACTGCAAATGACGTTTACGATTCTTCACTCTTCACCTTTAGATGCCTTAGCATTAGCTTACCTACAACGGAAATGTTCTATAAGATATGCGTTAGTCCATTTAAAGATCGAGATTGTAGCTTGATTTTGAAATTCTCGAATCCCATTTTCCATTTTCTTAGGCATAGGTTGAGCAACGCATGATAGAGAGTCGAGAAATCTAATGCGACATTACTCTAAATTAGGCCGAAACGACTAACGAGTTTCTAGAATTTGGTACAGGGCATGGTTTCCTGCAGAAAATAAATGAAGCAACACATACTGCACTAATTTCACGATGTTATCACAAATGCAAGTTGTGAGAAATAAACAAGCAGCCATGCTTATGCAAATGGCAGCAGCACGCCCTAGGAATTGTTATCGGACCAGTATAATTTATTAGACGAGGGCCAAATGCCTTTGTTTCATATCTTACTCGTGTCTTTGATGGATGACACGACCCACAAATTGAGTGGCTCTGCTAGCAACTGCTTGACTCGATAAATTAAAAAAACTTCGATTCCTGCCTTCACCTTGTTGCCTTGCCTGTAGATTTTTTGATGTAGTCGATTGTTTCACTTGTAAAATCGTCTTTTCTTGACATTGTCGGAACTGCCAACGACAAATAAAATGCAACGCCTTGTCAGATAACGAGGTTGTTCGAATGTGCTTAGGTACAGTGAGTAAGACTTCCATAAAATAAATGGCAAGAATTTTTTCTTCGAGTTGGTTTCATGTAATTGATTGCTTTTATCAAACAACTTTGAGCTTGTTTGATCATACAGTCGTTCAATATTCAATCGTATGTGTATTGTTAGGCTAATCTATCATTCAAAGTAAACGTCTCCTAATTAAATCTCTTTCACTGGTGCAGGTATGGGACGTCCTAAGCAACGAGGAGGTGGTTGAGATCGTATCATCGTCCCCAACGAGGTCCTCAGCGTCTCGGAACCTAGTCGACCACGCAGCCCGCGAATGGAAAGCCAAGTACCCAACATCGAAGATGGACGACTGTGCCGTCGTCTGCTTATTTCTAGACGGGAAGATGGACACAGAGTCCGACTATGAGGAGCAGGGGTTCTCCTCAGCGACCCTCCAGAGCAACCATTCCAGCAACATCGTGGAATCGGACGACGGCCAGCACTCCGAGCCGTGCCTGCAGCGGAACTTCACCGTCAGGTCATCAGAGGACAATGAGCACTGCAGCAAGGTGCCGGTCGAGGCGGACGATGGGGAGAATGCCGGGGCGGCAATGATCAGAACTGGTCGGGTTTGGAAGGTGTGACAAGAGTGAACTCTCTTGTTCAGCTTCCTAGATTCTCTGAAGAAAGGCCGAGGCCGTAACGACATCGTTTTAATTGGCAGTCTTGGTTGTAAACCTTGCTGTCTTATTCCGTCTGAAAAATCCAAGAAAATGTGTCCTTTTTCAGATTTGATCAAATCTTATTTATGATTCTTGCATATATTTTGGAAAGTTGAAATTTATATTGAGTTCTTTTTCATGAGAATTTCTTTAGCTGACAATAGTAACTATCAGCCTATCATGCAGTAGAGGTGGGTAACACTATCTTAAAAGGCAAAGATATAAGTTCTTTTTTAAATGATGTAGGAAAATATGATATTCCTCCATCTCCGTATCGTTGGTATGTTTCTTTTATATGTAGATTAATGAGAGTTATTGTTTTGTGTGTAAAGTAATGTGTGATATGAAATTCAAGATATTTTTTAGTGTAAAATTATTTCTTTTTTTAGAACGGGCCAAATATAGCGGGACAACTCAAAAAAGAAAACAAACCAATAATGATGGGACGGATGAAATATTTGATTTAGGGGTGAGCAAAAATCGAACCGGACCGAAAAATCGAACCGAACTGAAATTAGCGGTTTGGTTCGGTTTGCACAGTAATTCAGGTTTGGTTCGGTTTGAAAATATTAAAACCGAAATTAATTCGGTTCGGTTTCGGTTTGGGGAAAAAAATTCGGTTTTCAAACCGAACGCTTAATTTTTAATTTTTATATATATTATATATATATATATGTTATTTATATTATTAATACTTAAATTAGTTAATATTATATACATATATATATAATTATATATATAATATATATTATATTATAAATATTATAATATTTATATTAAATGTAATTTAAATTCGGGTTAAACCGAACCGAATATTTCGGTTCGGTTTCGGTTCGGTTTGGATATAGAAAACGGTTCGGTTCGATTTGGGTTTTAAAAAAATTTCGGATGGAGTATTTGGATAAAACCGAACCGAACCGAAACAAACCAATAATGATGGGACGGATGGAGTATTTGATATTTTGATTGTGCATTAAACATGTCTCAGAATATTGTCAATCCAATAATGTACTATGATTTTCTTATGAATAGAGAAATTTTCGATCTTTATCTAATGTGTGAATTGAATAAATCTTGCTTCCGGTACAAAAACTGATAATATATAATTTTTGGTTTAATACACGTGGTGAATAGGTGATAGTCCAATAATTAAAATATTCATAGAATATGATTTTGGATGTCACCCAAAAATGTATATATTCTTTTTTTGATATCATGGAACCCATGGATGTGCAATATCTTGCAAACCACACACGACAGTAAACCACACTTTGAAACCAGGTGTGATGCGCTCAAACCCATGAGGCGTTTGGTGGGGTTCAACCTCGCGACCTCTCGACCACGCGAACCCAATTTAACTATCGTACCGTCGCAGGGACAAAAAATGTATATAGTCTTTCAAATGTGGATGGTGGTAATCCAATAATTAGAATATCGATAGAATTTTGGCTCTTTAACCTTTTGAGCCTTTCGGATTTTGTCTCATAATTTTTTTGTGTTTCATCGTATCCTACTATTGAGAACATTATTTCAATAATATTTATTATAAAAGGAAAAATTATTATTATATAATGAGCTCTAATTAACATTTTTAGAATTTTTTTACATTTATTACTAAAAATTAAAGATTAAAAATTATATACCCTAATTTTTAAATAATCAATTATTAACTAAAAAATGTAATTAAATATAAAAAAAAATATATAAATCCTAATTGAATTAATATATGCTAACTAAAAATAAATTAAAATGCAAGAAATTAAAATTGAAAAAAAAACAAAAAAAATTGATTGTGAGACACAGAAAGTAGATAAAGGATCCCAAGCGTGAACATAATTAACGTTTTGACACCGAAAATACGGTGGTAATCAAATAATATATGAAATTTTTTCAAAGAAAAAAGGTTAGTTATAGCTTATCATCCTACCTTTGTCCTCAGTTGCGATAAACAGGAACACCAAAAGTAGGATATATGTGTATGTATTGATCTAGTGATAGAGTGATTAATACATGATGTCAAATGTATTGGGTTCAAATCCATCATGACGCGATCTTTAAAATTTTAATATGAATTGACAAAAAAAAATAGGATATATAATTAGAAGGGGAATTATATAAAATTACACACTTCAAAAGTGTGTACAATGTGTATCCATCTTCAAAAACTTGCTACGGCCCATAGCCATTTGATCAATTTAATGCGTTTATGTCAAAAAAGCAAAGAATCCCCTAGCTCAGGTTAATTCCATGGTGAGGGGGTGCAGTGCATCCCCCTCACCATGGAATTAACCCCTAGCTCTCTACGCCTCTGTACACTCATCATGTCTAATTCTGCAAAAGTTTGATTGTTATAACATGTGAATGAATAGACTGAAATGAAATGACTCGCCAATTATAATTAGTTAATTGCAGTTAAATAAATTTATAGTTATAGAATATACAATTTTTTCTAAATTTTTTCATTAAATCATAGCTTGAAAGAAAAAACATAAATTCTTGTTTCCTGTCGGGATTTGTGTTGTCTGGGATCAGATTTGTGTTATGTCCGGTCAATCGGAGACAGTGAAGGATCGACCAGAGACAAGCAAAATATTATTTATAATATTAAATCTAATTCTAAATCCTTGTTTCCGTTCAGCTTTTACAGTTTCCGTTCAATCATAGACAAGTTTTAGCCGAACGGAGACAAGGTTTAGCCGATAGGAATCAATATTCAAATTAATATATGATATTTAAATTCAAATTACCCCATAAATTACATCTAATTGATATAATAAATCCTAAAAAATCAATTAATATAATAAAATTGAATAATTATAAAAAATAAAATTAAGATTCAAGTGTAAAAACTCGATTCCAGTCGAGTTCACAAACTCACCGGTCAAGTAATCGGTCCGGAACAGTGTCTCTGGTCGATCGAAGAAGTAGTTTATCTTGTCGACCGGAGATATTGTCCCGGACTGGTTACTCAACCGAAGAGTTTTTATACTCAATTGGAATCGAGTTTTTACATTTGAATCTCAACTTTATTTTGAAAAAACTTAGAATCTTTTCAACGTGAAATTTAAAAATTTACATGAACTTAAAAAATAAAAGGGAAAGCAGTTTATTCTCTTCTCTATGTAGTGTTGGAAAATAAATGGGAAGAAACAAAAAAGACAAATATATAAAAGACTGAAATTATATATATATAAAATCAAAAATTCCATCAAAAGTTTTACTGAAGGATTCCCTTACAAATTACACACAATTTAACAAAAAAACACAATCATTTAAAAATCACATCACAATTCAATTAAACTACAATAAATTAATCAATGGGTACGTGTGTGTTGTAGCGAAATTTTCAAATAGATATAGATGGTACACTTTTCTTCAAAATTGGGCATTGAAGTTCAGACATCAATCCTAAACAATTATTTTGCAGCTCTATATCGAGCTAGTTAACCTACAAATGACCCCAAATTGCAGACAAACGCCAAACCTCGCTGACAGACACTTAATTGCCCTTTTAGATTTAAATCTAGAAATTGTTGATAATAATAATAATAATAATAATAATAATAATAATAATAATAATAATAATAATAATGAGAATTGAGTTACAAGAAGTGTCCGTTTCAATCATGCCACCAAACTAAGTTGGCTGTTCAAGGAAGCCCAGTATAAGAAGACGATATATATAGAATCTTAATTAGCAAAATTAAGAATCTTTTTCCCTTAACCTTGTTGTCAATTTAGCTACACCCTAAAGATAATATCATTATCAATAATGTCAATAATTAAACGACTAATCAATCGTACTACTTATTCAATAAAATAAATTAACATATGGAGTGTAATATGCGTGCCTAGCTAGAGAATGAATTGTATTTAATTAGCCGTTAATTATTGGTTACGGAAAGGGAGTTCGCTTCACTATACTTAAATGAGCAACCACTTCTTTTCAGCCCATAATGCATGAAAACAACGTTTCACATATATATAAGAGATATGCATCCACCATTTATAAGCATAAATGATATTTATTCCACATTAGCATTTTTTTTTTTTTCATATTATTTTTTATTTTAATACTTCATAAATTTTTATTGAGATAATCAGATTAACAAATTACATAAAAATCAAAGTTCGATTTCTTCTTTATCAATCTCTTTAGAGTTAAAGAGAAAAATGATTAAATCAAACTTTAATTTTTATGTAATTCGTAAATTCAATGATACCAATATTCATTTATAGATATTAGAATACAAAAGAATATATAAAGAAAAGAAAATATTGAAGTGGACTAAATGTCAACGGTGCTCATAGAATGTAACGAGCATATTGGTCCTCCAAGTATAGAAAACCCCAATATTATAGAAAAGATAGAAACTTAATATAAATGAAAGTAGATGAACTCAATTTTCACCTATTAAAGTGGAAATATCTTTTTTTTTTTTTAAATGAAAAACTTAAAAGCTTGAAATATGCATTTTTTTTGGGTCATTAAATACAGAAATTTTAAAGACCGCATCACGATGGACTCGAATTCGAGACCTTTGATCTCATACATTAACCACTCTACCCAACCCACACACTGAAATATGCATTTTTATTACTTCCACTCATTAAGAAAGCATGCAGATAAACATTCTACGTCCAATCAATGAGTTCCATTAATCACCGCCAAAACTGTCACAGAAAATCAGCTATAAACCCCCCCTGCAAATCCAACCTTCCATCATCACCAATTCTCTAAAACAATCACCTCTCTCATTTCCTTTACCAAAATTTCAAGACAATGGCTTCCTCCTCCTTCTTCTTCCTCTTCCTCCTCGTCTCGTCCCTGGCCCTTGAGACGGCCACAGGCCGTGACGTCCCGGAGGACGCCAAGATGCAGCCAGAGATGATGTCCCTCGACGGCACGGTGTGGGTCCCGGGCCTCGGCCGTTTCATGCTCCCCAAGAAAGGCTCCAAGTCCTTGGACTACAACCCCATCACAGGAGCCCCGGGAGGGAATGGCATCTCCATCCCCGGCCTCGGCAGCTCTACCGGGGACCACAACTACATCCCCGGCGGAGATGACACGTTCGTGCCCAACCCCAGCACGGTGGTGCCTGTCCCTAGCCCATCCAGCCCTTGAGCTTTTGAGCAAGTATGGTTGATTCTTGTGTTTTTCTTTTCTTTTTCCCTATCTTTGTAAGGGTATGTAGCAAAGTTTTTCAGTGATGTAGCTCTACCATGTTTGCAGTCAATAAAAAGTGTGTGCGTGTGTGTTTCTCTACCTCTATTCGTATGTTCCGACAGCGAGCTCTAGAGGGCGAAAACTCGAACAACGAGCAGCAGCAACCCCGTTTATCAGAAACTATACTAACCTGTAAACGAACGCAGCAAAATCTAGCAGAAACAGTTCAACATGAGAGAAATTGCAAGAACTCATGAGCAAGAAACAGTTATACTATTCGACAAATCGAACTGAAACTAAAATTATCTTCAAATGGACAAAGTGGATGAATCTAGAGATGATTTGAGCGTTTGATGCACGATAACAAAGAACTATAGTCGTTCCATAATGTATAAAATGTAGGTCTTACAGTTTCTTCCGATGTGGAAATTGAAAGCTAATTAGCAAAAATGGGTGATGATGAACACAAAATCAGTATCAGATTATTCTTCAGACACAGCACTATAGTAAAGATGGAAAGAAAATGAAAAACTCAAAGCACTATAAATCATCACAGGCGCAACAACCAAATCAATCATAAATGCTTCAACCAATGAAATTTACCTAATACTTCAACCCAATTTATAATTTTGGCAAAACTAGGTTTCTAAAATCTCAAAGAACCCAAATCACTCTTGATTTATTCTCAAACTCCAACCTCCACCAAAAAAAAAGATTCAATTTTTATTTAAAGAATACAATAACTAACATAAGATTAGGACCCAAAACGATAAAATGGGACCTCAAAAAGTTACCTTTCGAATCAAAATCCAACCATCTTGTACACGATGTAGCTGAGGAAGAGGAAGAAGATGGCCAAGAAAAGGTAGTCTACAAAAACGAAAAACGATGTTGGTCCGTGGCTTCCTTTGGCGGCTGTTTTCTTCTTGTTTAGATGCTGCAATGTGGGTTCTTGCTCTTCAACCTTCGCCATTGATTCCTCCGATGTAATAAAACAATAGATCTCATTTCCTCAGCACCAAATTTGGGTCGTTTGTTTCCTAGAACGTTGTCGATCTCGTTGCAGGTAATTTATTTTTGGATTAAGTGTAAACTCAGTTTGTGTTACTTAATTATAATGTTATGAATAATTTCCTTTAACTTTTTGAATTTAAAAAAAAATGTATTTTCTGATATATTTGATTTATCACATAACGGAAAGATACATGTCATGTTTTTCAATATTTATCATGTTAATTTCCTATTATGCAAGTGCTCTTGAAAACTCTGGGAAAAAATTATTATTAGTGTCCCAAATTTGAAGTTCTTTGTTTATGTTTAAATTTCTCTAACTTTATAAAAAAAATCAAAATTGGCCTGTGATTGACAACCTAACTTGAAAAAGCTAAATCAACTTATCAGATTCTCACACTAAATATATAATAAATGAAGAATTTATTTATCACGTCACGTCGAATTCTAATCGTTCCATATTATTTACTGAATATTCCATAGATGAGAATTAAGTAAGATAATTCAAAATTTTAACACTATCAAATGCCAAAATTGAAATTTTATTAAAGTTAGAAATTTTTGAAAATGAAAAAAAGATGTCGGGCCATAATCTAGAAAATATAAACGTTGCTATAGAAACCATAACAATTAGTCCATGCGACGCAATAACCACCACATAATAAACAGAAAAAAGGTTGGTATAAACTATAAAATAAATAAACAAGCAATTCCTCCTTACACTTTTACACAACCAATCCAAATAATAGTATGGCTGCCATGCTCAAGACTTTCTCTCCAACTACACAGTTGATACAACGTAGGAAGCATCTGGGCCTCTCAAATTATCCCCTTATCACCTCTCCGCCCCTTCCAAACCATTCTCGAACCCTAATCTCGCGGCAAAAATTCGGCCCATCAACGCTGTCACTGATGAGAGAGAAATTGCTGAGCCAACCGGCGATCAAGACGATGAAGAGAGCTCAATTTCAAGAAAAATGGAGGAAATCAAGGATTTCACCACTTCTGACAGATTGCTTAATGCTGCTATAGTTCTTGGAGCTGGTTCTCTCGCCATCACCAAATTGCTCACCATCGATCACGATTATTGGCAGGTGAGTCTCAAAATTACTCAGCAAAAATAAAAATAAAAATAAAAATAAAAATAAAAATGAATCTTTAGTGAATTTCAGCTGTAAATTGTGACGGGTCTAAGTTTCATGTGGTTTAACGGCTAGTTTTTGCAGCAGTTTAAGTGATTAAACATTATGACTATTGTTTTGGATGTGTTTTTATGTGGTTACAATCAAGAGCTAAAATTGGGATCAATTCTTGCTTTTGTTTTGATCTTTTTTGGTGATTTGATTTGATTAATCTATATTCTTGCAAAATTGTGTTGAATTTGTGGATTCAATTTGTAGGGATGGACTCTTTATGAGGTGTTGAGATATGCACCTGAGCACAACTGGATAGCATATGAGGAAGCTCTTAAAGAACATCCCGTTTTGTCGAAAATGGTGATAAGTGGGATTGTTTACTCTGTTGGAGATTGGATTGCTCAAGTAAGGATTTTTGCTGCTTTTTTTTTTGGTTTAGGATTTATGTGGACATTGTTGGGTGATCATTTTGTGCTTGCAAATCTCTCAGTGTTACGAAGGGAAGCCTCTTTTCGAGTTTGATAGGACGCGTATGTTTAGGTCCGGCCTCGTTGGGTTCACACTCCATGGATCGCTTTCCCATTACTACTACCAATTCTGTGAGGTGTGTGATGTTTTGTGGTCGAAATGTGTTGAAATTTTTAGCATTTTGTTGTTTGGTTGTGGAGTTGTGAAGTTGCTTGTTCCGACAGGCTCTGTTTCCCTTCAGGGATTGGTGGGTGGTCCCTGCCAAAGTTGCGTTTGACCAAACCGTGTGGTCAGCTGTGTGGAACAGCATCTACTACTTGGTGTTGGGATTCTTGCGTGGGGAATCTCTAGAGAATGTTGTGAAAGAACTGAAAAAGACGTTTTGGCCTTTGTTGACTGTAAGCTTTCTTATGCAGCTTCTCGTTTTACCCTTTTTTGTAGTTGCATTGTATAGCGGAATAGCATTAGGTATTGCAGTAGGAAGTGTGATCACATCATCATCACCCATTGTGCAAAAATTAGGAAAAGAAACTTATTTGAGAATTTTACTCATAGTTCTTTGATTACAAGTTGCTAATTTGAATGTTGAAGGTCTTATGATGATTGATATATATCTTGAAATATTTTGAATGAAATATAAAGCAACATTTTGGACCTATTTTGACTGCAAGAATTCAAAAATGCAGCTTCTCGTTTTATCCCTGTTTCTTCTCTACTAGACTTCATGGGCGAATGGGTGTAGCCAGAGTATATCAAGTCATAGTTCTTCGAGTACATGTTGCTCGTTTTCCTTTTGAAGGACTTAGTAGTTTTGATTATCAAGAACTTGCTTTTTCTTGCATTTTTGCTGAGAGCACAGTTCTTTTGTACACATTTTGCTCTTCCTAGTCGTCATGTCTGGCCGTGGAGTGGTGATTGACTAAATCGTTCTTGTTATATCTGAGACAGGCTGGTTGGAAGCTATGGCCTTTCGCTCATTTGATCACCTACGGAGTCGTTCCAGTCGAGCAGCGGCTTCTATGGGTGGATTGCGTGGAGCTAATTTGGGTTACTATACTCTCAACGTACGCACCATATGCATTAACTCATGCTTTCATTCCTCTCTTAGTCGAACCTTTGTTAGTCGATTATGCTCTAACATATATATATTGTGATATTCATTTCAAGTTTAGACTCTTTTTTTGATCCCCGTGTTCTGCTAGTCGATTACGCACGTATCAAACGTTATGAGATCTGAATTTGGGACACACCCACATAATCCGTAGTCGTTATAAGATATTTAGTCGAGCTCATCTTGAGTTCTTGATATAAGTTATGTGTTGCCGAGTGCTAAAAAATCCCAGTTTTTCCATCTCAGTTACTCAAACGAGAAATCAGAAGTGCGGATATCTGAGGCGTCCGAAGCCAATCCTGACAGCAAGTCTCTCGAGGTAATCTTCGACAACCATTTTCAGAAGGGGGAGTCTTGTGTTAGGCGGTCAGACGGGTCAAGAACCTTATTATGATTTATGTGGTTTCTTTGCAGGAGTGAGTAAACAAAGTGCTTCAGTGAAAGATGTCTTCACCTCATTTTTCAGACCAGTTTGCTATGTTAAGACAAAGCAAAATACGTTAAAAATACATCTACGTCGTACAGTTTGAAATTTTGAATACGTCTATATGTCGTATAGTTTGAAAATTTATACGGTCTTGTAGATGCTATATCTTGTACAAGTTCTTGAATCAACTAAGAAGTTGTGATGTAACAAATTTCAGTAGTTATGTATATATAGAAAGACAAATTTGTGTAATTTTTTGGGGGGTTTTCCTTCTTTTTTTGTCCAAAAGTATGATAGATATTCCAAGTGTTTGTTCATAGTTTCCCCATAAGATGGCCATCAAAACTTCACACTACTTAAAATTGCAACAAAAGAGTGTTCCACATTAAGAAAAAATTACAAAAAATTAAACATTAAAAAACTCAACATATATATTTAAAGAAATTCAAAAATGGAAGTTAAAAATGGAAAAGGTCCCACCGAGACTTGAACTCGGGTTACTGGATTCAGAGTCCAATGTCCTAACCACTAGACCATGGGACCTAGTTGCTTACTTCTCCATAAGTTTTATATATGATTCAATATAATCGTCAAGTGAGTGAACTGTGAAGTTATTGTAACAGCCATTCATGGCGGCGCAGATGAGAAAAGCCCTCTCGGAACCCTACTTCACCACCCTCTTCAAAACGCCCACACCCTCAACCCCATCCTCCGTCAAATTCGCATCCTCACTCACTCATCTTCCGCCGCCAGAATGGGTGCAGCCCTCACCGATCTCTCCGCCGCTGCCAAAATCCGGCCGCCAAACCTACCCATGGGTCCCAAAAGTCCAGCACCTCTTACAATACGACACCAATTTCGAGCAGGATTTGACGCTCTTCTGCGATGAATACCTAATCAGACTGCCAACATCCTCAAGAGCTCTGGCCAGCTCCCGAACCGGGCCGAGACCGCGTTCCGGTTCTTCAATTGGGCCGGTAAGCAAAAGGGCTACGGTCACAATCTCGAATGCTTCGTTCAAATGATCGAAATTCTGTGTCTGGAGGGTGATTTCATTAGGTTAAGTCGGTTTTCAACGAGATGAAAAGTAAGGGTTTTTTATGAATTTTACTGCTGCAAAATTTCTATGTAGAAGCTTTGGCAATGGAGGAATGGTGGAGGAGCTTTTGTGGGTGTGGAAGAGAATGAAGGATAATGGGATTAAACCCACATTGTATACATACAACTTCTTGATGAATGGACTTGTGAATTGTATGTATATTGAATCTGCAGAGAGGGTTTTGGAGGTGATGGAGAAGGGAAGGTCAAGCCTGACATCGTGACGTATAACGCAATGGTCAAAGGCTACTGTAAATCAGGGAATATTAGCAAAGCCATTGATGAGTTTGAAGCTATGGAGGTGAAGAATGTGGCTCATGATAAGATCACTTTCTTGATTCTGATGCAGGCGCTGTGCAGAGGGGGATTATACTTTGCTTGAGGCTTTACAACGAGATGCCGGATAAACAGGTGGAGATCCCTCCCCACGTGTATGGTTTGGTGATCGGAGGGCTCTGCAGGGAAGGGAAGGTGATGGAGGGGCATGCCGTGTTTGAGAGCAGGGTTGGGACAGGTTGTGAGGCGAATGTGGCCGTTTACACGGCCTTGATTGATGCATATGCGAAGAATGGGAGCTTGGATACGGCGATGGAGCTGTTTAGGAGGATGCATGGTGAAGGTCTTGTAGCAGATGAGATTACTTATAGTGTGGTTGTGAATGGTTCAAGCAAGAAGGGAGGTTGGGGAGGAGGCGATGGAGTGGTTCGAGTATTGCAAACCGGAGAATGTGGCCGTGAACTGTGTGTTTATTCAAGTCTCATTGATGGCCTTGGGAAGGCAGGGGGCGCGTGGAGGAGGCGGGGAGGCTGTTTGAGGAGATGGCCGGGAGGGGTTGCCCGTGGGATTATTATTGTTACAACGTGCTCATTGACGTGTTGGCAAAGAAGGGGAAGGTGGATGAAGCGGTGGCCGGTATTCGAGAGGACGGAGGAGGAAGGGTACAATCCGACCGTATACACGTTCACCATCTTGATTGACGGCTTGTTTAAGCAGCACCGGAACGAGGAGGGTTTGAGGATGTGGGACACGATAATCAAGAAGGGGATCATGCCGACAGCCGCTTTGTTCAAGGCGCTTGCAATTGGGCTGTGCCTATCAGGGAAGGTCACGAGGGCTTGCAAGATATTGGACGAGCTGGCGCCGATGGGGGTCGTGCTGGACAGTGACCGCTTTTGAAGATATGATTAATGTGCTGTGCAAGGCGGGTCGCGTGGTGGAGGCGTGCAAGCTGGCCGATGGGGTCTTTGAAAGCGGTCTGGAGATCCCAGGGAGGGTTAGGACTGTAATGATCAATGCTTTGATGAAGGCGGGGAATGCTGATTTGGCTCTGAAGTTGATGCATAGCAAGATTGGTATAGGGTATAACAGGGTGAAAAGTGTCAAGAACGAATGAAATTTCGAAATCTGGTTGAGCGTTAATGTGCAAGTGTTGATATGTATCGAGCTTGTAAATTGATGATGTCATTTTGCTGCAACGCTCGTGGAATTGATAGAAGATTGAAAAAGTATGGTGTATATACATGATACATGATACATCCAGAAATCATCATCTCTATGTTCAGAAAATGGAAGTGAAACAGCAGCTTCGTTTTTAAACATAATAGAAACAGAGAAGCTACAGAAAATACAAGAATAGGTGAGGAACTGCAGAAGTGATCTTCAACTCAGCAAATCGATTTCTACTGACCTTGTACAGAAACGACATCGTACGTGAGGCATCAGAAACAAAAAGCTGTTGTTGAGCTTTTTGTCTCCCATTGGGCACAAGTTTGAACTGTAAACAATTGTAGGATGGCAAGTTGGAGAGGGTGAGTTAGCAGCTTCCCCCTGCCGACCTCGGTGTTTACATATCCTTGTTCGTAGTCAAATAATGCTGAAGACGACTGGCGCCAAACAGGCCAAACAGGCGTGGATAATCGGAAGCAGAATCTTCTGCTCTGTACGACTGCTTCGCCCAGAATTCTTTCTTATGTCATCCTGAAGCTATAGCGGCATATATATAACTTCCTGTTGATCAAGGAAGCATATACGCTCGTTTTAGCGAATAAACTAAAGCATGCTCTCACAATTTCACATAAATCTTCTGGTTTTATGTTCATTTATACCAATATCCTAGTTCTAGTGCTCTGAGAATACAAGCAGTTTTTTTATTGTGTGTGTGTGAGAGAGAGTGAGGAATACAAGCAGATTCAATGTGTGTGTGTGTGTGAGAGGGGGAATACAAGCAGTGATTCGATGAAATCTCTTCATAGGAGGAAACCCGACTTACAGGTTAATTTCTGCTCGACAAAGCCGGTCTACCTCATCACCTCATAAGCAGATGGTACATCGTGCAACGGGTGCCCCTTTAGATTTCTTTCAATAATCCTCCTCGCGAGAGAAACCTGCTTGCCAACAGCAAAAATGAATGGTTTCCCCACGCCTCCAGCACCTCGGGCTGTTCGTCCAACACGGCGTACATATTCGCTCGGATCCCGGGGGAAATCAAAGAGTACCACATGATCAACCCCAGCGAAGTCGATTCCTCGGGATGCTCTGTAAGATTTTGCAGAATGAGTCACTGTCTTTCTAGCATTCTCATCGATCAAAACTTTTAAAGTAAAAATAAGTTCAAACCTGTCTGTGCAAACCAAAAATAAGGACATATTCTTCGATGGGTTGCGACGAAATTCTTCTATGTTTGCAAGCCTCGTTTCTTGATCTAGAGCAGCATGGAAGGGTAACACTTTTGCATGAATTTCTTTACGATCAGAGCGTTTTAATGCATTTTCAACTTTTCTACATGTCTCAATCTGCAGATCGAAAACAAAACTTTTTCAGACTAAAATGAAGAAGGAAAGTACTATAGGAAGTGGATATACATGCTGCCTACGAGATCTGTCTACCTTGTTGCAGAAAACAATTGTCTTTGTCACCGGACTTTCTCCAACGAGTCGGAGAAGAGCATTTTTCTTGTTGAGAAAAGCAGTATCAGGAGTTTTCTCAGCTCCGTCATCTCCACTGCAATCTATGAGGATCTAAACACAATATAATCAGAAAGTATCTCGGAAACAGGTGGAAATTCTAGTAATGTACTAATGTAGCAGTTTACATCTTAGAATTTCTAGTTCTCGCACTGACTTGTCAAGATATAACGTATTAACATGAAAGTAAATAGAAATAATTTGATACCTCCTCCAATCTGGAGCTTGTGCGATGCACACCAGGACCCATTATAACCTTGCAGTCAGGGAAAACCTCGACTAGTTTGTTGTATATTTCTACGGGTAAGGTGGCGGTTACGAATAGATATTGGGCCGTGACAGGTGCTGAGTCGACCAAAGTTTGTAATGCAAGCTCAAAATCTTCATCATTGTAGAGTATGTCTACCTCATCCAATATGGCACTGGAGCATAAAAATAGAACAAATCAAATTCCAGTTATATATTCTTTGATTCACAGATATTGCATGAGGCTAAAGTATGCAACATTCACATCAGTAGAGGACTAAAACCTTTTAATATCAGACAGTTGCAGGTGACCCTCCTTTACTAGAAACGTGAAGCGACCAGGAGTAGCAATCAGAACATCTATTCCCTGTTTAAGACTCTCCAATTGAGTTTTCTGCCGAAAACCACCCGTGGCAACCATAGATCGGAAAGGGACGCCAACTTTTGAGAATGAACGACAAACATTCAAAACCTGAAAATGTACTTATGAGGTTAAAAATGTACCAGTTAATAAGAGGTATATATATTCTCTAAAGAGCAAAAGCACTATAAGGCAGGATAAATCCTCCATCGTTATCATATTATCAGACCTGAGAAGCCAGTTCAGCAGTAGGGACCAGTATTACAACTCGAGGATTTTGTGAGGCTGATTTGCTAAGTCCTTCAATCTCTTGTTGTCTAAGACGCTGCACCAGTGGTATCAGATATGACAAAGTTTTACCAGATCCACTCTGATCAGCTATTATACAACTCTTCCCACCTATGACTGAATCAAATGCCATTGCCTGCAAAACCATCATCTCAAATAATAAAGACATTTGAAAATTCAAACGAGATGCAGACATTGCATTTTAAAACATCAACCTCAAAAGAAAATGAAAAGATACACTCTCTGTAACCATTTGTCCAGTTTCATTACAAATCAAAAGAAATTGCAATGACCTAAAATTAGTTGTTGTCCCACCTTGAATAAAAGATAAATGCACAATGGTTGGAATTTAGGTCCAAACAATGTTCGTAAGATACATATACATCGACAAGACTACAAGGGCATTACATGGATAAGCAATAAAAGAAGCAAGCAAAATAAAAGAAGCAGAATCATGGCAAATTCTGATTGGCATTTTAAAGACACAAATCAAGGATGGGAATAACGCCAAAATATAACATCAAGCACTAACAGGAAGCAGATGTAGTATCTTGAGGCATAATATTTGGTCGACCAGGAAACAGGGAAACTAACTTCCCATCTAGGGTTAAAGAAAGTGAAGCTCAGTTAGATGTTATAAGTCATGAATATTAGAGATTGAAAGCTTAGAATTTAGCATACCTGGATATGTGAAGGGCGAACATACTGCATCTTCCTTAAAGACTCAACAATGATGTCACTGCATCCCAACTCATTAAATGACTTTCTACTAAAAAAGTCATTATTGGCCTTTATCTTCCACTCTTTCTTTGAGAGATCATCCGCCCTGTATCTTCTATAGCTGTCAGCTGCTTCTACACCACCCCATCTTTTCGGGGATGTAACTGGAAAATCCGATGAAGAAGCAACTCGTCCGGTGGATTTAACCCTAGAGCTGATTGCTTCTAAAGTATCTTTCTGATCACCCATAGACTCCTGCTCATCCAATAGATCGGGGTCATCATGTGATTCGTCTGGGGTGTGGGATCGTGATCTTTCTGCTTTCTGTTGGTAATCTTCGAAGCTATCTCCTTGTTTCTTTTTCCTGTAACTTTCTTTAACAAGATCTTTCACTCTCTGCACTTTTAGCCTCCCGAAATTCCTGCTCGTGGCCCCAGCGCCGGCTGCACAATCAAATTACAAATTTAGGTAACAACCAAGAAATACAGTTAGCACATTGGACGAAATATGTATGAACTTAAGCAAATTTTCAAGGCATATGATCTGCGGCTCTGCCTAACATAATGCGACCTAATCTCATCACTCCTGCTCAATAATACACACACACACACACACGTGTGTGTGTGTGTGTGTAAAAAACAAGGGAAAATTTAAATTGCATATAACGATTTCATTCTAGAATTTCAATTTCCCGGTTTCCCATAGAAGACTGTGATATCACGTCAACTGAACTACGGAGATATGTTTGAAATGTCAATATAATTAGTTGATTTTCGCAATAAAATGTATCAACAGTACCACAACCACTTGAAAGATAATTAACCCTAAATTTCGATGCAGTTTTTCATCATAATTCAGTAAAATTAACGGCAGTAAAATAATGGGCATCTTCGACTACTGAGCGAGTGGAGTAGAGAGTAACCTTTTCGAGGGGATAATTGTGGAGCGGCCTCGCAGACTAGTCGCAGCCTGCGGCGACCGGAAAATATGGAGACCGAAGAATTGGAAACGGCGAAAGCTTCCAGCACATTCGCCATTGCAGAGAGAGAGAGAGAGAAGATAATCCTGAGTATAAGCGAAAATGCAGAAAGATGGATAAAAGCTCATTTGTTAGATAAATAAATTCTTATTTCATATTTTTGTATTTCTACTCTAAAATAATTCTGTTAGATAAATAAATTCTTATTTCATATTTTTGTATTTCTACTCTAAAATAATTCTATTATTAGTCTTATAAAATTTACTATATTCTTAGAAAAATAGTTAGTAACTTTAAAGTACTTTAATTCTTAAGATTTTAAGTTTTAATAGGGTACTCTATTTATTTATTTTAAAAAAATCATTTAACAATTACGATGTGAAACTTTTTTTCATTTTACACGTATTATAATTTATTAAAACTCATACAATAAAAAATACACAAAAAATTTTGTACATCCATCCGTACCGTACGGACGGATAAAAATACTATTTATTCTTAATAAAAGTATCATTTACATTGAAGAAAACTATCATTTGTTTTTATACTGTAATTTGAAAATATCATTTCTATTGAAAAAAAATATATCATTGTTTGGATATACGGGACATCTGCATATAAAACCACTTCTCAAAAATAATATTTTTTGATAGGAGGAAAGAGTATTTGTTATTTATTGAATATGAAATAATGAAATTGGTATCAACCATTTTAGAGGAGGATGGAGAGATTAATCAGAAGGAAGGCCATTGTTGGCACATATTAGCCTTTAGTAACCCAAATTTATTAACATGTACTAATGAATATTTTTTATTAAAGCATGTTTGTCATGCAGTCACCAAATATAGCATCTACAAAATTTGAAAAATTACGATAAAAATATTAGTTGACCTGATATAGAGTGGGAAATGTTGTTATAATTAATACTCGACCAAATTAGATTGGAAATAACAAGGTGGTTCAACTCAATTTCTTTCCAAAGCCAATCTAAAATTGATTTATCCAATGCAAATGGAAACACAATTATTGTAAGTCTTTCTTTGTTGATTATTACAAGGCAAAACAACTTATGAACATAGATAGCATCAATCTCTACTCAGTGTAAACAAGCTAGTTTCACATATGACATATTATAGTACAGTTCAAATTAATTAAGACAAAAGGTTACACATATATTCAAACAATTGACATGTATTATATAGCAAATTAATTAGCTATATAATATCACTCTTCTATATTGATTTTTTTTTTATTTCTTTGACTTGTTGCCTTTCATACTCCATAACACGCTACCCCGTTACTTAGAGGGTGTTTGGCTGAGCTTATAAGCTTTTCAAAACAGCTTATAAACTGTTTTTGTTTTATAAGTTTATAAATTGCCAAACACAAAACTCCTCTTAATACTTTATACGTTTTCATTTCTCACATACACTTATTTCGAAGTGCATATGTCATAATGAAAAACTATATAAAATACTAATTATAAGACATTTTGACCTTAAATTAGAGACATTTATATTTGATCACATCATCATCAACAATTATTGATCCTCTTCCAACACGCAGCAATGGCCGCAGAACTCCTTCTCCCCTTCTTCATCTATCGGCTCCAAGCTCCGCCACCCACCACCGTCCGCCGAGGTGTCGAAAACATGAACCTCCGATCTCAACAGTGAACCCTCCCCCGGCATCCTATACCCGGCGAGGAAGTAGAGCTGGTTTCCAATGGGAGCCATGGTAAGGTAACATCTTTCCGTCGCCGCCGCCCCCTCCGCCGTGTACGTAGGCGACATGCAGTTGAAGCTGGAGCCCTGGACCACGTTCCAGATGCTTTCTTTCTCGTCGTAGGACTCGATATAGCCTTTCCATGATTGGAGATAATCGCCGGAGCTGAAAAGCTTGCCGTTCACCGCCACGATCTGCCGCGGGGGCACGTCGAGATCCCACATTCGGGCCACGTAGATCCACTCGTCCCTCTCCGCGTCGTAGACCTCGGCGGAGCTCCCGGCGGTCTGGTCAAACGGGCCGAAATTCTCGCCGCCGACGAATCCTCCAACGGCGTGTATTCGACCTTTCCACGTCACGCCGACGCACTTGTATCTATCAAAGATCAAGAACCAATTGATTGTATGTACATTGGAATCGACATAGGATCAAATAGAAACTTTCACTTCTTAGTATGAAAAGCTAATTTGGACTATCGATCATAATATAATTTACTATTGTCAACAAAAGATGACATAATTTGATGACAACCATAAATATAATGATTTTACATACTATAGATTGAATTTTACCTCATTCGGCTCATGTTTGCCAAAGATCTCCATTGATCCAAGGCCGGATCATAAACTTCCGACGACGATATTCCCCTCTCCCGCCCCAGCGAGCTCTGCCCGCCGGCGACATAAATCTTGCCGTTGGAGACAGTGCATGCGAATTGAAATCTTGGCTCCGACATCGCCGCGCACATTTCCCATCGATCAGCTCCCACGTCGTATCTCCGAACAGACGACACGGCTCTCGGTCGCATTTCCCGATCTTCGGCGGCCGAGGAGGAGGAGTAGGAGCCCAGCTCAACCGGCTTACGACAGAGGCGGCCGCCCAACACATATATATAGGAGCCGACGACCACCATGGAGAAGTCCTTCAAGACTAGGTTATCGACGGAGGCCGGAATGGAGGTGACGCGATCCCACGAGTTGGTCTGCGGGGTGTAGCAATCTATGAACGTCGCAGCGTTGCCGGCTTCGGCGTTTCTGTCGCAGAAGGGGACGTAGATTCGGTGGCTGGCGGTGGGGTTCCGGTCAAGGGCTCGAGAGAGGGACCCCATGATGGGCGGCGGCGGCGGTGGTGGTTATAGGGCGGTTTTGGGAGTTGGGTTTTGGGAAGTTTTTCGGGAGTGTGTGAGTGAGTTAATATAGATTGAGGACGGATAGAACTAATTAAGGTTGTGTGGGAATTAATTGAGGTTTTGTAGGTATTCAAGATTTTGGGAATATAGTATGATGTGAACGAGGGTGTGTATAGTTAAATCCTAGGATTTTCTTGTTGTAGGGAGTCGTCTTTCTGATGATCTGTGGATGGGGAGAGGACAATTATCGATGGATTACAAAGTAATTGGCCTAGATATTGGATAAATATTGTTTGTGGGGTTTGAAATTAATTTGAATCCTTGTCTAAGACTAAGATTATTTGATCATATTAGGACCTAGGAGCTGGGTTGGGCTGCAATTTATCAATCCGACTCGGTCAAAAATTGGGTCAATATGCTAAGTTGAATCACCATTGATAACTCTAAGAAGAATGATATGCTGATCATATGTAGCCCTATAGATTGGTCAATGCAAGCCAAATCTTCTTTTTTGTCAATTAATACGAAATTTTAAAAGATCATCGCGACTGACCTTTCGACTTGAAGATTAACTACCTACCAGCGAACACACACAAGCCAAATCTTCTATTACATCATCGTGTAAAATGTCTTATTTATTACATATCCAAGTGACAGACACGTGTTGGAGGAAAATGACAAATGTACTAAATTTTGCTTATGGACATTATTTACTATTTTATAACTACTATAACCCTATCATTTGCATGAATTTCTATGAATCGTTGTAGATTTCTCGTTTCCCCTTATACATGGTAGGAGATATGACTAGCACCATAGGTTTCTGAACTTGCTAACATATGGCGGGAAATATGGATAAAGAAATGTTAATGCTGTATTATAAGGTTTTAATTATACATAATGTCTATATTTTTGTGCCTACATATTCTATCAAATGTCTTAAATTTTTAAAATCTAAGACAATGTCTTCAATGGTAGCATTAAGGAGTGTTTGGCTAAGCTTATAAGTTGTTTAGGAGCTTATAAGCTCATGCAAAGTGTTTGACAAAATAAGCTCTTAAACAGTTTGTAAGCTATGAAAATAAGTTCCAACAGCTTATAAGTTCCCCTAAAAATAAGTATCTCAATCCCAATTTATTTTTTCATAAACTTGTAAGTACGTAACAATGAATTTATCAAATAATTTTACTATGATTCGTTACTTTCTATATATATATTATCGGCTTCATCTTTCTTCAATTTTATTTCTCTAACTCACGATTCTTTCTTTAGCTTATAAGCTTAATATCTTATCCAAACATTATGACAACTTATAAGCTCTTCAAACATTATGTCTTATAAGTTCTTGAAATATCTTATAAAATCTTTAAAATAAACTTAATCAAACACCCTCTAAGTCTTCTATCGATGAGTGAGTGGTTTGTCCCTAGTTATAAAGACTTGGTTGCTAACTTAGTGATACATATATACGATAATAAATAATGAATAATAAATGATAAAATATTTGCATTATCTTTCGTTGGGTCAATCCCTAAGCCTGTGTGGCCGCCGAAAAGCTGATCCAGTTAGAATGGATCTACCCATTAGGTCTGGATTCTCTTGACCTGTGTGAATTTTAATGGTTGGATTAGAAAATTAGAAATTCGGTGATAATATTTCTTAAAATTAATGAAAAATAAAAACCCTCCGAAACTATTGTAGTTTGATTAGAAAATTAGAAATTCGGTGATAATATTTCTTTAATCGGCCTAGTTAGATACAAAATCCATAAATAGTAGTACTTGCATGTAGTTAAAAAAATTGGAAAAAAATAACAATAATATTGGAATTTCAACTTTACAATTTCACAATATAAACATAATAAGCCGATTCAATTTAATTATGAAATTATTATCTCAAAAAGGATAAAACATTAATTGCTCCCTTCGTTCCAAAGTAATATATATTAATTGTACTTTTTCTTAATTAATAAGTACTTTCATCTTTATTTTTACTGCCAAGAAGCATCATTTTCATTATTATCAAAATTCGATCTACACTTTTATTTTTAATATTGGAATTCCCATGACTACAAATCTTATAGATTAATAATAGCATTACACACAAACAATCCGATCTTCAATTCATTATCCCCAGCTCAAAAGAATAAATAAATTCCCACACATTCAAATGCATATAAATAAAGAAATAACTTTAGTGGCCACTATTTTCTTACACGATTAAACATCAATATTCATGCAAGTATAAATTAAAATAAAAGGACCATATCCTAATGTAATTGAAAGTACACATACTCATTTTTTCACAAATAAAAAGTCATGGGACACAATTTTAATAAGTCATAGATGGAACCACGCAAGGACCCAAATATTCATTTTCTCAAAATAAAAAAGGTAATTTTAATATTCAGAAAATTATAAATTCTACTCCTCCGTTTCATCTAAGATAGTGTTTTTTTTTTTTATCGTTCCATCCAAAATAACATATTTCATTTTTAAAAAATAATTATCTTTTCAAAAATTATGAGACTTATCTATTTTTTTCAATTTAATAACTTTATACTGTTCTCTTAAATAATCGTATAAAAAAGAAATGAGACGTCTAAAATGAGACGGAGGGAGTAGATGGATGTCGTATGTAGTCTGCAGCACCACCTTGGTTTGCGTCGACAGAGCTCTCTCTCTCTCTCGATCAAGTTTTGAACTCCGTGAAGAGTTGAAAGAGAAGGCCGAAGAGCCATTGGAATTTAGCGCAATTGTTAATTAGCAGAGAAAGAAAATAGCATAAAATTCCTCGAAATTTGAAGCTCACCACCACCATTGTCTTGGCTCCTCCATTTTCCCTCTCTTCTTTCTTTGAAACCCAAATGCATTTATGTGCTAAATGTTAATTCTTTTTCACTGACCAACGCAAATCAAAACTGGGCCTTTTTCTGTTTCTTGTCTTCTAGCATAGAAGAAACTCAAATGCCCCACTTTTTCATCATTAAACTGATAGAAAACCAAAAATCCATTTGAAAATGGGGTTTGTTTAAACAGTGTGTTTTAGTATTTCTTATTTTTTCCGGGTTGGTGATGAGAGAGAGAGAGAGGAGCAGTTTGGAGAGATACATTCTACAATGGGGAGGCCGAGTTTTGGTGAAGTGACAGCGCCGGCGCCGAGGGTGAGCGGCGGCGTGGAGAGAGAGGATCAGTGCAGAAGCTTTGACAACTCTGAGAATGCGGTGTCGTTTGGGTTCGTTGCGACAGCTATTTTAATATCAATGTTTCTTGTAATGGCTATTTTTGAGAGGTTTATCCGGCGGAGATCGCCGGACGCCACCTCTGGCGGCGGCGACGGCGTTGATGGCGGTGGCCCAAGTTTGAGGAAATTAGACTATCCTTCTCCCAAGGTACAACCTTTTTCTAGCTTGTTCGTAGACAAAAGATTTCTTGAAATTATGTGTTTTGTTTTTTCATAACTATGAAATACTAACATGATTTTGAATATTTTGTTTCCAAGATTGTTCGGTAAATACTGTTCAGTATATTATGGCACTTCTATTTTGAGACGGAAACATCATTCATTATTATTACTTGTTATCGATTTTAAATTGTTTATTATAACGAGGGACGCCCACAGCCCAACGTGTATTCCGTTTCTATGCAATAACCTGTAAATTAATTGATCATTTCCCTCAGGAAAACATAAAAGCGGTTTCTTTACGATTAGTTGAATGCGCAGAAATCAACTCCGTAGTGCGTGGTGGCAGTCATTTACTTTTTTTCTTGAAAGTTATTATTGCTAAAAATGATCAAAGTTGAACTTAATATTGTTTACTATTCATAAATAGTGGGTTTTTCAAGTTGTATAGTACATTCTCGAGTAGTTTTGTGCTTTATTGTAGAGTTAATTGGAAAGATTTCAACTTTATATAAAGGATTTTGTTGAGAAGATCAAAAGCAAAGTTAGACAAGGCTGTTACAATGAAGGCCCTTTTTTTTGTTCTCCAATACAATAGAAAGCCATCTAAATCGCCTTCAAATTGGAGTCTTGATGTTGGCTTGTCCAATGATGTGCAAATTAAGTTATATCAAATTTTATTTATTTTCAAATATTTTATACATTTAGGTCTTTTAGAGCTATGAAGTTTCAACTTTACAGCATATTTGTTAGAACTTTTGAGGTTAATTATTATCACACCCACTGCAATGATCCTAGCTTGAAGAAAAACTCTCTGATGATGGCAAATTATGGTTTTTCTTTATTTGGAAACAGAATATTGTATTTTTTGTTGTGAGAAAGAACTAGTGCTGCATTGCTATGCCATTTTCTTGAAGAATGTATCTTTTCCTTTTGTGAGTCGATGCACTTCACCATCTAAAGTAGAAGCAATGCTATGTTGCATTTGCAAATGCATTAATCTTGGTGTAAAGTTTCGATTTTGATGCTTTCTTGTTTGTTGGTGATAAGTTTGATTTGTACAATTGTGAGTGAAACCCTCTTAAAAACCAGCATGAGACATTATAGTACATATGATAGCTGCTTTTCATTGTTTTTGGTTTGTGATCATGGGACCCTTGTTTGTTTCTAGCATGGGAATTTGTCCAAGAAAATTCTTAGCTTTCAAATTCTGCATTCCTTCAATTCTGAAAACTTTGCTGACCACATTCATTGCTTTTTATACTAATGGAGCCACATAATTTAGAAGGAAAGATCAGGTTTACCAACCGCCCTCGGACATAGTTGGAAAGTGACAACCCGACAAAGAGAAGGGAGAAACCTAGGCTCGTGAAGTACTTAGTTTGTTGTCTGCTACATGTCGAACAAGTTGTGAATGATACGAAACTTTATGGACCTCCTCGCGTTGGAGGTTGGTTGTGTGCGTCACACGTGCTTGAATTTTCGTTTGATTGCTTCGTGCTGCCAATTTGCTACCCATTGTTGTGTTCTTTTGCTGCATTGAGCCCTCGTCCTTGTGTGATTCTTTGTCCTGAAACGTGCTAGCAACGAGGAGCTTCGTTCCATGGCTTGATATGAAGTGTCCCTCGTTTTGCTTGTAGTTTTTCATTATATAACATTTAACTGCATTACTGATGAATTGTGAATCTACAGCTGACTGTTTATCCAAAGGGAGTGTCAGTGTTGATGCCTGGTGAAAGGATGCCTACTTTCATTGCGCACCCGGCGCCTGCACCGTGTCCTCCCGAACGCATTTCCCCCGCCTATACGTTGTCGTAGAATTTTTTCGAGCCCGGCCTTGGGTCGTTTTTACTCTATCGTGATGAATAAGTGAAGCGAGGCGATGAACAAGTGTTTTTGGAGGAGTTGGTTAGATGCAAGACTTATGCATAGGTTGTGGAAATTCTTGTTTATTGTATATAGATTGTCTCCATGTTGAATTCATCCTTGGAATGGTATCTTGGTTTTTAACCACGTTTCTGAGTGTTTCTTTTTAGTGGAATTATATACAACTACACACTTTTTCAAAAGTGTATACTCCACGTACCTAATCTTTTAATTTGCTACATTATATGACCAATTTATTATCTATTTCCGATCAACCGGAAACAAGGCTTTCTCGATCGGAAACAGATATTAGTCGACCAGAGACAAAGTTTTCTCAATCGGAAACAGACATTAGTCGACCGGAAATAAGGAAATTAGTCTTTTTTTTTCAATTTATCTACATATTTCCTTGTTTCTGGTCGATTAATATTTGTTTACTGTCGAGAAAGTCTTCTCTCTGGTCGACCGGAAACAATAAAATTAGTCTATTTTAATGTAATCGGTATAGGGTGTAGGAAATTTTAGAAAAGTTAAGGGTGATATATATTTTAATAAAAGTGGTTAATTAGGCTCGGACCCTTCTTTTTATATCATATCACTAAATTCATTATAACGCCAAATATTGTTTAGGGTCAATTATCAGAAAAATCATTGAATTTTGATATAAATTTTGACTTTATTTTTAGTACGTTTCGATAATAACTCCACTTTCTAACTAATAATAATAATATAATAATAATAATTATTATTATTATTATTATTATTATTATTATTATTATTATTATTATTATTATTATTATTATTATTATTATTATGCACCTGCAATTCCTTTTGGTGAAATTTGTCCCTAAAATGGCATCATTTTTCCCCAATTGAATATAGAAATTTAAAGATCACGGTCGAGATATTTGGCTTCAGACATTAACCATTCTATTATTAGGCCAACACACGCGTACACGAAGATGACATCATTTTAAATTTTAATGATCAAAACTGCCTATAAAGAAAAAGGTGGGGTTGTTACGACATTTTAGAAGTGGTTTTTGAATTGTAAAATGAGTCATAAGATGTGATTTATTTGACAGTTAACCCTAAAGGCCACAAACAATAGATCGATTCTTCACTCGAACAGTGTTTCATTTCTCACAAGTAGATCTTATCATCATTACATAAAAAAAATCATAAAAATATGAGGATTTAATGAGATAAACAGTTACTGCAGTCATAACTCATACATGTGTTCTTAAATCCGACATGTAGTTATGATGTTTGTGATTTGGTCCTAAATTAAAGTATTGAACCAAATTTCAACATTAGTTCATATGAGAAAGAAGTAGATTCCAATGCTTTTGTCCTACAAATCACAAATCTCAATAGTGACCCAATCTCAAGAAACTTTACTCCTTCCCATCAAATCTAACATACTGTACTTTCTTTTGGTCAACAATTATTGTCTTTTACTCTTTTGTTTGGTCTAAAGGAGGCCCAAAAGCAATTGGGCTTGGACATATTTTTGCTAATTTTACTTTGGGTTAATTGCATACCAGTTTATTGATTTTCTAATTTACTGCACGATTTTTTTTAAGTCTTGACATAACAAACATGATCTTTATAATTTATGTAATTTATATATCGTTTGAAATTAGATGAAATCAAAGCTAACGTGACTGTCGTAAAAGTATATGGGGACTAACCTACTGCCCATCTTATACAATGTTGTTGCAACTTTTTCACATGTACAACTAGTTCATATGTACTTTCGCGACAACTATATCTACTTTAATTTGATCGAAAATTAGATTGATGTTATAAACCACCACCACCTAAATTGTAAAGGTCATGTTTATTGTGTCAAGATTTAAAAATCATATTGTGAATAAGAAAATAAGTAAAATTAGTGTTATTTTATGCAACTGCCTCTATTATTTTTCATAACATTTCAATTTATATTTTAAATAATCTTAAAGAAAATGTGAATCAAAATTAAAAGTCACTACTTAGATCTTCTATTCATGGGGTTGAAGTGGCTTAGATGGTCATTGGTGAACCGAGAAAATTAAAAGTTAAAAGCAATCCCTCACTCACAATTGCATAAACCAAATCCATATGTATGACATTTATCATTTATTGTGTCAATTATCTATTGATAAAATAAAAAATAAAAAAATGTATCGACATAATTGTCAAGATTGAGATACCCAAAGTTTCTTATTAGTGAGAGATTTAAGGTTTGATTCCCATCTTCATATGAGTTGTCTTTCTAATTTATTTGAATTTGATTTAGTTTGTTACTAGCTTGGATATTTTGCAATTTGTTCAATTTTTTATAATATTTAGTCATTTCATGACATGATTATATCTTATATCATTGTATCTCTAAAAAAATTACAACATTTATGGAGAAAAGAAACATATCTTAGTTGGTGTTTACAACAAATCACATACCAAAACGACGCCGTCGGAAGCAATAAGATTATGGGTAAAAACTAAAAGACTCCCTCATAAAAAGATAAAGCATTCTAATGAAACAAGAGGATTCTCGAGCGTCTCCGTCTCCCCCGCCGGTATGACGCCTTTTGTAGCCTCTGCCGCCGCCGGAGTCTTCTGATCACTCTCCTTCTGCGCCGCCGCCGCCAGCTCCTCACGTCTCGCCGGCGACCTCGGCCTCGTCCCAGAACCATCCGCGAGATCCTTCCTCCTCCCATTCCCAATCCCATTTTCCTGAGCCACATTCCGCGGCTGCGCCGCCACCGCCCTCCCGCGAACCGTCCTCATCGGCGAGACCTGACCCCTCTTCTCCGGCGTCGGAGCCGCCACCCTCTCCCCCCTCCCCCCGCCGTGTGCTCTCCGCTTCCTCGGCGGCGGCCGCTGATCAACCACGCTTTCGTCGAGCTCGGCGCTTCGCTCCATCGTCGCCGTGATCGACAAACTCTCGCTGTAGTTGCAAATTTCAGATACATCAGTAACCTCCGACGCGGTCTCGCCGCCATCTTTTCCGGGAACGTCGAGATTCCCGGCGATCGCCGCCGTCGGCCGGACTTCCGCCTTCCATTCTTGATTTTCCTGCGACATTATTTTGATCTTCTCGTCGGGCTTTGGAGAAACGGCAGTCTCTAGCAGCACCTCTTTAACGGTTTCTACTTCGAGACTTCCGCGAGGAGACGTCGGCGCTTCTCCGTCGATGGAGCGGCGGTTCTCCGCCTCGTGGTTGCGTTTCCCGGCGCTGACACAGCAGCCCATTTCAGTTAGAGAGAGAAAGTTCTAGAAAAAGCAGCCAAAATGTGGAATTGAGGAGAGAGTGAGAGGTGATTTGGAGTTGGGAGGTATGAAGGGAGCAATGGTGATGACTGATGAGAGAGACAGAGATTAGTGTGCTAAAAAGTAGAGAGAGGTGTTCCCGCGTGCTTGTGTTCTAATTTTTAGCTCTTTTACTTTTTTGATGAAATTGCATGTTCTATACGTAGCCCACGTCCCTCAATCATTGAAAAGCACATTATTTGATATGCATGGTATTAAAGGTGCATAATCGAATTGAAACCGAAAAACCGAAGATATGATTCGGTTTCGGTTTAGGTTTAGTTACAAAATAAGAACCGATACCTATTTCGGTTGGTCGGCGGTTTGACCAAAGTGGGATTCAGTTCGATTCGATTCGATTAAAACATACCGAAATAGGTACATGATGAATACTATATATATTTTGATCGGTTTATTCGGTTCGATCAAATATTTCCATACA
The DNA here is from genome assembly GCA_036937905.1 of Salvia rosmarinus. Lineage (NCBI taxonomy): Eukaryota > Viridiplantae > Streptophyta > Magnoliopsida > Lamiales > Lamiaceae > Salvia > Salvia rosmarinus. Next base: position 1,691,772 of record CM072822.1, read on the forward strand.
ATTCAGTTTATCGATGCAATCAGTTCAATTTGGTTTTTAATCGAAACCGACCGTGACACAACCATATCTTACTTATGTAAATGTTTTAAGATGAATGATGATATCATAAGTATACTACAATGGAAAATAGGATGCAGAATGGATATCTAGCGTGATTTACTAGTTATTGATTTGTTATCTTAATAAGACTGGAGAGTAATATCATAAGTCAAAGTTGCTTAATTACATATTGATAAAAATTCGTAAAATTACCGAAAGTCAAAGTCGGCTGATTAGCTATTGATGTGCTTTTTCTTGATAAAATTTAAACTAAATAACAGGCTATTTAATTGTGCATTAACTTATGATTCGAGTTAGACTTGGGGATCGAGTTAATGATTTTTATCTAAAGAAACGGCTCATTATGGTAATAGTGTTGAGAGCTTGAGATGTTAGGTCTTTTAATCCCTCTTCCAAGCGAAATGGTATTGGTGCAATTGTTCGTGACGGTAATGGGCATGTGGTGGTTGCCGCTTCTAAGTCGATTACTCGCGACAAGATTTTATGTTAAGGGTCATACAAAATGAGTCCGACCGAAAAGCTCACCCGGGATACCCGAGATTTGGGCTGATTTTGAGCTTAAAAGTTAAAGCACGAAAAAATCGGCCTAAAAGCCCATCCAAAAATCCTCGGCCTTGGGCTTAAAAGCCTGGGTTTCGGGATAAAAAAGCCCGACCGATATTCTATTAAATATACATAGTTATAATGAAAAAAATCTAGCCTAAAAAGCCAATCCGAAAAATCCTGCCTCTCGGCTTTGGGCAAAAAGCAGTGGTTTTGGGCTAAAAAGCTCACGATATTCTATTAAATATACATATTTATAATATTATTTAACATACATATCTATGATTTTTAATAATATTAATTATATGTTATATAATTATTTATTTTTTTACAATTTAAAATATTAATTTTATATATTAAAAAAATTTGAAAATTATCTAAAAAACTCGTCCTCCTAAAGCCCACCCGGGACTGGTTTGGGCTTCATATTTTTAGGTCCGAAAAATTTTGGACGGGCCTGACCCGGCCCCAAAAATGGAAAAGCCCAACAGGCTAATAGAGGTATAGGTGTTAATTATTCCGCTACTTTGCCAACTCTACAAGTGTGGTGTTTACTTTGCATGATTAGCATTTTGAAGGATTGACTATTTGATTGATTAAATATGTGATAAGATAATTTTTATCATCAATCCTTTGTTTACTACAAATGATTAGTGAAGGATTAAGATTGTGATAAATAATTCTCCATTTATTTGGAGGATTATTTCAATCCTACCTATATTGGTTGGATTAATATTAATGAAGAATAATTCAAAGGATTAAAATAATCCCGGACTTTAGGATATCCTCAAATCTTAATCCTTAAAAGTAAACACTTGATTATGTTGGATTAATTTTATCTATCCAACATAATCATGCAAAGTAAACACCTCCTAATAGTATGTATAGAAGTGTTAATTGTTTTGGTAAACTTTTATATTAGGTATCTCCAATCGTTTTATTGTATACAAGTGTTAATTTGTTGCTTAAGTTTTATATTAGGTGTCTTCGGTAGTCGTACATATATAAGTGTTACTTATGCTGCTAAAGTTTTAAATTAGATGTCTTCAATAGACGTACGTATAGAAGTGTTAATTATGCCGCTAAAATTTTATATATATCGAAATAATTATAACACACTCTGGAGATTTGATCGAATCTAATTTCACAACAATTTAACTAGATTTCAAATTCGATCTTCAATGCAAATCTGTAATAACTTCATTTTATTGCTCAAAAGTCAAAACTAACTTCGAGTGAATGAAAAATTAAAAATAGACAATATATCATTCGGATTTTAGAACCTAGAAATGGCACATTTTCAAAATGTTATATCCAGATCGAAAACTGCAATTCATCTAAGAATATGAATATCATTGAGTAAAATGAGAACAATTATTCAAGCAATATCATTCCTTGGATCAACGCAAGGCCCAATCATGGGTTTTGCAAATATGCTAATTTACACTAACAAAGAAAAATGGATATACAACTACAAAGAACAGCCTTCAAACATTCCATTTGACGAAACGAAAAGATCGCAGAACCTCTAGCTGAACATCTAACCTGGTTCCAGGATGAAAGGGAGTTGAAAGGAGCGGCTGAGGCTGTCAAGATCTCTCCCAAAATAGTAGAATGTGTGAATTCTTGAAACTGAGCTGCGAGTTTGTTCAAGAAGCGAGCATCAGCGATCATCAGAGACGTTCAGCACTGTGTAGAAGATGCAGCTCGATCAGAATCTATCATGGATTTGATGTAGAATTCGCCTGCCTTGTATGAGGACCTAACCATGGGGCCAGATGCCACATATCGAAATCCCTGCCACAGCCAACAAACATCAATAATCATCAAAAGGGAAGGGCTTCAATCTAATATCAGCAAATTCTTTGTCTAGTATAATTTCTAATTCTTGTAAATTTGTCATATTGCTAGTGTAGGATGCTAAATCAGACAAGGGTCAAAGACACAATCTGTTCCAAGTCAATGGATAAAGTCAAACCCTGATATTCATCAGGACACATTGTGCATTCAAGCCCAAGAAAAGGGTTCAAAGGAAATCACCATCCAGAAAGGCGAGGAGAGGATCAACAATAAGGTCGATTATGAGTACTTCTCTGTCCTAAAGAACTCTATTCCATCACAAATATATACAAGGCAGACGTTAATTAAAGAAAACGGAGATGTCACATATTAGTGGGAGAACTGAAAGTTAGCTATTTGAAGTAGCCTGTTAGCATTCGTGTCATCACAAGAAAACAAATCAATTTAGATGAAAAATAGAGATGAGCAACAAACCATTTCCATGCCCAGAAGTCGGTACTTCTCAAAAGCCTCCGTGTTATATACTCCGATACTGGCATGTGCCGCTTTGATGGTCTCATGTACTGACCAAATGTCATGACATCGACACCAGCTGCCCTCACTTTCTCCATGGTTTTCACTACTTGGTCAGGTGTTTCTCCGCATCCTAACATCACAGAAGTTTTGGTGAGCGTTCCGGGTGGAGCATACTCTTTCGCCTCCACCAGAACATCCAGAGATTGCTTAAAGTTAGCACGGTGATCACGAACTGCACTCTGCAGCTCCTCCACAGTTTCAATGTTGTGTGCAAAAACATCTAATCCAGATTTGGCAACTTTCTCCACACAGCCCGCATCTCCTCGGAAATCAGGAACTGCAATTTGAGAGCAATGCAATCAGCAAAAAAGAAGTTCAATCTATTCTTTATAGTTGTCAATTCATTAATCACTGTGGTAACTCAGCTTCTTGTTTCAACAAAATTTATTGAACTAAATCAAATCTTACCCAATGCTTCTATAAGCATTGTTGGCTTCAAAATCTTCAGCTTTTGCACTGTCTCCGCAAAATGACCACTTCCTTGATCAGGCAAATCATCCCGGTCAACACTAGTAATCACCACATATTCCAAACCCCAAGAAGCTATTGCCTCAGCCACATTTGTGGGCTCGTTAGGGTCAGGAGGAGGCGGAGTGCGTGATGTCTTTACATTGCAAAATCTGAAAACAGCCAATATAAGAAATACTCGATTTCAACCACAAAATACAAAAGCTCTTGGTCATTACTACCAGATTAATATCTCTAAAATGAAGCTTCATTGTGCCGTCGAATTTGGTTTAGATAACATGATCGAATAAAGCTTATATATTTTGTTCAGTGACATCGATTAATCATCATTCGTAGTAACCCGAAAGTCATCATGCCGATCGAACTATCTACTAAATTCTAGACAGCCACTGATCCATAATTGAACAGATTTCGATCTCACTTCAGATTATATTAATGATTTATTAAGATGTTTGTATCTATATGTAGAGAGCCAAAAATCAAATTCCACTGCAAGAGAAAACACAGAAAGCTAAATGCTTGTTCATAAACCCTAACCAACATTTTACAAGCTCCAATCATTGGTATCTCGTACACAAAATCAAAACTCAGAGCAATCAACACCTAACCAACAATATCTTCCATTTTACCTCGAAAATTCATCCCATGAAAATCAATTATCCATAACAGAACAAACCAAAAAGCAAACCAAATTCATACATCACCTGCAGCCACGAGTACAAGTATCACCGAGAATCATAATCGTGGCAGTAGCAGTTCCCGTCTCGCCCCCAGACCAGCATTCCCCAAATTAGGGCACTTGGCCTCCTCGCAAACGGTGTGCAATTTCAATTCCCTCAATTTCTTCTTAATGTGCGTGTACTTGTCACCACCAGGGATCGATTCCTTCATCCATTTAGGCTTGGGCAACTGCTTCTTCTTCGTGCCCACCTCCACCGAATAGCTGTGGTCGGATTTGAGCTTGATGAAGTCGCCCAGCGACGTCGATTCATCGGCGAGCCTGCGGCGGAGGCCGTCGAGGGTAGGTGGGTAGTTCTGGAAATCGGAGTGCGGTGGCGGCGCGGTCGTGGAGAAGAATTGGGTGAATCGAGAGAGCGCGAAGCGGGTAGATTTGGATTTGAGGGCTCGATTGGCGATCGAATTCATTCTGCTTCCACACCTCTCTCTCTCTCGCTCTCTTGTTGGGTGGCTGAACTTGGAAGGTGACTGGGATAAGCTTTTTCATTTTCTTTCAATATTTCCATTTCGCTTTTTAGACAAAATTCCATTTCTTTTTTTAATTAAGATAAAAAATATCATTTTATACCATTATTTTAACTTCTTAACGATTGTATCACAACAAAATTAAAAATTAAAAATATAGTATCAATAATTCGGATTGGATCATATAAGATGGTAAATAATCCTACATAATTCAATTATAAGCGCTCGTTTGGTTGATAGAATTGGAGCAGATTAGGTTTCCACTGTAGCGTTTGGTTTTGTAACTCACGGTTGATCCCAGATTTGTATCCAATCTGTACAGTAAATGAGGCTAGCGACCGCTACGTAGGTAACGAGCGGTCGCTAGCCTCATTTTTTATCAGCTCGCCACCACTTTTGCCTACCTAGCGATCTCTAGCCTAATTTTTTTTGTAATTTTGTTTCGTAATCTATATTTATAACTAATGTACCAAACAACAAGGTTGACTATCTATATTTTTATGTCTATATATCTACCAAACGAGCGCTTAATGGCACGGCCATCTCCAGTTCAAAATCATTATTAATATTGCCAATCCAAGATTTCGAGATAAAGCTTCACTCTTATAGATTTGTTAATTTTAATCAACGATACCCTAGTTAAATTTTAAGGGCATCATGGGCCAAAAAACCAACATAAGATTTTCGTCAATTTTTCTTTGACATCACAATAGTTACGACATTCATATTCATATTGACGCACGTATTTAATAATGTATGCCTTTTTAATGAAATTCTAAAGTCCATAATTATATCCATTCCGTTGGACTATCACTTTAAAAAATTTATATATCATAACCTATAGAATTTGACTAATTATATGCTAAATTAAGAAAACTATTGATTTTGAAATGGTTTGATGTAAGTTTTTCACTTGCATTTACACGTTAAATTCTCGATGATGTTATTGAGCTTTCAAGCACTGAAAATATAGATTTATATAACTTTTTTGAATTTTTGAAATATAATGTTCAAAATTGACAACTAAGCATGAAAAACAACTATATTTGAGAAAAGGCCTCCACTATATCCCAACTAACGTTGTCACACGTTAAGTAATACTTCATCCGTCTCATCCAAAATGATTCATTTTTTTCGAAATAATTATTTAGAATACGGGTATAAAGTGATAAAAAATAGGTAAATCCCACAACTTTTGAAGAGATAATTATTTTCTATAAAGGAAACAGACCATCTTGATAGGGACAATAAAAAAAATACAGATCATCTTGGATGGGATGGAGAGAATAGGTGAGAACTGGATTTGATTGTTCCCCTGATTTGGTTAACGGAGTTAGGATAAGGACTGACTGACGTATCTTATCTTATAAGGTAATGTTTCAATCTTCTTAAAGCTTAAGCTTCTTCAATAATATTCCATGAATATGACCTAAATCCATCAATTTAATTCCTTCGAATTGGCACTTTTTTCTTGTCCTCATCACTTTTAAAATCTTTATGTTTTAAGTGAATTTGCAAAACTATTATTGTCACTTAGTAATTTTATAACTTGTACACACTTATATTTTCTCACCCAAAAAATTCATTTGTCAAAAGCAAGTGAGTGACAACCCTTAAAAAGTGGTATATATAGTGCACGCATGATGAATACTTAAATCACATAGATATCCTATTTATTCATGTGACTTTGCTTATCATTCAAGTATAAATATAAATACTTCAAATTAATAATTTTCCCTTTTTTGGGAGAAAGATCATATTTATAGGTATTCACACTTGTATCTTTGGATTACTAGATAAGTATTACATGCAGCGCATATAAACTTATAAATTTCAGGGTAAAAACAAACGTTCATGCTATATGTTTAGTCAAAAAAATATTCATATTTATAAATGTATCAATTAAATGGCTGACAAAAATATCATAAACTATCAATAATATCAATCAAAGACCCAAACTATTGAGGTTGTAACAAAAATATCCTAAAGAATAATATCTATTGACGAAACATCAACATAGTATTTTAAAGAAATGATAATTTAATAGTCGCAAGTCCAAAAAGCAAAAGAACTAATAAATAACTATCGCAGTCTAGGAATTGATGGAGACTCGATCCCAAATCAAACACAACAAAGTCACCATAAATCGACAACAACTTCTAGTAGTCCACTGTCCTATACGAATCAACAACAACTACTTCTTGAACGAAATCGACAATAAGGTTTGTAAAATTAAAAGAAATTAGCAACCAAATTTGTCAAATTATGTAATTGCATCATTTTTAAATTATAATGCAAGACAACATCATTTTCTCAAGTCATTATTTATAATAAAATACATGAAGATACAAGCCAGTTTTCTTTTTCTATCGATGAAGATTATTACCGAGGGCATTTTTGTTACAACTTCAATAGTTTGGAATTTTGATTATATCAATAGTTCAGGACATTTTTGGGGGTAGACATGTAGTTTTGGTCATTGATTGATATTTACTTTAAATGTATATTATATCTATAATATATGTGTGTATCAAAAATAAATTATCCCATATATGGTTTTAGATATAAAAATGATTATTACCTTAAAACTAGTAATAGATTATAAATTGAATCGTCCTATATCAATACAATTTTTTTTCAAGATTTCATATTTTATTCTGAATTTTATACTTTTATTTTCATTTAAAGTCGGAGAGAGAGAGAACGGAGTCGAGCTTCGTGATAGAGTTAAATCACTTTTAACTGACAAACCCCTATGAGATTGGTGAAAATTGGATATTTAATTACTATTCACATAGTAATTAAATATATCTATTTGCTTATATGCCAAAAGCCAACAATTATAAACGTAACGGATAATTTTTTTTTCTTTATAATCTCACTCATAAGTCCTAAATACACACACACACACACACACACACACACATATATATATATATATATATATAGGTTGAGCCAGAAATAGGACCAATTAATAATAATTTTAAAGGTAATAAAATAAAATTTTGAAATAAAATAATAATAATAATAATTTAAATAATATAATGAGTTTATTATAATCTTTTTAGAAATTTGATTGATAATATTAATTCACATATAAAAATTTATTATTTAAAAATATTTTTTATTTTATCAATATAAAATAAATTATAGAAAAAGAAAAGAAATAGCATTTTATCGACATAAAACAAATTATAGAAAAAAGAAAAATGAAAGAAAGATAAAGGAAAATGAGTATAGGAAAAGAAAAAGGAAAATATGTAGTTAAGAGGTATCGAACCAAGATCTCCTAAATGAGAGATGAAAATCATAATCTGTTAGACTACAATAGATTTAGTTATTAAATGTTAAATATCTATAGAGAGAGCATACATGTTTAGCTAAGAGTTAATTCACATATATAGTGTTATTATTTACATACATATTTTATTTTATCAACATAAAATAAATTATATAAGAAAGGAAAAAAGAAAAAAAGATCTCAAAATAAAGAGAAGAAATAGAATAGAGAGGGCAAAAAAAAAAAAACAAACTAAAAAGAAGAAACATAAGAGAAAAAAAAAAGAAGGAAAAAAAAGGAAGAGAAAAGATGAAAAAAATAGGAAAGAAAGAGAAAAAGAAGGACAGAAACAAAAAAAAAACGAAAGAAGAAACAAAGAAAAGAAGAAAAAAAAAAGGAAAGGAAGTGCTAAAGCTGGGAGTCGAACACATGACCTTCAGGATTTTCATTAAGATCCAATCCGTCAGACTAACCAAGCCTATTGAACATATTTTTACATATCAAATATATAACCTAATTTTTCAAAAAAGTTGGGCCCCCCAGGCCCCAACGTGGCTCCGCCACTGTATATATATATGAAGGAATGAGATCAAATACAAACTAATCTTAAAATATAAAATAAGAATCATTTTCACCATTGATTCTCAAGATTTACGTGAATTCAACACTTCTACTGATGGATTCAAACGTTCGAATCCTATGGAAGAAATTTTATTTTTGAATTGAGACACTTACACAAGAAAATTCGACGCTTTCACGGTAATCAGACGATTTCGTGAGTTCGTAATTTATATGTTAAGGATAATTTTACAATAATCACACACACACACACACACACATATATATATATATATATATATATATTTTATATAAATTTGGTTTAATTAGTTGGTGGTGTCCATCTCAGATTGAATTAGTCTATGAACATATTGCGCTCATTATAGTTGGAAAGACGAATCATAAACAAGGATAAAGACAACGTTAACATCATTATATATTTTAATCGAGAAAAATGTTAACATCAATGTAGTTAGACTATGTTTTATTTTGTCCAATGGGCCATAGCTTCTACGCTGTAAAATTTAATTTTAACAGAAGGGAAATTATACTAAAAGAATTTTTGTTCTAATTTGAGGGTGCATGGTGATGATTTCTGGACTTATATTCAGACATGCAATATATTAGTCCAATAAATTAAATACGATATAAAATATAATTGTTATAAAAGGTCAACATGGTATTGTCTAAATAAATAAATAAATTTTACAGCCAAGAAAAAGTACAAAACAGAGATTAAAACAGCAGTGTACAGCATTCCAATTTGTCACATGCAATGGGCCTACAACTTCAAGAATCAATTCCATAGGAAACTTTCGTTTGTTTCCTTTCTTTCTTTCTTTTTTAAATAATTAGATTGTTGTCACATATATATTTTCTCAAGATAAAGGAAATGGTTGTCGAATAATTTTCATGAACATGTAATAATAATCATAAAATGGAAAAGAATCTTCAGAAACAACAGGAATTTGCTCGAATCCTAAAATTATATTTTATCTTAGCTCAATTGGTTAAGAGCTAGCAGATTTGGAATAAGAATCAATGATCGAATTCTAGTAGCCGCAGTATGAGAGTTTCATCCTCTTTAGGATGTCTCTTTGTGAGTATTAGACAAAATCAGTATAATTTCTTAATCACTAAATCACCGTGATTTATTTCCTCATAGTCTCGTAGAACTGGGGTGTTGGGGTTACGGGTAATAACTTCCTTTTTTTTGAAACAAATATTGTTGTTGCAAGTCTACGATGGTCCCATACTGCACAAGTCTACAAAAGAAATAGACAGATGTAGTCTACTATATTTGACTAGGACAATGCTTTTGAATTCGGTCCAATTATATTTTATTAAAAAAGTGTCATTGTTAGATTTAGATGTACGCGACAACACTACAAATAAAACGAAAAACTATTAAAATGGTCGGATTTGACTAATAATTAATGTTTGTATATTTATTGGCCAAATGATTTATTTTATTTATAAAAAAAAGAAAAATTGGATTTTATCGTTTTACGAAATAAAAGTTTAAAGTTCCTCCAAACTCCATCATCTAAATATGAACAAAATTATGGTTGTTAAAAGAGACAGCTAAACTCAATATTAATTTTTATATATTTCTTTTCATGACTTTTGCCGAAAAGAAGTCAAAAATTAATCCCTTTTTTGAAAAGAAACGCTTTTTCATCTTGAAAGAGAGAATAAATTCCTTTTTTCATATCCATATTGCCATAGTGGCGAGTATCTTTAACTCGGAAATACTATACGATCATTTATAAAAATGACATAAAATGATTAAAAGAGATAAAAGTAGGTATGACTTTAAAGTGATAATTATTTTTTGAAATAAAATAAGCCAAGTTAAATAAAATTACCCTAATAAGAATTAATTCGAGATTAGATACCAAAAGTAAGACTATTCAACTATATGACGTACTCCAATATTTTATTTTAATTTTTTGAACGATCATTCAAAATGGAATTAAATTTAAACCGATAATAGTTTGTTTGGGTTTGATTTATTTTATAATTAAATTAGCTTGTAGTGCATTTTAAACTTGGTGAAAAAATAACATATATTTTGAAGCATAGTGAAGAAAAAAAAATCTATCTATTAATCCGACACGCATCAAGAAGCACAACAATCCTCGATCCTACGGCGCTTTAAAAAACTTGTATTCCTATTTTTCTAAATCATCCATTATACACCTCTTAGAAATTAAAATATTGAATATCCCCTTCAATTTTATTATTATAAAAATAGAAACAAACGCGTATAGCAAAAAAAAGGAAAGAGGAAACAAAAGCATAGAGCAAAAAAAGGAAAGAGAAAACAAACGCATCTCCCATTTAAAGGCATGCGCGATTACTGTGCCTCTTTCCATCACAAACTCATCTCACAAAACCATTTTGCCTTTTCAATCCTCTCCCGAAACTATATCCAATTGCGAGATTGCTGTCACAATATGTGAGTTAACTGCTGGCTGAATGTGGGAAGAAAAAAAGACTAGCCAAGAATTCATCAGTCGGTTACAAGCAATCATCTACGAAGATCAACTGCAGGCTTCACTGTTCAGCACACTTGCAGAGCACATGGCAATTTCTTCTACGCCAGTAACTTTGGATCGTCCTCTCTCAATTTCTTGCATCCTTCAATTTCTTGGTGACAGTAACTGTGCATCATCCTCAATCAGTTTCTAACTAAGGTATCCATATGTAATACATTATATCTTCGATTCTATCGTGTGATGATCGTAGGATTACTTGGGTGGTTAAGTGTTATTTTTATCCCGTTTCAAAAAAAATATCATCCTTCTACATATCTATATGTTAAAATTGTAATCATCTGTTGTTGCAGCTTTATGTTAATATCATTATTATGAATTTATGTTGTAGATTATCATGTAAACGATATGCAAATTTCCACTTTCAGCTCTACTTTTTTATACTTTATATCTTTATCTTGGATTCTATATATCTTTGTGAGGATAGAAAAATAGCTTGGTTAAATAAGTGTTATGTTACCATGTTTCCACATCGTCCTATCTTGCTGCAAATAGATTATCATGTAATCGATATGTTAACTCTACTTCCTCACCCCCCTTTCATTTCTTTTTCCGATTGAAAAGCAAAAGAAGAAAAATTAACCAAGAGTCAAATATATAGATATATCGCTTAATATTTATTGAATTTATTAACATTTACAAGTTATGATTTTCCCTTGAATCGAATAATTATATTATACTAAAGACACTACGTGTTACATTACCAAAATTTCAGGAGGTGGCCTCCAATTATAAGAAGTCCGGCAATGCTATTGAGGATAATGCTAAAGAAGAGGTATGTATCTCCTTAAAACTAAACTTTATTGTAAATGTCTCGAATGTCTTCTTCTCTTTTAAACTAAATGTTATTATTGCAGGAACATATTGAAATAAATGAAGAAACATGCTCCAATTCCACAACTACTTCAATCACTCCTCAAAAGCGTAATTGTATGGATTCATCCCAGGATGATATAGAGTGTGGTGATCAACAATTTTCATCTACAAAGAAGTCAAAGAGTTGATTGGCAATTAAACTTCTTATTTATCATATTGCAGAACATAGCCAAGAACTCTTATCTTGATCAGGCTAAGTTCATTTTATTACTTTTATGATCAATTTCATGAAATTTATAACATTTGGAATTATGTAGAATCTTTCAAGTGAAAGAGGTATATACAGAAAGTTGCACTTTTAATCATCTTCTCTTTATTTGTATTTGCTTATTGACTCCCACTTAATTAGGCCTTTTGTACCTTTCCCGATTAAGATTCACCGTTCTATTCTTCCCGACATTGTTCATCATGCATCATGTATGTTATCCCCCTCCCTGTCTGTGTATAAGTTTCGTTTTTTCTTTGATTTTTCATCAAACATTTTCTTGTAGGGAAGAAAGGCAACTGATGGTCACTCCAAGTAGGATAAGACCTGAACTTCTGGCAGATCAACACACATGAATGGATTAGTCTCGAGTTCTTCCTCAATGGTTGAGGGTACAGTTGGAAGAACAGTCTGTATCTTCTGCTGAGCCCATGATAATTTCCTTGATATGCTTAAATTATCTGGCTCCACAGTTGAGGCAAACTGCAAGTTCTTCATTGTATACTACACAATACAAACATGTTTAATATTTTCTGAAAAGAATGCGCCTATTGTCTTTAAAGTCACAAACCTTGCTCAACGAAAACTGATAGTTGCAAATCAGCCACAACAGAATAAATTGTGTCCAACTCCAAGAACTAATTTTCAGATGAACTTATGTATATCAAATTTATAGAACTGCAATTTATAACATCTCAACCTCCTTTACACTATTCCTTGCTAACCTATTTTCTGTATGCTTACAAATTACATCTGCCACATAATCATACCGTAAGTAAGTAAAATTGAAAAAGCGGAGTGTACCCTTGGTATTTTATGAACCTAAGGTAGTCTTTCAATACAAGAAATTTCAGACAGTAACAATGGTACATGATTACCAAAACATACCCAATCTACACATATAACAATGTAAACATAAATCTTACCACCTTGGAGGTTTAATAACAATCTAAACATGAATTTCCTATTGCTTGAGATATATATAGATAATAACCATAAGAAGGCATTACCAATCTTAGCATTTGGATAAATATATTTTATTATAAATATATATATATATATATATATATATTTATTGATTGTTCATAATTATTAATGATTTCAAAAAAAAAAATCTATTTGTATTTATATATTTGGAATTGTGCATAATTACTTCCCATTCATTTTTTTATTTGGAATTGTGCACAATTTTTTCATGAGACTTCATGAATTGAAAACCTAAACAAAATTACAATTATATGCTAAACTAATTAGTGGGTATTAATCTACAAGTTTGAGATGAAAACTAATAGTAAAATCATTTTTCAATTCGATTTAGGAAATATACGAGTATCTAAATTCTAAAGTAGTCTAAACATTAATCAATATGTGCAAGAGGAATTTTTTCGATTTTCTAAATTTTTATTATTTATACTATTTATTATTAATGCTTAGTTAATATCCAAGTTTTTTATTAAGAAAAATAACCAATAATTATAACAACTTATAAAACTATATGAGTTTAAAATGAGAATGAGTAATAATTTTTTTTAATCAGATTTGTTGTGAGTACGGGCATATAGATTAACCCTTTAAACATATAAGTGGAAAAATCGAAGAAAATCTCCCTTAACCTATTTTTTATTATAATTTTATTGTATTTTAAAAACTTCTTCCGATGAGTTGTTGAAATACCATCACTTCTAAAAAAAAGTATAGTCTTATTTTTAAAATTAATACTTTTAACTTATAATTTGTAACAAAAATGATTTCCCGTCGAAACTCGACGGGTTATAATATCGTTACGGATTGGGAGCACCACATTCATTTGTGTGCCTATGTGGCATCATCTCTACTTTTTATTCATATTTATCTTATATCTCTATTATATGCATTCTTAATTCATATATTATAATATTTATTTATTTATTGTCAATTAATGCTATATATAAATGATTGTATGAATTTTGGAAGATATTAATGAATTTACCATAAATAATAGTCTAAGATTATATTGAAAACAATAAATTAATCCCTATTACATCCTAACTACAATTAGGCCACATGCACAATTACATCAAATCAATGGAGTACAATTCAAGGGATGATAGTATTTGTGACAACAATTATCAATATTATTATTATTATAATTACTATCATATACAACTGGAAATATATAAATAAATAGATGAAATTGGTACGAAGTGAAGTTTGGTGGGTTTAAAGTTTTTATAAGATAGTGCTGAAGCTGTTTCCTTAAATTTTTTTGTTAGTAGTAGAAAAAAGAAAGACAATTAATAATTTTCCCTCACTTTTACGGATTGGGAGCACCACATTCATTTGTGTGTCTATGTGGCATCGTCTCTACTCTTTATTCATATTTATCTTGAATCCCTATTATATGCATTCTTAATTCATATATTATAATATTTATTTATTATTCTCAATTAATGCTATATATAAATGATTGTATGAATTTTGGAAGATATTAATGAATTTACCATAAATAATAGTCTAAGATTATATTGGGGTAAGTATATGAATGAGCTTTGGAATTGGAATTGAATTTAAATTAGGAACAAATTTATTACTTATTCATCAATTATGGATTTCATTATGGTCATAATGGTAAGGAAATTAAACACAATAATTAGAAATTAATTATATCGTTTATGACCTTAGGTTAAAAAAATATGGATTTAATGGCTTCTTCAAGCAGACGAGCTTCATGAGGCTGAAAATTTCACAATTGTTCCTTCATTCATTGATTTCTCTCGGTAGCAAGAAAAATAAAGTTAAGAGGTATAATTCAAATTTTTATTTACCATTTATTTTGAATGATAGATTGGACTTATAATTCATAGATATTGAGTAATCTATAATGGATTATATGGTTTCACAAAACTCAAAATTATTTTATTCACTAAAGTTTGAGTCTTTGAATAAAAATAAGTTCAGGGATGTCATGCCAAAATGAAAACTATGAAATAAATTGGGAGACAAATAGAGTATTATTTTTTGTTATAAATAGAGGGTTTATTATGTTTTTAATTTCACATTTTCTCTCACCAATTTATAGCGGACACTCTTTTAAAATGAATCTTACTTAATTGTATTGTTTAATTATAATGATCTATATTAAATATCTCACTGTTGTTTTTTTTGGATCAAATCGAAAGAATTTTTCAGTATAACTCGAACATCGTCTTTTATATGAGAAATTTAATCAGTTTGGATACTAAAATTGTTTTTCCTAACTGGACATGGGTGAAGAAATTCAAATATTATTAAATTTTGTGAGAAATATACGAGTTCATCTAAACTAACATATTCACTTCTTTGTTCAATTAGAGATTTTGTAGGAATCAATATATAATATGATTAAGGATTTAGTGTTATTTCTTCTATTTGACATCACATAATCTCTTCATTCTTATTTTTCTCAAATCTCATTTATTCTCATTTTCCTTACATCTCTAATCCCGCATTTTTTCTCATCAATATATAATAGTATTAAAGATTTGGTATTATCTCTCCTATTTGGCATAACATAATCTCTGTATTCCTATTTTCTCAAATCTCCTTTATTCTCATTTTCGTTACATCTTTTAATCCACATTGTTTTCTCACCAAACTCCACATTGAATAAGACCTATATAAATAGTTGTATGTATTTTTAATCCCATAATTAATAATTCTTTAGTGATTAAGTTTATTTGGCCAATTAGTTATTTAGTTGGTAATCTAATTAGTCATATTTTTATTGAAAAAATTTACATAATTTAATTAATATTATTTTAATTTTTTTCATAAGATTTTTAAACAAAATTTTGTTTTTTTAAGACATAAATATAATAATATGTTTTTCTACAACTTAAAAAAAAATTGAATCTCACAACGATCTTTCACGAACTTCACAAATTGAAGTTCTAATAAAAGGATATATTTTTATAATTTTATAAATATAATTTGAAACTCATAATAAATTTGCCATGAAACTTCACAAATTAATAACAAGTTTTGGAATAAATAGTAATTAATGTTTATTTTTTTTATAGAGAGGATAACCAATTATAAGAATAATAAATATTATTTATTACATATTCTATAAATTTAATTAAATTTAGGTAATTAATCGCCAACACTATACGAGAATTAGACAAGAACATATAATAAAATTAGTTTAATCAAGAGTTGGTCCAAACTACAACAAGTATGATTATAACTAACGATATAACGTAGTTTTAAAAATTCTAGACATGTTCTTCATTTTGTAATTTGTTATTATGTATGTTATTTATTATTAATATTTATTCTATAATGTTTGAGTATTATTGAGACAAATAATTAATTACTTTAACAACTTATATGTACAAAATTTAAACATATGTGGGTAGTTAGCGGTTGTTAACTATACGAGTTTGAAACGAGAACGAATACTAAATTTTTTTTTTAATCATATTTTAGATATATACGACCATATAAATTCTAAAGGGGTCCTAACATCGATTTAAATCTCTACATGATTTATTTTCTATTTTTTCTATTTTTTTTTATATAATTAATGTTTACTTTGTAGTGTTTGATTTTTATCGATAATCAATCACTATGATAAATTATATTTATTTTTAAATAAGTTCGGGTAAATCATCGGATTTAAGATGAGTATGGATATATATATTTTAGATGGGTACGACCAAGAATCAATATGCCTCGAATGTTTACATTTTTATTCATGAATTATATAATATAATGTGATTTTTCATCAGAATTCGACAGAATATAACTTATACATATCAAATTAAAACGTATTACACTAATATAAAGATTATTTCATTTACAATGACCATAAATATAACATAAAATAATTTTGTACTTTCTAAACTCTTATATTCTAATTTTTATTAATTTTATATATCTCAATATTTTCTTAATTAAAGAGTATGAAATTTCCTTAATTACTTCTCATTCATTTTTTTTTATTTGGAATTGTGCATAATTTTTTCATGAGACTTCATTAATTGAAAATCTAAATAAAATTACATTTATGTGCTTGAATAATTAGTTGGTATTAATATACGAGTTTGAGATGAAAATCAATAGTAAAATTAATTTTTAATTCGATTTATGACAAGTACAAGTATATAAATTCTAAATCAAGTCTAAATATTAATCAACATGCTCAAGGGGATTTTTTTTATTTTCTAACTTTTTTATTATTTATACTATTTATCATTAATGTTTAGTTACTATTCAAGTTTTTTGACGAGACAAATAACCATTAATTATAACAACTTATAAAATTATATGAGTTTAAAATTAGAGCAGTAATAATTTTTTAATCGATTTGTTGTGAGTACGAACATATAGATCAACCTTTAAACATATAAGTGGAAAAATTGAAGAAAATCTCCTTAACCTATTTTTATTATAATTTTATTTGATTTTGAAAACATCTTATGGTGAGTTGTTGAAATACTATCACTTCAAGAAAAAGTATAGACTTATTTTTAAATTTATACTTTTTACTTATATTTTGTAACGAAAATGGCTTTCCGTCGAAACTCGACGGGTTACATACTAGTTAATGATAAAAATGGTACAGGAAATGTCTGGCAAGTTCCTGACAGCACAGACCATTGCTTAATGTTACTATAATACTCTTCAGATTAATTTTATCAGTTATTTATAAATTTAACTACCAGACGACAGTAAGAATACAAAATCAATTTGGTCACATATATATAAATATATTTCGTTAGATAATATAATTGAATAATCTGAGTTTAGAAATTTTAATCTGATATGTGAACGATGACAACTTTTCTTCTTCCATGTCTTTTTCTGTAATAGATATTAATTTAAAACAGTAGCAGTTGAATATCCAAATTTATAATAAAGTGATTTCTGGTTAGAAGATTTAAAAAGTCTGCAATTTGTCAGGTACAAAATTGTACCTAACTATTGAGGTAATGCGTTCACATATAAGTCACGGTCGTCAAGACCCAAATATTAAAAAGTACGCAATTTTACTCCCTTCTACTTCCAATTTGCATAAAAAAATAAAAATTTATATTGATAATAAGGATAAAATGGGTTATTTAACATTATTTTATTATGTACTTTTGAAATATGATATTTATTCTTGAATAAAAATTTACTTATAAGTAGAATGTTCATTCGAACATGGAGGAAATAAATGTACATCGGTATGCTTTGGACAATTTGATCCAATACATGTTGATGAAATCAAATATGACTTTTCAATCATAAGATCAACCACTTGACTAATAGCTAGTACGGTTCATTAATTACAAACTTTTATAAAAATATTCCATCCGTCCCATCCAAGATGATATATATTCTATTTTTGGTTATCTCATCCAAGATGACTTGTTTTCTTTTTAGAAAATAATTATCTTTTTAAAAGTTATGGATCCTATCTACTTTTTATCACTTTAACCACTTTATCCATTCTCCTAAATAACCGTGCCTGAAAAAAGAATCGTTTTGGACGGTAGGGAGGGAGTAACATATTTAGAAAATATAAGTTTTTAAGGGTAAAGATATAAGCTATTTCGAAAAATACAATAAAATAATATTCTTGAAAATATATCATTTAATATTTCACATGATGCTTTCATTACAAGTATACCTACCACTTAAACAAACTTTCGTACATTTACAATCACTAATTATGACTAATTGAAGGTCAATAATGTCAAATTAATATAAGCCGACGAAATTTAACAAGCACTTTGCATAAAAAAGAAAGTGCAGTATTTTTTTTAAAAAAAATGTACTCAACAAACATACTTTAGGACTTAAAGAATAAAAAATTGCATACAAGTTAGGAGTATGAAGTTTCCTTCAATAAAATAAATAAATAACAAACTAATATTTTAAATAATGTACAATAAAAAAAAAAGCTGCACACACAGAAACTCACACACAGCATAGGGGTCTTGGTCTTTGCGTAGACTTTAGGCAGGATGACTATTTCCACTGTAAATCCCCTTTCTACCCCCCGAAATCCCTAATTATTACCGTGGCGGCTATTTTATACTCATTTCTTGTGCAAATTTCAACATCAACAGACCCACGCGCTGTCCGACCACGTGACACCACTCTCCCTCCAAGTAGCCGTTAATGTAGTGCTTAATCCGTCGTCTGTCAGTGTAAATAAAATCCGCATCGCACGCGCTCGAAAAAGCGCGTGGAGGTAGCCGGTAGTTATACATATGTCTATACACGACTGCCTTTCACTCAGTCACTCTCTCTCACTTCACATCTTGCAGCTGCATCTGCTGCTACTTTTTTTTTTTTTTCCTGGAGTGAGAAAGGAAGAAAGTGAGGAGTTTCATACGTTTCTCTCTCTCAATCCGTCTCTCTCTCTCCAACTTTTATCCATTTTTAGCTTTTTTCCCCACATTTCCAGCAAAGTGTAAAGTTCCGGCCTTTCCCTTCCTTCTCTCTCTTGATTTGCTCACGCCCAATTCATTCTCTTTCTTTTTGGTGACAAACGAGCTTGCCAGAATTCCTGAATTACGGGTACTTCAAGTTCCATTAATGTCCACATGCAGTAAAATCTTTAAAAACGGTTTTTTCTTAGCCGTCTTAAGCTCATCATCTTCCACAAAGAAATGATTTCTTTTCTTGGGAGTCAATGATGCCTTCATATTCGCATGATTCCTGTTAGTATCTGCTTAAGCATAATCATATCTCTAATCCTTAGTTATTTACTAGAAAGCTGTGGAAGTTGCTTGCTCTTTTCCAAGAGATTTCGTCTCCTTTTGTTTTGTTGGGCATTCTCTGTTTAATTTCGTGGGGTTCTGGTGAGCTGCATTATTTTACTCAATTATTTGTTTTTCTGATTCTGGGCTTTCTTTTTTCGATTGAGTTTTTCTTGTTTTTGCAGATTGGAAGGCGTTTTATGTGTTGGCTATGCAAGATAATTATCTTGAGAAAGAGTAGATTGAAGAAGAGGGTGGTGTTTTGGATCAATGGTTGGGAACAGATCTATTGTGAGTTGTATCAGTTTGGAGGTCGTGGTGGGATTTGCTCTCATTTTCGCGATCGGAATTTGTCAAGGGTACACCAATCCTAGTGATGGTTAGTCGAAAACCGGGGAATTTGAGAGTGAAGAATTGTTTGTTTTGTTGCATTTGCTAGTAAATTGGTTTTGGCTTTTGGAAGTTTTTTGTGGGATTCTTAGGTTTGAAGTGTTTTAACCTTTTTGGTTACAAAAAGATTTAATTACATTTGGTTTTAATGAGATGCTGCTTGAAATTGCATTTTCTTGAGGTTGGATGAATAAGTTTATGTTTTTTATGGTACGAAGTGTTGTTTTCCATCTCTTGATAGGAATAATTGTGTTGTCATTTTCGTCTCGTTTAAGTGAAAATCTTACCATGAGTTTGTAATTTAACAGTCGCTGCCATTAATGGCTTCTACGTTGCGTTGGGCTCACCCCCTCTCCCGGGATGGGTTGCCAGTGGCGGAGACCCTTGCGGTGGTGACATATCATGGCAGGGTGTCGCCTGTGACGACACATCCTCCATAAGTTCAATGTATGGACATTTTCTCAAAATTGAGTGATCTCGTATTTTCAATTTTCAGTTTAACTAAATATGTAGCCATCTTACTTGTAGAACGCTGACCGGGGCTAATCTGGGCGGAGAATTGGGTGATACTCTTGGAGGATTTACTTCTCTCAAATCAATGTAAGTATAACCAGATAGAATCTGTACCTTGCCTCTCTCGACTTTTGAAGTAACATTGGCGTTTATGTTATGGCAGAACGCTGAGCAACAACCTTATTGGTGGTAGCATTCCGTCCGAGTTACCCCCTTCGTTGGTTACCATGTATGATTCACTCCCAATTAGTGAATAATCAAACTTTTATTCAAGAAGTATATTTAACTGAGATGTGATGCTCTTTTGTTTACCTCTGGCAGTTTTCTTTCAGATAATAAGCTGACAGGAAGTATACCGAGTTCTTTGTCGTCCCTGACTCAATTATCGGCTATGTATGTATTTCCATCCGCCACCTTGTTTTGTTATCGAATCGTAATTTATTCATTAATTTTTTTCTTAATGGTTGGCTATTTGATTTCAGGTCCCTTAACAGCAACCATTTAAGCGGAGAAATTCCCGATGCATTTGCAAACCTTTTTGTTTTGGTCAATTTGTATGGATCCGAGCCCATGAATTAGTGCCAAAGTTATGATATCATGATGTTGATAACTCATAAAATGTTCATCGTTTGTGCAGAGATATGTCCTCTAACGAATTGAGCGGGGAGTTGCCGCCGTCTATGAGAAATTTGTCTCTTCTGACTACTCTGTAAGTTACATCGATTAAATGTCTCTTGTTTTGTTTTCGCTGAAGGAAACTAATATTCCATAGACAGTCATTTGCAGGAAAATCAGCTCACCGGAACTCTTGATGTTTTGCAAGATCTTCCTCTTAGAGATTTGTACTCTCCTTAACCATATCATTTGATGCTAGTTCATATTTTAATCAATTTCAGCCTTCTGATTTATGTTCTCTCTCTCTCTTGCTTGCTCACAGAAATGTACAGAACAATTCTTTTTCTGGTCCTATACCTCCAAAGCTGTTGAACCTACCCACTTTCAGGTAGGTCTAAAATTTCTGAGTTTTGTTTCAGTCCTTATCCTTGTTATATCGTATTATATGTACGACATGGTTTCTTCGAGCACTACTGATGCATATAACTATGTCAAAATGGTAGTTGGCAAAATGGTAAAGACCATAGTTGTTTGCACTGTGAAAGCAATGGCGACCGAAATGTGTACCCCCAAGCTCGCTAACCCTTTCTAAAAATTAATATGAATTGATATTACAGCATCGAAACTGTAATTTCAGTCTTTCTACTTTAGATCTCACTGCATACTGTGTCTAACCCGAATTTCTTATTAGTTTCTCTTTATTATTTTGTTTTTTCGATAAAAATTTAAGTGCTTATGCTTGCTAGTTTTTCTTTTTGACATGCAGGGGTGATGGGAATCCATTCAATTCTAGTAGCGCTCCGTTATCTCCTCCGACAACAACCTCGGGGACACCACCATCGACACTTCCGTTTTTCCCAGTACCAGGTTCTGAGCAAAAGCCGCCCCTACATCCGGACGACAACCGTCGAAGCAGGCTGATGGACCTTCTTCAGGAGAATCGAACTCGGGGGGTTCCAAAAAGTCTCCAGTACAAAGAGAATTGTGTGGATATCCATTGCAGCAGTGCTCTCATTCATGATATTGCTATTGGCAGTCCTGCTTTTTATGCCTAGATGCGTCAGGGAAAGACGAGAAACGTACAGATCACGAAAGAGGCATGAGATAGCTCCTTACTCAGGCGCCAGGGAAAACCCGAGAGACGGTGGTCCGTTGATCCTACCGAGCCACGATGTTGAAAAAGGTGAGGTCTTTTGCAGTCTTTAGGATTTCTTGAATCTCTCCCCTTTTGTCGAGGGCCTTGTTTTGTGATGACGAATGCATTTTTATTGAATTATAAATAGCTCCCCCTGTTGCTCCTGTGGTTGCCCCTGTGAGGAAAAGGGAAGAAAATCCGCAACGAGCAGTTGGTGCGATACCCAAACCACGAGCCGAAGAAGAGGTAAATAAGAAAGCAACGAGTGGTGGACCGCCGGCGAGGAATCCCTATGATATAGACTTAAGCAGATTTGATATAGACAAGATTCCGCCACCTCCACCACCACCACCTCCACCACCACCGCCTCCTCCACCTCCCTCAGAGAAGGTCATTGTGAATCCGATTACACCATCCGAAGCAACTCAAATCATACCCTCAACCGGGCTTTTTCCGACAACGTCTGTGAGGGCTTACTCGATAGCACTTCTTCAGCAGTACACGAATAGCTTTTCACAAGAAAATCTAATCGGGGGTGGAACGCTCGGAAATGTGTACAGGGCAGAACTACCTGATGGAAGGGTAGGAGTTTGAATAACTTATTTTGTCAGTTACTCGGAAATAGGCAGCTGATGCTTTGTATGTTTGTGCCTCTGTAGTTACTTGCAATAAAAAAACTGGACAAAAGAGTGGCAAATCAGCTGAAGGAGGAGCAGTTTATTGAGCTGGTTAACAGTCTTGATAGAATTCGGCATGCTAACGTGGTCGAGCTCATGGGTTACTGCTCCGAGCACGGGCAGAGGCTACTCATTTATGAGTACTGTGCAGGTGGAACGCTGCAGGATGCTCTGCACTCCGACGATGAATTCAAGAGTAAACTCTCGTGGAACACTCGCATCAGGATGGCTCTCGGAGCTGCTCGAGCATTAGAGTAAGTGATATAAATGCAATTTTTGTTGCAGCACTTGAACTTTTTTTTATTATCTTAACGGATAAAATGTGAACTCAGATCTGTAGGTTATACATTCGTGTGGCTCGATTCTTAAATAAAAATGTTAATCAGATTTCTGACTGAGAACTGTGTTTGTAGGTATCTGCATGAGGTCTGTGAACCACCGATAATTCACAGAAATTTCAAGTCGGCTAATGTGCTCCTGGACGACGAACTTGCTGTCCTCATCTCTGATTGTGGTTTGGCTCCGTTAATTTGGTCGGGAGCTGTAACTCAGGTAATAATAGTTCCTGTTGTTTGGTGCTTGACAATCTGCTGAAAAATGAAGTAATGTTATTTGGACCTCATTAGCAAGTGACAAAGATGAAGATAGATATTTTGAATTTGCCTTTGTTTACCGTCTCAATTGTTTGCCAAACAATGCTTGACTGGACAAATTTGTCGACTGGAAAATATCCTTGCCAAATCTTGTGTTGCTTTCCTTGTTGAATCTAATGCCTTTTTCCTCTTGAATTTTACGATCCTTCGTTATGTATCAACGTGGCTATTGACTATTTCTCTTTATTGCTCAGTTATCGGGACAGCTTCTCACAACGTACGGCTATGGCGCCCCAGAATTTGAGTCGGGAATATATACTACGAAGAGTGACGTATACAGTTTCGGAGTGGTGATGTTGGAGCTCTTAACAGGAAGAATATCGTACGACAGGTAATATATATTGGGTCATGAACTTGATTTTTTGGTGTCGGATCGGTGTCTGCCCGCTGCTTCTTATTCGTCAAATAATGTTCAGGTCGCGTGCTCGAGGAGAACAGTTTCTTGTCAGATGGGCGATCCCTCAGCTTCACGACATCGATGCTTTGTCGAACATGGTTGATCCTGCTCTGGCTGGAAGATATCCGGTTAAGTCGCTTTCGCACTTTGCCGACATTATCTCCCGTTGTGTTCATGTGAGTTCGTGTCTTTTTTAGTTCGATGGAATTCGATAACCAGTAGTTCTCCAAAATCCACTTGTTTGTCTAGCCATATTTTTTATAATCACATACCATTTAGGTAGAAATATACACCATTATTGCAGTATTATGCAACATCTCCTATTGGATTTTATTTTTTTTGGTCAATTAATACAGAAATTTTAAAGGCTGCGTCACGGTGGACTCGAACCCAAGACCTTTGGCCTCGGGCATTAACCACTCTACCACTAGGCCAACACACACACACACACTCCTATTGGATTTTCTGACGATTGCTACATGTCACTAGATAACGCGTCTTCCCATTTGCAGGCAGAGCCGGAATTCCGGCCACCAATGTCCGAAATCGTGCAGGACCTCATGCAACTGATACGGAGGGAGTCTCCACGTAGATCAGAAGAGGACTAATTTAGAACTCACATCTCACCTCAATAGCCCTACCAAAACCAGGGAGAGAGGATCATGGAGTAATCATGCAGGTGAAAACAACGACCTCCTCGACCGCTCCCCACGCACCGACACGGCCCGTCTTCGTCTGCTTCCATCATGGGAGTCGTCCGTGCGAGAAGGTGTGATCGTATATGCCCTTTTGAGATCCCGAGTGTCATGATTCTTGTCCTGTGCAATCTTGACAGGAATTCATCGAGGAATGCTAACCCTAATTATTGGATTGTTATTGTTCATTCTTAGTCTTGATCGCATATACATATTTTTCATTTTGTTTTATTATTGAATTAATAACCCAATCTAACTTTTTATTAACTCTATTCTGGATCACATAATAATATCCGTAATATATACTTATGTACATTTTATTTAATTTCATACAATTTGTAACTTAATGAAATAATAAAATAACTTCTTAATTAAAATTAAATATAAAACTATAGTTATAATTAATAATTAGAAGTAAAAGAATATAAGGAAAAGAAAAAATATTTCATATATATAGTATAAATCGTTTATATATAATTTGTTTTGTAATTTTAAATAATTATAACTTGTCCATTTCAAATTTTTTTTTTACATACCATATATCAAATTAAAGCTTGTGTCACGATCTTTAATTCAAAATGCACATTGAATATACTTTCATGAGCGGAATAACACTATTTGGAGAATGTAAAATTACAAGGAAGAGCGAAAAAAGCAGTTTTTTGCTGCACAAAATCTGCGCAATAAATAGGAAATAACGGAAGTGTTTTTTGTTAGTCTAATTTTTGTATACATACAATTAGCCATTAATTTTTGAATAAATTAGAATTAATTTTAAAATAATTTCAAATCTCATATTCATGCTTTAAAATAGTATAGATTAGGGGATTATGTAGTTGAAATAATAAAAAAAAGTATTGTATTGTAATTGTAATATTTCACAGCAAATGCATTAACTTTTACAGTTTTCACGTTTACACGATAATAAAGATTTTTATATTAACCCTATACATGTATACAAAAAATAGTTACGAGAAAATTCAATAAATCAAAAATAGATTCCCCCTATATATTTTTACATGTTAAGCGCACGACGCAGTAAAAGATAGCAATATAATCCCTGTCTTCACGCTAACTCCATGCAATAAATTTACTTTTTAAATACAAATATATATTTATATAAAAAATTTATTTCCGATGTTATAAATTTCCCGGCATGAACGAGCTCGGAGTTTCTTTCGCACGTATTTACCCTGAATCTGGAATCACCCTTTCTGTGTACATTCTTCAGATCTGCGTGCATTTGTGAACTTCCTGCTTTTTTCATATATATATATATACACACGGAGAGAGAGAGAGAGAGAGGCGGTTGTCATGGCTGGTCGTCGTCGCGAATCCAACCCGTTCGATGATGAAGAAGTGAACCCGTTTGCGGTAATTCGCATTTGTCTTAATGCTGTTGATTTTTTCATGCATTATTTGTTATTTGTTTCTATTACCGCAATTTATGGGATTTGATTTTGATTAAGCTGAAGTGAGAATGGAATCATGCAAAGTGTCGGTGATTGGTTGCCGTTAAGATCCGCGCTTCTTCTTTTTTGGTATTTTAAAATTTGATTGTGGTGTAATTCAATGGGAGTGTGAGCTCTTCTCAAGCAGCTACAATGATAAGGACGAAATATGAGCGTGGAGAAGAGACACTTTCGTGTTTCAGGGTTAATTTCATATATTTCGCAGTTTAGGTGCTAGAATTGATCAATGCACGATTTGTCAGAAAACAATGGAAATGAAGATATCACCTGCAGTTTTGGAATTCTTGGTGAAGATATTTGGTTTTGTTGCATAGGAGATTTTAGCATGTCCTAGTTGCATTTTTAGTGGTTTTCTTATAGCCGTCTTTTTGGGGACTTTTCTTATGAACAAGCTTGATTTGAGCAAAGTCTGTGATTTAGCCCAGTGTTCACCTAATGAATTTCTGTGATTGTGAGATGAATCTGTGAAATGTCGCTTAGGATGTGTAACGTTGAACTTGAAGTTACAAATCAGTTCATGGAATTGTTGGATGGGGGATCGAGAAATTAGACACTCTTTCTGTAAGAAAAATGAATTAGTTAATATTGTCAGGATATATGATGATCCAAGAATCTCATCCATTAATTAGATAACATTTTGGTTGGTAACAATCTGAAATTGCATTACAACAGGTTTATTGAGATTTTTTTTCCTTCTTTCCTGTTTAAATTGTCTCATGTGTTTGAGCTTCTGGTTATAGGAACAAGCTCATGACAGGGGTCAATCAAATTATGGTGGTGGGGGTGCATTTTTCATGCCAGTAAGCTGTCTTTTGGAACTTTCTATGTTCTTGCTTTCCATGTTTCTTCTTTGTTGCTGCTTATGTGTTTCTTCTTTTTTCGCTGAGTGTGTTTTTTAACGAACAACATTAGTTTCTCATTTCCATTTATCTTAGTTACATTATTGTCCTTCCCACTCCATTGATTGCTGAAGTTACATGCTTGAGAGCAGCATTTCCGGGTCTCGCATTGGATGATCTGTTCTTGGAATAATGCATGTAGAACCTTAATTATTATGTGGCAGTTGCTCTCTCTCTCTCTCTCTCTCTCTCTCTACGTGTGAAAACGAGGCAGGCAGGCATTAGCTTTGAATTTGTTGCGGTTACAACATTTCTGTTTTCGTTTTCTAATGTAATATTTTCTTACTGAGATTATCAGAATTCATCAGCAAACTCAAAGCTTTCACCTCTTCCTCATGAACCTGCTGACTATGATCGTGGGGCTTCTGTTGATATTCCTCTTGATAGTTCCACGGTATATCAAAATTTGATATCTGTTATATACAAAGAATCTTTGAGGAGGTGATGATGGAGGCTTTCAATCTTATTGTTACTTTCTTTTCCCTGCTCTAAACCCTCCATAGGATTTTAAAAAGAGAGAACAGGAACTTCAAGCCAGAGAGGCTGAACTGAAGAGAAAGGAACAGGTGATCTCTACTATCATTGTTGTTGCCTCTATGTTTAGCTCAACTAGATATTGCAAGTGCCCATAGTTTGTAGTTAAACCTTTCTTGTTAAATAATTGTTTCAGGTACATCTTTGATGAAATGGTTGTGCCTTTTGGTATCTTGAGATATCTTGACCTGCCTAATATCTCCTTATTCACTACTTATATCCTGCATATGTATAACTATTGTCAATCCGAAGCCCTATTCAATATTTTGTTTTCCTACCCGTTATGGTGGCTTAATTTACATATTCTTCTGTCAGTAATTGCGTCCCTGTCAGTCATACTTTTTCTAATGTTAACTGATTCACTATGTGGTGTGCTGTGTAGGAGCTGAAAAGAAGGGAAGATGCTATTGCACGAGGTGATTTGTGTGACTTTTTCATGCAATCTATTCCTCACCATCATTCTATAATGCAGTAGTTGATTGTATTCTTCTACATATATTTCAGCTGGAATTGTCATTGAGGAAAAAAATTGGCCGTCAGTTTTCCCCATAATTCATCATGACATCGCAAATGAAATCCCAGTCCATCTACAAAGGTTGCAGTATGTTGCATTCACGACATTGTTGGGTATGATAATCACCTCATCAGTGACTCATACAATTTGTAATCAGTATGGTGGTTCCGTATATTAGTTTATTTAATCATGGCTTGATACACTATAAGTATGTTGCAGGTATTGTAATATGTCTTTTGTGGAATGTTGTAGCCATCACCTTAGCTTGGGCCAATGGGGAAGGTTGGTGGAAAATTCTATTTTACTGACTTCTTGAGTTACATGGTCTTCAAAAGAAATTATTACGTTTCCGACTTTTCTCACATGTAGGTCCAACCATTTGGTTTCTCGCTGTCATATATTTCATATCTGGCGTCCCAGGCTCCTATGTGTTATGGTATCGTCCTCTTTATCGCGCAATGAGGTACCTAAACGAGCTCTCTTCTCGCCTCATCTCCTTCATTACTTTTTGCTTTTTGTAGCTGTCACTTTTAGTAATGTACATCCTAATAATAGTGGACTATTCTGTGATATATAAACTTGGGTTTATATTTTTTCTTTCTTTCTAAATCTAGCTTATCGAGAAATGCATAGTTATTGCCTATTGGCATCATATATGATGTGCTCTAATTGCAATACCTTTTTCCTTCTTATTGTTAGTCTCACTTTCTTTGCTGAACAAACTAATATAAGCGAACATGTCAGTATCTTGTCACCATTCGCATATTGCACATTCTTCTTTGTGCATTCTGGATTTTTGCTGATTTAGCATTAGTAAAAATACTTTGTATTTTCCAGGACAGATAGTGCTCTGAAATTTGGATGGTTCTTCTTATCTTATGCGGTGAGCTGATTATTACTTCCTTCAAATCATGCTCAAAGTTTGAGGTGTTCAATAAATTTGTCTCCATCGTTCTGTTTATGCAGTTCCATATTGGCTTCTGCGCCTTCGCATGCGTTGCTCCTCCAGTAATTTTTAAAGGGAAATCCTTGACGTATGTTATCTTTATTTTAAGAAATGTTAAAGTGAAAATTTGATCTAATTCTTGATATTTTTGTTGTATCGCGGACTCATGTTAGCCCAATTTGTTTTGTTGGCAGTGGAATCTTGCCTGCAATCGACCTTCTAAGTGCAAATGCTCTGGTTGGGGTAAGGCTATTACGAATAACGCTCTACTTGACAATATTTTTCATTTTCTTGGACATGCCGACTACTAACAATGATTGCTTCTATGAATTTTGAATGCGTGATATATGTACTATAGTCTTTTCTTTCCCTTATCCGCGACAGATTGCACCCCAGAAAACTGGGGAGGAAAAAATGATTTTGCTTATGCAATTTTTGCTACATAATGCTTCTTGAATCAAAGAAGCTGCTGATTTAAGCCTATCTTCTGCAGATATTTTACCTCGTTGGATTTGCATTCTTTTGCATTGAAACAGTAATCAGCATATGGGTGATTCAGGTCCGATACTTGCTGATACGTTTCGTTTTGTTTCATACCATCGATGCTTGGCTGTCTCTGAAAACTGTGTTTATCCATGTTGAAATGATGTGCAGCAAGTTTATATGTACTTCAGAGGATCTGGAAAAGCTGCAGAAATGAGGAAGGAGGCTATGATGGCCGCACTATAACATAAAAATCAACGTTTAGATTCTTTGATTCATTGGCTGTTCATGTCTTACAATTTTAGCTTTTCAATAGTTCCGATAATTTTAGCTCTTGATAAACATGTGATTCATCATCTGTTACTTGACTAAAAATCAACAGATGTTGGTTTCTAGTATATGGAGAGGAAAGCTTTTCCTTTGCAATTTGGCATCCTTTGATTTTGTTTGTTTCGAATAAATTTTTGCCAATTCTCTTCCTTTTATATTCTTCAATTTCAGTAAAATCTCAGGGCAAAAAACGAAAATAATGAAAGGAACTAAAAAGAAAAAAACGAACAAGTCTCTTATTTCCCTCTCTTTCTTATTGTTTTCCAACAAAATCATTAATTTCTAAGTTGAAAAAACATTACCGTAAAATGATTTTGCAAAGCCGCGGCGGTTCTTTGACAGAGCTCCGATTTTAAGCTCAAGCTTCCGCCTCATCTTCTTCACCTTGAATCTTAGCTGTTTTGGGGGTTTAATTCACAAAAATAATCTTAACGTCAACGATTTCCTATAAAGCCCTAAAATCTCACACGCCCAGAAGAAAATTCACGGTAAAGATGAGGTTTTTCTGGAGTCTAAGCTCCAGTTTCGCGCCAAGAACGTAGCTAGCTTTACCCAACCAGAGCGCGAATGAGGAGAAGAAATACGGCGGCATTTTGCCGTCGGTTTTGCGGGCGGGAGAGATGTCCGAATTCCTATTGCGGGAAGCTGAATCCCCAGGATGAGACAGTGATTCTCAAAGAGCAGAGTAGGTGGGATAAGGTAATTAGGATTTTTGACACACGGTCGTTGAGAAGGTAGTCCAATAAGGAGACGTAAGTCTTGTTCACACCTCGGTTTTCTCCATTGTAGGAAGGAGGAAGTAGCTAGGGTTGAGGTCGAACGCGTTGCTGCAATCCTTGCCTACTACGGGAAGATAGACAGATGATGCAGGACGAAGGGGTGGAGCCCGAGATCAGATCAATTCACACCCAGTTGAAATACGGGGAGATTGAGTTTGAGGCGTTGGTGAAGGCGCTGACCAGGCAGGAGATGAAGCTTGCTGCTGAGGTACAAGAATTTGCAAATTGTCAAGAGTGACGACGAAACAGATATACCTCTAGCTCAACACTGTACACATTAAACAAAGTTATGTACGTGTTTTAATGACATTAAAATGATATAAAACCCAAAGACATTTTAACTAGATGACTAATTATGAAAGTGATGATGATCATTCTTGATTCTTGATGAAATACAAATTCATATTGTTATTGAAGATTTCTGTGTATTTATCATGTATGCTCACTAGAAGAAAATGTACATTTGCTGTAAATTTCGGACCAAGTTGTGGGAGACATCCACCCTTACCAAACCCTAATAAGATGAGTTTGGGTCAGTACAAAATAGATTTGAAGTGGATATTGAAATTAGTATCTATGATGAGTTTAGAAAATTTAGTATATATACTTACTACTCCAACTCATTTATATGTAATTGATATTATAATTAAATTATTCTAAATTCATATTAAATAATCATATAAATTATGCATGTCGCAACTATTTATTTTAAAGTTAATTATATTTTATGGCCTACTTTTTAGATTGAGTTTTAATTTAATTTGATTTTAAAAAAATGGCTTGTGTCTTAATCTTTGGTCTCGAAATTTTGACGTGGAAGTTCCGAATCCTATATGAATTTTATGTGGACTTATATTTTCTATCCAAGCATCAAAATACAATCAAATTCATGTCTTTCATGTTAGATTTCGAGCTTGAAAATGTGTGCTCGAACCATATTTACAACTTTTAAGAAAACAATATTGTTTTTTTTAAATAGTCATTAGTTTTATTTGAAGAAAAGTTGAAAAGAAAACTCAAATTCTGGAAACCAAATAAAAACATTATATGAAAATACTTCTTAATAAATTATGTGTTATACATTTTGTTTTATTTGATAAATAAAATCTTATGAAAATAAATTTTGAAAAAGGAATTGGAGATGCGGGGGATCGAACCCCGTGCCTCTCGCATGCAAAGCGAGCGCTCTACCATTTGAGCTACATCCCCACATTCATGTATATATTGACGCAATCATTATTCTTATGTTTGATTTAGGGCACGAAATGCTAGTTAAAAGCAAAACAAGATAAATGATCTAAACTATATAATAATATAAATGGGTCATCAAATTGCTACATATTCCAAGCCTTTTCAATCAATATTTATTTCTTTTAATTTTCGAACTACCTTCTGAAATTCTGGTAACAATATTTTATTTGAAAATACTTATATAAACAACACATACACATTAAAAATAATTGCACCAAATTATGTGGAGCCAAACATAGGGCGTGACCCAAAATTTGTTTATTGACACCCATATTCCAGTTCAACAGAAATAGCCTGCAACGTCAGTAATTGGCCGCGATTATGTGTATGGCCAATATTTGGCCCTCCATCACTTTCGAGAATGAAATCAAACATACGAGCTGATCAAGAAAAGTATATATGTTTGCTTGTTTTGGACCCCTTTTGGTTGAACATTTATTTTTTTCAAATTACACATTTTTATTTATTTTAATTTTTGTGTGTGTTGATGTTATAAATTTTTTTAATAGCAATACCACTGTAATTAAAAGATAGTGAGTACATATTATAATTTGGTTGAACAAATATTTTAATCTATGTTAATTGAGAAGGAAATTATAAAGCTGCTACAATGGAAAGGGATGTTTGTATATGCTTTCTTATATAATTTTATGTAAAATATTGTGAAACGATTTTTACCCTTGTTTTCAAACAAACTTTCTACCAATTAGTATTTAATAAATTTTTTTGTTTTAATAGTAATAAGAATAAATTTTACACTTCTTTAGTATATGAATATACAATCAAACATTGATAACATTAATATTTAATCCCATAATTTGGAAATTTTAATCACAAAAATGTATTCGAGGACGAAGGAAGTCAAATATAGGATAGTTAGCAGTTAATTGTGTCTCAATATTAAATTATTTCCACATTTCGGCAAATAGGTTTAGTTTCTTCGGTTTTAGAAAAGAATAATTTTCGAATAAAAATTTTCTTTTTCTAAATTTATGTTTTTCTTAATCCTATTAGGATCTTGTTCGGATTGAAGACCTATTTGTTCACAAAATTTCCAATTATAAAGAAGTATTTCTTTGAAATCACCATAAGAAAGATTTTCCCAAATAATATTATTGTTCAATTTTTCTTTCCAAAAGTTCATATTAATCACATCTTACTTTGGTGATAGGTCAAATACACTTGAATTTAAAATTTTGCTTTTAGCTTCTTTGAAATATAAAATCCCACCATCCTTGTAGTTGGTGGTAAACCCGGTAATAATAGCTTGAGCAATTTGCCTATCATTATTACCTTTTAATTTTGCCCAAGCATATATAAGCATTTGTTTTACAATAGTTTTTATCGAAAAATATTTATTTTCAAAATTTTCAAGAAAAATAATATTAAAATAAGAACAGTAATAAATTTGGAATTTTGACCTTAAACTGCTGGGAACTCGGGATCCAACCATAAGACCTTCATTGATTATTTCTTTGAAATATCACCATAAGAAAGATTTTCCCAAATAATATTATTGTTAACAAATTTTGTTTTAACCTATTTAAAACTCTTTACGAAAATAATGTTGGTAAACCAACAATAAATTTTTCTTTCAAAGTTCATATTACAATCATTTCTAGTAAGAACTTTGGACATAAAACGTCTTTATACCATCTAAAATCGGATAGTTTTGACATCTTAAATTCATTAATTGTTTATGAGTTTTATCTAATTGAAGCTCATTAGCTCCTACAAAATTTGTAAGTATTGTATAAATAAGAGTATTAACATCGACTCTTCTCTTTGAGTGATAGGGTCAAATACACTTGAATTTAAAATTTTGCTTTTAGCTTCTTTTGAAATATAAAATCCCACCATCCTTGTAGTTGGTAGGTAAACCCGGTAATAATAGCTTGAGCAATTTGCCTATCATTATTACCTTTAATTTTGCCATGAAGCATATATAAGCATTTGTTTTACAATAGTTTTTATCGATATTGATTTTCCGTCTATGTTCCATTATGTGATAGATTCACCACCGAATTGAGCATAGTCTCCTTTTCTTCAATTTGAAGATCTATAGGAGTGGATTTTTGTAATAAGGTTTTACTATAGAGACATCAGCAAGTTTATTAACTTGTAAATCGTCATCTGAAGAAGTTTCTTCAGTTTCTTTTGTTATAACAGAAACATTTTTATAGGAACATTCTTCTTCCTTTTCTTTTCCTTTAATATTAATTTTTTGTAATCTGTTTATTAGACCTTCTAAGAACTCATTATCCTTTTTTGAGTTTAATAAAAAATTTTCTTTTTTAAGATTAGGAGGTGGTTTAATCATAATAGTATTGGAACAATTTTCTTCAGATTTAGAAATTTTTGGAGAAAGAATTTCTTCAATTCTGTTGGTTTGATTTCCAATAGTATGAAGAGCGAGATTTGTAAAATTATTTTGTTGTATAATATGATCAAAATCTCCTTTTCAGTTTCTGATTTTATAGGAGTTGCAAAATTTCTTTTTCTCTTTTGTATTTGTATAGTAGAAAAGGGGATGAAGTAGATTCTTTTCTGTTTCATGTATTAATATTTTATATTTATTTTCTATAACATTTAAAAGTTTTCATCCGAGAATCTGGAAATTCTTTATTTCTTGAAGGAAAATAAAGGTTTTGTAACGGATGAAAAATCAAGTTTAAATTATTTTTAGACTCCACTCTTCGTATCTTTTAGAATATAAAGATTTTTGTTTAGAAGAAAGGGAATAAAGAAACCATTTTAGTTTCTCATAATTTTTTGTTTTATTAAGACTTTTTTGAATTTTTGTCGGGGAAAGAGTTATTACTAATAACGAAAACATTATGTCCGGAATAACCCATATCCGAAAATGTGGGTGATCCTGGATTTCTTTTAGAACTTCTACTTTCAGGAATTTCTACTTTATATTCTGGTTGAGATACTTGTTCTGGAGTTTTAAAAATTCCGAAATACCGATTTTTCATAATCGGTCAAAGGAATAGAAGAAGTTGAACTTCTATATATATATATATATATATATATATATATACTTTCTAATTTTAATTTTCAATATAGATTGAACCATCAAATTAAGAAATTAAATATCCAATTCAAAATTGAATAATTCAATTTTTATTTAATCAAATGTCATAGGAGATTAAGATAATCATGACTATAAATTTACAATGCTCAGTGATGAGCTTTCACCTCGGTACCAATACAATGCAGAAAGCTCATGAAGAAAGAAGATAAACTTATTTATCACTTATATATGACTAAATTTGTTTAATTTTTATTGGTTTTTAAATATGATAACTTTTTATTGTATAACTTTAAATGATTTTATTAATTTTTGATCACTTGAAATTTAAATTTACATTGTTAAATCACTTTAAAAAATGAGCAATGTTACCAACCTTAAATGATGTTATTAATTTTTGATAAACTACTACTCACCGGCATTATTAAAAAAGATAGCCCGATATTTGTAACTTTTCAACCACTAAGTTGTCCACTTCAGAATTTATTAGATACAAGATTTTTTTCTTGCCACCATTATTAAAAAAATTAAAAATACACCTACATTTCAAAAGAACCATGCTTCTAATTAAAAGGAAACTATAAAGATTAACCTAATACATACTCTCTCTATCTCCAAACAAACTTCCCATTTTATAATTTTATGTAAAATATTGTGAAACGATTTTTACCCTTGTTTTCAAACAAACTTTATACCTTTTTTGTTTTTAATATTAATAAGAATAAAACTGTACACTTCCTTAGTATATGAATATGCAATCAAACATTGATGTTAAGCAAATGTATTCGAGGACGAAGGAAGTCAAATATAATATTATTAGTTAGTTGTGTCTGGTAATTATTTTAAACAAAAAAAGTATTCAATTCTACACATATAAAAATATTTATTTTCAAAATTTTCAAGAAAAATAATATTAAAATAAGAAAAGTAATAAATTTGGAATTTTGACTTTAAACTGCTGGGAACTCGGGATCCAACCATAAGACCAGTATAATTAATATTGAAACAGAAAAAAGATCATTAAAATAGTAAGTGACCAATTCATTAAATAATTAAAAAAGTCCAAATTAGAGAAAAAAGTCAACGTACAAACATCATTGCAAGCTGCAGATCCATACACCCCTTGCGCCTATAAATACACTGCATATCTTTCTACTAAATTCATCACCCACAAAAAAACCAAGTGAAAAAAACCCTTCAAACCCTAATCGAAACATCAAAATCCCAAAAAAAGAAAAGGAAAACACAATGGTTTGCTTCTGCTTCCTGGTTGATCAGACGCGAAAGGTGCGGCAGCACAAGCCGGCGGCCGGAATATGCTCGCGGTGCGGCGGCGGAGCGAGCGTGGCGGATATGAAGACCGCCACCAGATTCTGCTACGTGCCCTTCTACTGGAAGACGTGGAGGCTATCACCTGCACCTTCTGCGGTGCCATTCTGAGGTCATATCGGTAAATTCACGAGTAACTGTCGCCGCCGAGGAAGAGCGGTTCTTTTCTTTTCTTTTCTTTTATTTTAAATATGAACTACTTACTTTGGGTTGGTTAATGCTGGTGAAATATATCTTTCGCCGGTGGGGAGTTATGGCTAATAGGTTTGTATGGAATTTTTTTTTTCCTATGAATCTTCGGATGATGTACTAACTTCATTTGTTGGTTGTATAAAATGGAATAAATTAATGTATATTTTTATTTATTGTTTACAGAACTTTTCCTCGTTGTTTTTATTATCTTATAATGCATAAAGTTCAAGAAATTAATATTTTGTGCTACTCACGAAAAAATATTTTGTGTGTGAGAACTGCATTTTTCTGAGATTTCTAGGTTTGCTTCTTCTTCTTGTGCCTCATTATGGTAAAATGAGGAGTGATGTAATTTTTGAATAAATTAATTTTATTTTATTTTATTATATAAGTTTGCTTTACCTCTTCGTTGTTCCTTGAAATATCTCTCGTATAGTTGGAGGAAAAATCTGCACAAATGGGTGTTTTTTCATACATCGTTGTATTAATTTTTAAGAAGAATATTTTAATTAAATTGTTTCCTACAAATTGGGGGATGCATTATCATAATAAATCGATGAAAAGAAAAGAAACGACCCTTCTATTAAAAAAGGAAACAAAATAAAAGAAAAAGAAACCACCAGTTTGGTTAAATAATAAATCATTTTAAACAGATTTTAATTGCTATTAAAGAGTAGAAACATAGGGTAAAAATGGAATAAGTGAATGATGCATTAATCTCACACCTTACACCTAGAGAGCATAGGGTAAAAGTATGGTTTATTCATCAATAAAACGTGTGGAATAAATGACTAATAAGCAACCTAAATAATTAATTAGTAGCCGAATTAATTGGCCACAGAGCTGTACAATGCTGTTGTTAAATATTACTCCCTCCATCCCGTCAAGACGGTTCGTTTATTTTCACCACGGTTATTTAGAAGAATGAATAAAGTGGTTAAAGTGATAAAAAGTAGGTAGAACTCACAACTTTTGAAGAGTTAATTATTTTCTAAAAATGAAACAAGCCATCTTGGGTGGAACATTCCAAAATGGAATACAGATCATCTTGGGTGGGATGGAAGGAGTACATGCATGCTACATACGATCTAAAAAAGATGTGGCACGCATCTAAAAATATGCCAAAATTACTTTAATTTAATTTCTCTAGTTGTGCCAACAGAAAAATTCACAGTGTGGAAGAAGAGTAGGTAAGATGCATAAAAATAATTAAATGCATGAGATATGAATGCACCAACTGGTCACTCTTAAGGCTGAAGTAAACATAAATTTTATGGTTCAACCAATTCAGGGCAAAAACATGAAGAGTAGTATTGGGTTGAACTAAATGCTTTTATTTCTATAAAAACAGATGTTGTAACACCCTAATCTTGTAAGTGAAAAATTGTAAACTATTTTCTATTGTTACTTCTTGAAATATTTTAAATGAAATAATTTATTAAGTGAAAAATACTTGAATGAATGAAATTTAGAAATAAAAAGAACGAGCAATTTTCTAATATAAAACTTGATAGTGAAGGTCCAAATAATTCTTAAAAACTAAATTCGGCTAATTTGATTAGCCTAAAAAAATTAAGAGTCGAAGTTGATCAAAAATACTTATACTAGATACGACAATCGATGTTTTCTTTCTTTATGAAATTAATGTTTCAAATTTCAATTATTGATCAACGTCTTGAAATGAAAATATCCTACCAACCGACTCATGAGTTACTAGATTAATTAATGCTATGACAATATCTATAATTGATAAATTGAGTAAATAAATTGCGACTCTAGAGGTAAAGTCTTTTAGGTAAGATTCTCTCTCTCGAATCAACTACTACTAGTTTATTGTATTAAATAACATATTCTGCATATAATAAAGAGCGTCTTAGAATCTATCTATATTATTTCTTAATTCGTACGCAGTAGTTAAAATAATACTCCCCCGTCCCACCCAAGACGACCCATATCTTTTCGAAACGGTTATTTAGGAGAAGTGTATAAAGTGATAAAAAGTAGGTATATCCCACAATTTTTGAAGAGATAATTATTTACTAAAAATGAAATATGTCATCTTGGGTGGGACAGTCCAAAAAGGAATACAAGCTATTACTTTCAAAAATTACAGTCTACTTTAGGTTAGTTAGGAGATTTTTCGCTTTTAACTATTAATTATTCGGGAATATTTTATGTAAATAGTTAGTAAACCTAAAGCACACATGCATGTAACTAGAAAATCACTGCTTAGAGGCTAAGTTATATGCTTTACTTGTTTTGTTTTTCTCTGTCTTTTGCGTGGTTAGAATATCAGATGGAAATATTAACTAGGAATGAAAAGAAACTAGAAACATCCATAATTAATGAATCCGTACAATTTTTTTTTTTATCTTATAATGGAATATAATTACCATATAAACCCTAAACATTGAAGAGAAGATCATATCAGTGGTACGCAGATCCTTAGTCTAAACTATCTCTTTAAAATCTAATATTTATGCATGCTAATATGTTACATAGTTTCCCAACAAATCTTCATGTAAATATAGACAGTTAGACATGCATATATAATAATATATCAAAAATAGAGTAATCAATAATCTCAGCTAATTAAACTATGTACGTGCCAAAAAGGTAGGCTTTGCGTAAAACTTCATGAAGGCAAATAGTCAAGAATTAATAGCTAATATACATACATATAACACAAAACACACTCTATACACTAGAGCCGGTAAAATTGGCACGGCCCGACAAGCTGACCTTGGATATCCGTAGTTGGATTAGGCTCGTAAATTAGAGGCAAAAAAATAGGCCTAAAAAACCCTCCTATATAGCCCATCGGGGCTACCGGATCGGGCCGAATTTTTGCGCTAAAAAGCAAGTTCAGTCTTTGTTAATGTAGTACTTAATATGATGCATACAAGTGTCATATTATTTTTTAATATCATATTTCAGTACTTAATTGGATGCATATAGATCTCATAAAATAGAATTCCTTCAAGTATCATATTATAGTACTTAATAGGACGCTTACAAGTATCAATTATCGTTTGGGAGGGCTTATCCTGATAGTCCGATGGCATAAATGGGGTTAGACTGGGCTCCGAAATTTGCAGCCAATAACATTGTGCGAGCTGGTCGACCTGACCCACATAGTACTGAAGTCCGATAAATCGTGCCGGTCCGACTGCCCATTTTGACACCTCTCCTGCACACTACACACAAGAGACACATTGACACACCTTATTACCTACATATTAACTATAATATATTTTACCATTAAAATTTTGGGGCAGAAAACAACACGTGGACATTGTTTAATTAAAGGGACCAAGTTGAAGCAATAAACAAGTAGCAGTAGTATTTTTTATTTGGTTGCAAATAAGGCTAGCTGTATACATTTATTGCAATGCCATGTGAAAGATGGAAACTAATCATCTATCTTTTCAGCTCTCTATATTTTTGGAATAATATTTGCTGGAAATAAATAGATGAGTTGCCAGCAAGATGGGAACATCTTTCGACATTACTATATGATAGTTGGGGTTGTTCTCTGCATTTAAACTTTTCTGTGTTGACTGGAAAAATCAAGTTATGGGTCGCCATTTAGGGTTTTTCTTTTCTTCGCGTATTCGTTTTTGATTCACGAAAGCATTAATGATGCACCACTAATTATGGGTAGGGGTCACCAGCTTCACCACGCCTCCATATATATATGAGATGGATCCGGTAGAAAAAGATAATTTGGTAGGAAATAGGAAAAAATCTGGGCCTTTGATTTGCTATATCAATGGTTGAGATTTAATTTTCGGGTGTGATACAGTTTTGTGCTTTGTGTGCTACACGGATTATTATGCAGTACTATAACTCTTCTTGTGCTACATTGCAATGAAAGATGTGCTAAACTAATATATTTTGCATATATGCTACGAATGGATGAAATATGTGCTAAACTAACATATGTAATATAGTAATTCTGATTGTGCTACACAAATATGAAAGATGTGCTACTATTCCTATTTTCGTACATTAAGGAGCTTTATTACAATAACCAACCCATATATATATATATATATATATATATATATATATATATAGGAGATGGATCATGTAAGAATGGATAATTTGGTAGGAAATAGGAATGAATCTGGACCTTTGATTTCTTTGGATCAATGGTTGAGATTTAATTTCGGTTATCTTCTGATTTTGTGTTGTGTGTCTATGCGGATTATTATGCAAAGACTAGAACCCTTCTTGTGCTACTATCTGCAATGAAAGATGTCTAAACTAATATATTTAGCATATGTGCTACGAAAAGATGAAATATGTGCTAAACTAATATATGTAACATAGTAATTACGATTGTCTACAAATAAAAGATATGCTTACATACCACTTAATTATGGGTATGGGATGGTTCATGTGAATGGAAATACGTTATATATATATATATATGTTACATATTTCATTCTTCAGTAGCACATATGCTAAATATATTAGTTTACACATCTTTAACATCATAGCATAAGAAGGGAGCACAATAATTCGCGTAGCATACAAAACTGGGAAATTAAATCTCAAATATTGATATAATCAAACGATTTATTCATATTTCCTACCAAATTATCATTTTCTACATGATCCATACACATGATGATGAGAGTTATGGGGTCTTGTAGGAACGATTTATAGTGTAAGATCTGGGAACTGATTCGGCCTATAAATCTTGATTAATTAAATGGTCACAATTGATTTTGAATCTTTATAATAATATATTTTATATATTATAATAATGCATCCATTTCGTGTAGTTTATACAAAGATAAACAGTACCCAGATTAATTCCTGAGTTCTACAATAGTAATTTTTTGTTTGATCCTCCCCAAATGATTATATTTATCAAACTAAGCTCAATAAACAATACTACCAATCTGCATTCTGAACAATACTACCGATCTAAGTTAAAGATCAAATAGTTTGGCTCAATTTAATTTAGAATGGTATAACCAATAGAAAATAAAATTGAAAAAAAATATTATTGACCAGCCCAAGAAAAAATGTCACTTGGGCTTATGCAGCCTGTTGGACCGAACTGGATCAGCCCACTAAAGCCCATACCATGAAAATATTACAGATTCTGGCCTTATGGGCCGAAAAGCAGCTGTTTTATTGAGCAGGCCTTGTGTCTAATTAGAGTAATGGGCTTCCATTCCATTCCAG
Source organism: Salvia rosmarinus (assembly GCA_036937905.1). Taxonomy (NCBI): domain Eukaryota; kingdom Viridiplantae; phylum Streptophyta; class Magnoliopsida; order Lamiales; family Lamiaceae; genus Salvia; species Salvia rosmarinus. The sequence goes on from CM072822.1 coordinate 1,733,651, forward strand.
CATTTGCACTCTTATTTTTAGATTATTTTAATAACTTTTTCATTGTATGTTCAATTTAAGAATTTAATTACCTTTATTATTTTACATAAGAGCTTTCCCACTTCAATCAAACAAATGAAATTCAGTTGTGTCTTTTAGAGGATAAATTAGTTGGTTTTTATTTTTGAAAGCAATTGATAAATTAGTTTGTTTTTTATTTTTGAAAGCAATTCAGTTGGTTTTGAGAAATGTCAAAATGTTCCACAAAAAAAAAATGTAAAAGAATTAAAATCAAACTTCAAAAAGGGCGAGACAGGTACAACCGTACAAGTACCCTGCAACTAAACCCTAGGGTTTAAGCAAATCCTTTCTCCACCCCCAAACACAGCCTCCTCGCTGATTTTCCGTCACCAAAATCGCATGTATAAATATATTTCACATTTGCTATATAAAATGAAATTATCGACCTCAGGAACCCTAACTTCCACAGCTGAACATGGTTGGTTTCTTGCAGAATCCCGCAGTTGAAGGAGCAAAAGCAGAGGAGGGCGAACACGTCGTCGTTAACCAGTCTTCATCGGATCCCAAGAAAGCAAACGACCTCTTCCTTCCGGAGCTTGACGATTTTCCGTCTTCGTTTTCTGATTCGTTTCTCGATTTTGAGGCCATCAACGGTTGGTTTATGGAAGGGGGCGGTGCGAATATGGCTGATTTGGGAGCAGAGGTGGTCGATTTTGAATCGCTTAGAGGTGAATTACTTGATATTAAGAAGGAATTTGAGGTTTTCGGGGATACGATTTGTCAAGAAGATCAAAATGGGGAGGGTTCGAGTGTAAAGGCGGAATCTCTGTGGGGTTTAGGGTTTGAAGATGGAGAAACTGGGGCTGTTGATAAATGTGTTGAAAAGGGTAGTAAGAGAATGAGCGTTGAAGGAGATGGATGTGAGAGAAAGTTGGAGGGTTTAGGGTGTTTGATTGAGGAGCAGCTTGGGAAAGTGAACTTAGATAGTGCAGCAAATGTTGCTTCAGTTAATTGTGAGATTAGTGGTGGTGAAGTCGTCGTTGATGATGACTCGAAGAGTGTGAAAATGGCGATTGCTAGTTGTGATAGTGTGAAGAGTGATGGTGAAGTGGTGGGAGTTGGTGAAAATGAGAAAAAGGTTGATGAGAGCGGGAGTGAGGATGAGAGCTCGTCGGATTCTTCATCTTCATCTTCATCTTCGTCTGGTAGTAGTGAGGACGACTATGATGTTGAGGGTAGTGGTGAAAAGAAGGAGGAGGGTTGTGTTGATGAAGAGACTACAGTAGAAGATGGTGAAATTATGTTGTCTGAGCTAGAAGAGATGGTTGCGTGGAGTGATGCTGAAGATGATGATGGTGGTGGTTGTGGAGGTGAACCGATCAAATCTAAGAATGAGCTCAAGGTTTGTGATTGTCTCTCTGTAAACGTTGTCAATTTGTATTATACTATTATATATTATAGATCATGAAGGCATGAATTGTATCCAAGAATAGGAGCAAATATGTATATTATCCATTGCAAAATGTTTGATCACTTGAGTTGGAGAGAATTATTGGAATGTAATGTAATCTTCAAATTTTGCTGAATATTAACTCGTTTTTGGAAATAACATGGAGGATTTAAGGAAATAAAGAATGTTATATTGCTGGAATTAACATGAACTAAGGAAATGGTGTACAAATGTGATTGATTCATTGGGTAATGAAGGTATTTGTTGGACGCATTTTGAGAAAGAAGCAATAGTTGTTTTTGAGCCCTTTGATGCTTGATATCTCTGTCTTTTGTGAAACATCTCCGTTTAATGCAACAAAAAGAGAAGGTAACACCATTTTCACAAAGAGCCACATCAGTCGAGCCACAAATTTCATAATTGAAGCTAATACTATGCCCCTTGTTCAAGAGAAAGGGAGGAGGAATGATATAGCTATAAAGCTTCAATAGAGGTTTAAGTTTTGCATGTCCCTTTGCCATGTAACGTGCCGTTTTCTGAAACCAGCATTTCATTCAACAGCCGAGATGATTGCTCATAGTCATCTATGATGCATTGTATTTTCATGGTTTTGCCTGATCTTGTCATGAGCACTGCAAACTTTCTGTAGTCGTATTTGCTCCTATTGAAGCTTATGTTGTTGTACCTTTTCTTTCTTCCTGTGCAGGATCTCCCTCCGGTTCCTTCTGTCAATGTGACCTTGGAACCACACCATGAAACCCTTCCGGTTGGAACAATTTTGTCGGTAAAACTTGTTTGCTATGTTGCTAATGATCACTATATTCTACACTTGGTGATTGATAATGTTATATTGATTGGTGTTCATGGACTGAATTAGTATCATTAACATTGAACAGATGATCGGTGCCCAAGTAATCGTGGAAGGGGTTGAGAAACATAATCCGCTCAGCGAAGGTTCGATTCTTTGGATCACTGAAAGTAGATCACCTCTAGGGATTATCGATGAAATCTTTGGGCCCGTCAAGAACCCTTACTACATTGTGAGATACAACTCTGAGAACGAAGTCCCCACCGGGATCCATCCAGGCACCTTGATCTCGTTCGTTGCAGAGTTTGCAGATCATGTGCTCAACAACAAGAATCTCTACCAGAAAGGGTATGATGCGTCCAATGAAAACGACGAGGAGTTGTCTGAAGATGGTGAATTCTCAGACGATGAGAAAGAGGCCGAGTACAGGAGAATGCTGAAGATGAAGAAAAGGGGAACTAATGATTGCAAGCCCGGAAACAAGAGGAAGGAGAAACGGCAGCTCAAGAATCAGAACGGGAAAGGGAACGAGAACTGGAACAATAATTGTGATTCTACCCCACAAACTCCTCGTGTTGGAACATCAGTAAACCAAGACAATCATCACCTAGGCTCGTCAGGCTCTAGGCAGGGTTTCGTTGGTGATCAAGGCCCGATTCCTCCGTTCCCACATAGACCCCAAGCACCGCCTTTTTCTGCTCCTAATGGAAATTGGAACAGTGGGTTTCCACAACATCAGCAACAAAATGCAAACATTCTTGCTGGGCTGCCACCAAATGGTATGCTGTGGATGCAGCAAAACCTACCTTACCTGTACCCGGCGCCTTCACAAACAGGTCCTCTGTTTCAACAGCAAATCGGGATGATTCCCGGGATGCCACCAAACTTCAATCTGATGGCTGGACTACCAAATATTGGTGGGGCGGTTCCACCTTGGCCTATGGGTCAGAACACGATGAATCCATCGCAGTTTGGAATGCAGGGCCAGCAAGGTCTGCCACCGCCTCTGAATGGTGGCAGAGAGCAAGCGGTTCAGTCTCAGGGATCCCAAGATAGTCGCGGTGTGCAGCTGCCGCCTCCGGCCTTCAGTTTCAGTGGAAGCCGTGGTGGTCGTGGTGATGGAAGAGGGCGTCACAGAGGCTCTGGACGTTATGGTGGTGGGAGGGGCAGGCATTCTTGAGACCTTTTTCAGCAAAATTGTGAAGTGGGATTTAGATAAGTCAGTTATTACCAACAGTTTTCTGCCAAATTTTTGTTCTTTCATTGCAAACTTTATATTTCTTGTATGTATATTAATCAATCTTGTTTTTTATGTAAGCTTTTGGTTCCATCTGTGGTTTATCCGAGTTTAGGCAGAACAAGTTTTCAAGTTTCATTCAACTAATCTAATGTGAACTTAGGCCTGCCTTCTTTATATCAAAAGTGGGGTTGTAATTACCAAACTGATGAAAAATCGTTATTTGAAAAGCAAATAAATGGAAATCATTACACAAGGAAGCAAGCAACAGTAAGGTTTCATATTAGAGAGCTTACTCATTTTCTTCTTCAAACCTACTATCAAGAAAGTTTAGCCAGCTTACAGTAACTCTCAACAATCTTGCTCTGTGAAAGATCGGTATAGTATCCCTCTCCGACGTCCATGCCTTCTTCTTGAGCAAGCTGCTCGACTGCTCGCTGGACGTCCTCGCCACCAGCTTTACTTGTATCCAACAGGTTGCACGCCACCTCGATCATACCTTTACCATGAGCAAGAGCCATGGACTGCACCGAAGGAAGCCCGCCTCCTCTGCTGCTGATTCTCTTTGCTATTCTCCGAACAGCGGCCATGTCAGTAGAGAATATCGGGACATTGTAGTTGTCGACCCACTGTGTGGCTCCAATGACGACGACCCCTTTTCTCGGAACAGCACGAGGAGGGCCCTCATTGGGTTTCAGCTGCAGTGCCTCGGATTGGAGGCTGCCTGCCCATTGGTTTCCATCTGCATTCGGCTTGAAGTAGCCGAGCTCCCTTCTGATCATGTCGAGGGACCTTCCCTCACCGTGTGCAGCTCCGTACAAGAACGTTGCGACTGCAGGCTATGTATGAGATCATTAACAAAGGAGAAAGGTTGGTGAAGAAACAAAGATGACATATTCGATTGTACATAAATCTCTGATAAAGTTAAATTTAGCAAGTTCAGAAAAGATTATTAAAGTACATTCCATCAAGAGAGTAAAAACGACAAGAGAAGTGAAGATTTCCTATCTCAAACAGAAGCAAATCGCTGCAACAACAATATGAACACCATTTGTACTCAATCAAAGCTTAGTCCATGCATATATATGTTGCACTATCCAAGAAAAACAAAGAAAATTTCAAGTTTACTATATGTTTTCCTATCGACTCCAGCAAGTAATATCTATCTATAATGAGAAATTACACAGCCCTCGTGCTTTAACTGATTGCACATAATTGCAAAGTACTTTGAGCCAAATTCACTAACAATACCAATATTTAACACTTCTCTGAATTAGTGAGTAAACCATCTCAAAAAACAATTCCTACCATTTCAATAGATGCTATTTTGATGCTCTCTTTTGTTCGTGAAGCAAACTATGTTGTCTTCCTCTATTAAACATCTCACCTCTGAACGATTTTTCTCTTACTTTTAATCACAGACTTCATCATTCACTTAACAGTCTTGCAGCCATTCTTCACCTACTTTACTCCCTACGAAATAATCAAGCCGTCTGTACTAACACTCACCGACTACCTTTTAAATCAACTAATAGCCCACTGTATAACTGATTTCATCTCCTTCTATGCCGAGGCGCTCTCTCCCCAAACTTCACCATAGAAACAACAAGCTGGAGATGATAATGTTTAACAATATGCATCATCATTTACTACTTTCTTGTGAAAAAAGAATATAATGGCTATTTCTAAGCCATAAATACTAAAGCAATAACTACAACATCAATGCACACTACTATGCCAACAGAAATCTCCTCCTAATTCAAGCAAGCACAATATCATCAAACATACTAATCAAAATCAATAATTACACATCATCACAATCATTTCAACAAGCAACACAAAAAAAAAAATCTTTTCCATAATTCTCCAACAAATGCAGAAACTTGAGTTCGAGTGATCAAGAGAGCAAACCTTGCAGCCCTGCACCAACATCTGCAGCCAGAGACTTTGCAATTCCTGCAATACAATCCAAAGATGAGCCATTTAATGGATGGAAACAGATGTGGTCTACAACACCAAGCCTTGGGTGACTCCCACAGTGCAATCCAAGATCAATGGCCTCAAATGCAGCCTTCACCATCTCAAATACTGCGTTCCTCAACGGAGACGAATCCGGACCCGGCCCGATTTCCGATACCAGCGTGTAACCAACTCTGTTGTACGCGGCGTCCTCGAATTTGTTGACGATGGGGGCCTCTGGAATCAGCTTTGCCGCCATTTCAATGGCTTCCAGAGCTGCCTTGTTTCTGCTTTCGGATATGTACACTTTGCAGCAAGTTAGCATTTGCTTCAGCATCTCTTTAGCCCTAGATTTAACACAAATCCTTCAAATTTTGCAGAAACACACACACACAAATTCAATTCAATCAAAGATAGTTTTTTGTGCATATAATTCTATTGAATTTTATTTTCTAAGCATCCAAAATTTTGAAAATTAAAAGAAAAGAAAAGGAATAGCCACAGTTCTTTTCCTTATGCGGAATGTGTGAGATAAGACTCTAATCAAACAAAATGACATTGCAATTATAAAATGGAAACAAATCTTTGACAGGAATCCCAGAAAAATTCTGCAGATTATAGATGTGCGAGATGAATTAAGGCCTAAAAAAAATTCAGTCTTTTTAATAAATTTCAGCTGTTACTTGCCAACCTATGTGAAGAAACGGTCGATGGAAGAAGGGCTGTAGTTTCAAATACAATATCCTTTGTAGATAAATTAGTTGTATTTTCATATTCACCCCCATGATTTTATAATATTTACACTTGTACTTGTCCCCTTTTGTAAATAACGACAAAGTGGACCAAAGTGTAAGTGTGTGCACGGGCTTGAATATGTGAAAGAAATTCATTGTTAAGTTTAGTGAAGCACTAATATAATTATTACAGACTTAATAGCTCTTCACAAGTTATTCTTGCAGTTCCAGAATGCAACATTTTAGCTTTCGTATGTAAAATTGAGATGAACAAAACAAAATAATTAGAAAAATGAAAACATATTTTTACTAAATTGTCTCAATAATTCTTCAAAAACTCATCGAACAAAATGCAATAGAAACATTATTTGAAAAAATATATAATTATTATAGCTTTCAGAATCAGACATCTATTAATGATCATAGGGTTCATAATTTGTTGTCAGATTTTTCTGTTGCATTTTCCAGTCTGTTTTAGTAGTACAAGTCATGTACGAATCATCTAATAATATCATTATGACACATAATCTCCGCTTGTGAAAAAAATACTCTCCGTACGCCAAAATCATTCATTGATTTTGATGATACGAGTTTTAATAAATTATAATGAATGTAAAATAAATGAATATAAAAAAATATGTCATTTGGATAATAAATGAATATATTAATAGATTATGAATCTAAAAGGTGAACCATGTATGTTTTTTTTATAAATAAATAGATAGGTATAAGATAAAAATATAAAGTTAATATTTCTAGAAAAGGAAAGTGAACATATGTATGTTTTTTTTTATAAATAAATAGATAGGTTTAGGATAAAAATATAAAGTTAATGTTTCTAAAAAAGGAAAGTGAGCATTTTTTGTAGACGGACCAAAATGAAATTAAATGCACGAATTTAATGGACAGAGAAAGTATTACAGGACATCAAGTGTCGTTTCTTATAGGGTACGATTTATGTATAATTTCATCTTCACTATAAGCCACGAGTAATGTATAATTCACCATATTTTAGACATTTTGAATCACTAATTGATGTAACAAATGTAGCATGATGGATGGCAGACTACGTCAACATATTCTGAAAGCCCAAAATAGTGAAACTTTAGTTCGAAAAATTTATCCCTCAAAATGTTAAAACAAAAACAAAAAAAAATTCAAAATATAAAAAATAAGAAAGAAGAAGAAAAGGCCTGCTGTAATTTAAACATGATAGATGATACCACTACACTAAATTTGGAGAAGTAATAAAGCAGATACGAAGTGTTACCAAAACACACAAAAAAGTCGCAAACTAACAATGCTTTATGGTTTTCATTATTACCAGAATAAATCCGAAGCAACTGGAAAATGTATATGGAACAAGTGAATGATAGGGAAAGAGAAAAGACTCATTCTTCCTCCAAAAAGGTAAACCCTTGGGAAATCCATCGGCTGAATATTCTTAGTGATCATTACAGGCTGAAATCAGGTGGAGATGAACTTTCTTCATATAAACAATAAGTTGAAGCACATATTATTAGAAGAAGAAAAATGACAATGACTTGAATCTCCGGCCTATTTTGCTGGTTCCGCTACTTACTGCAGAGTATGAAAGTGAACTTATTATATATGCAGTCACATGTGGAAAGAAATCAAATCAGGGAAGCGGAAGCAATGTATGGTGTATCTATTTTGTAACAAAGTAGCTATATATACATACATAGACATATATAACATTCTACATAAGCATGCTTTGCTCACATTAATTGCTGCAATATCTAATTATTTTCAGAGGAAGGGACGTACCCGGTACCTCTGGTAACTGTTCTCTGTCCTTGTTGCCTCCGGTAAAAAACTTGTAAGATCCGTAGACTTGCCTCCGGTAAAAAACTTGTAAGATCCGTAGAAAAGGGTAAACCACCCCGTCAAAGAGGCAATCACAAACTACATGGCAAAAGGACATGCAAATGTAAATAAATATCAAAATTTTAAGCACCCAATTGAAAAGGTTCCATAATCATGATGCCATCATGATTATGCTTACTGAATTCCGTGGTTGCAAGTACAAAAATCAACACACTTCCAAACCCAATTTTGACTCGAGTGATGACAAAGACTTAACGAACTTACGAGTTAACACTTCATATTCGTGACTCGTGAGACTAGATAATCTTGACATAAAGTCCAAAGGCAAAAACATGAGTTATCCGACTGAAACAAGAATATGCACTTTATGTGGATCAGTCTGAATGAACAGTTTAACTCCACATTGTTTTGAACAAGTCCATGAACAGAGGAGGCAAGGCAGCAAGCTGACCTAGGAATGACCAGAGAGTTCATAAGAATTCAGAATCAGGACTTAACCGAAATCATCACAGAGCTTGGCCATGATAAAGATCAGCATATGCAATTATGCCTAATTCATCCATCCCTCTAAAATTAACCAAACTAAAAATAAAAACTTCCTAATACAAATCTTCAATCAATCCCATGAATCAAGCATCACCCAAATAAGGCTTAAGGAATGTACCATGTGCCTTTAATAACTTATAATCAGGCTCATTTTCCCTTTTCATGATGACTTATAATTCTATCATTATCAGAAATGCAGAATTTTCTGAGTGTAAGTCGCCGATGAAATCCTGCTACTTTTCATGCTTCTAATTAATTGCAAGTATCGCTTTAGCCGTAATGGATTGGTCATTCTTTGTTCAATATTTAGTGCCCAGATAAGCACAAGGCACATCTTTGTTCCTGTGCCTAAGGTTCCATCATGCACTCTATCAAGAAATTGAAGCCTTCAGATAGAGAAAAACAGCCAAAACTTATGACTATGGATTGCAGTCAATTCGAAAAACACAACAACAAGAGCTGCAGATTTTTAGACATTATCAAGCAAGAATATTCAATTAGTGATCCTCCACTATTCTTCAAGAACATATTTTTATTTCAATCAATCCAACAAAACCCAAGGTTCCCAATCTCCATTTGTGCATTCATTTTAGCATATGATTACCCATCTTAAATAAAAAAAATATAACTTGAAACCCTCGATACATAATAGGTTAATAATTTTGGCAGAAAATAATCTTACTCCCTAAAAACATAAAAATAAAAAGTGTAAGCGCGTATGTGTATACTCACATGCTCGTCCTTCCAATTGGACGGACTCATCGGGTCTTCCCAGATATTAACCCTCGGTGGCCCATGGTGGTCTGAAATTCGAAAACATTGTCAGTTCAAAAACCCTAATTTGCACCGAACATATTAAAAAATGAGCAATCAGATATGATACAATCATCAACAGCAACACTAGCAATAACGAACAAGGCATCGTAAAAAAAAAATCAGGTCAGTACCAGCGGAGCTGGCGAGGCCGCGGCGGGGAATCAGAGAAGCGGCTCGAGTAGCCGATGAGCTGGATGGCGAGATGCGAGCGAGAGTTGCAGCTCTGCGAGCCGTCATGGCGGCTAGTGAGGTAGCCATTGCTTGTTACGCGTCGTATTTGTGAGATCGAAGGTTAGACGACTGATATTGTGAGAATGGAGGCAGATTTATGATGCGACTGAATAGGGAAGAAGAAGAAGTGCGGTTCACCATAACGACGTCGTACCTCAGAAACTCGGGCAGATGTTGTCTCGGTCCAACCCAATCCTGCCCGGTCCATTCTGGTTGGCACTAGAAATATGATGGTGGGCTTGAAGCTGGCCCATGTTAGAAAATATATATTGGGTTTTACCTTTTTATGTGATAGGAATTTGACTAAATACAAATTAATTTTAAAGTATAAATTTTGAACTATTTTAGTCTTTTGTTTGTGAAGATCTATGTAAATTATTCACTTTGCTTGATGAATTTAAATACATGAGTTAGAATCTCATAAGTGACTAAATTTTATTTTTTGAATTCATACACTTTCACGGTGATTCAGACAATTTCACGATAAATTCAAATAATTTTATTAGTTCGTAATTTATATATTAAGGAAAATTTTACAATAACCACTCACATATGTGATATATCTAAATGTATTTCTTGCACATGGTATAACTACCCGAAAACTATTTCCAATGCCAAATGTCTCCAATTTTAGAATCTAATAATAATTTTATAAGTTTAAGTTTATCACATATAATTTTTTAAATATGATCTATCATTTTTATATGGTTTACAGGCTATTAAACAAAAACAAAAGTAGTAAAAGACAGTTACAAATTTTCATAGACAACAAATAAAACAAATATCATTTGCAAATGACATATATTTAAGATTATAAAACAGCTAGCTTTAAATTTTCTAGCCCTTGATTGTCGGAGAATAAGCATTATAGTACAACCTTAAATGATGGAAACCTTACACCTAATCCTACTCCTATATCCAATTTAAATGCAATAAACAAAATAAATATAGGAAAACAACCCAATCCTCCTCCTACAATATAGATCTAAATTTTAGGGTATCCATTATTATCTCAACACCTATTAGCCTCCCCCAAAATATTACTAACAAAAAATCCAAATCCAGTTTTATAATTTCCACATGAAGTATTGGCTTGTGTCATCTTTTCTTCTCCCTCCAACCCTACCATACGACTCCAGCTCGGAGAGAGCAAGAAAAGTTGTTGATCAGCCATCCCTAATCTAAACACACATCTCTCACTCCGCCGCCAACGCCAATGCGACAAAACACTCCCAAACCACCGCGCGAGCTAGGCTTTCCCGACAGGCGGCCAAGATGAACGACCTTTTCTCGAATTCTTTCAAAAATGCCCAAGGTAACGACCCCGAGGCGGGCGGTGAGGACAACCGCACCGAGGGCGTCAACCTCGGTAAATTCTTCGACGACGTCGAGAATGTCAAGAAGGACATGGCCGACGTCGAGAAGCTCTACAAGCGGTTGCAAGAATCCAACGAGGAGAGCAAAACGGTCCACAACGCCAAGACCATGAAGGAGTTGAGGGCCCGCATGGACGCTGACGTGGCGCAGGTTTTAAAGCGGGTCAAACTCATTAAAGGCAAGTTGGAGGCGTTGGAAAAGTCCAATGCCACAAACAGACGGGTCCCAGGCTGTGGTCCAGGGTCCTCCGCTGACAGGACGCGAACCTCTGTGGTCAGCGGCCTGGGGAAAAAGTTGAAGACCATGATGGACGACTTCCAGGGCCTCCGGGCCCGCATGAACGAGGAGTACAAGGAGACTGTCGGGCGACGGTACTTCACCGTCACCGGCCAGAAGGCCGACGAAGAGCTGATCGAGAACCTGATCTCGAGCGGTGAGAGCGAGTCGTTCATGCAGAAGGCGATCCAAGAGCAGGGGCGGGGCCAAATAATGGACGCGATCTCCGAAATCCAGGAGCGGCACGACGCTGTGAAGGAGATTGAGAAGAATTTGATCGAGCTGCACCAGATTTTCCTCGATATGGCGGCGCTGGTGGAGGCGCAGGGGCAGCAGCTCAACGACATTGAGAGCCACGTGGCGCACGCGAGCTCGTTCGTGCGGCGGGGGACGGAGCAGATGCAGGATGCGCGGGAGTACCAAAAGGAGTCCCGAAAATGGTATTACTACGCCGTTTTGCTTGTCATAATCCTCATATTTTTTGTGACGTTCCCGCTATGGTCTAATCTTGTTATGGCGAAATTGATATAGAAATTAATTGTGATTTTTTTGTGTAATTCAATTAATATTTTAAGATATATTCACATAGGTTTAGTTTTTTTTTGTTTTTTTTTTGGGATGGGTGTTGCTTCAAAATGATCGAATTTTGACCATTGCATTTTGTAGCTTTCCGAAATGGAAAATTTTGTTGTTTAGCAATTAATTGTTGGATTTGGATTTTGTAACTTTTGTTGATAACGATTAATGAATCTACATTTTCTGTTGCTGGATTCCAATTCGTTGGGTTTTGTAGCTTTGGGGCAAGTATGCTTGAATTTACATTGAGGTGTTCTATGATCATTGCTTCAGAATGGAAATACATAGATAGTTATTGGTTTTTCGTTTGGTATGTTGTTCTAAGTATATAATATGAAAGAAACAAATAAACTAAATTTGAGTCAAAGTTGATAACCAAGCTCGAGAGTATATAAATACATTGAGCTCGAGTTCGAGTTCGATAAAAGGTTTGTAAATACATAATTGAAGAAAATATATAGATATTTGGTTTGTTAGGTCGCAACTTCTTCAATTATATATTTGGATTCAATTATATTCCAATTTTTTCCAATATGGATCCTTGTGAAGTTTGTTTAGCTAATGTTTTATATCAAACTTTGCACTACTTTCTGTTAATGTTTATTTTAAACACTAAATATTTTATTTTATCTTTTTCACAAACCGAATATATTCCAAATTTTTCCAATATTTTATTTTATCTTTTCCAATTTTTTCAAACTGTAAACCGAATATATTCCAATTTTATTTCCGCATAGCTGTTTTCGTTCTGATTATTGAAATAATTGTGTTTACCACATTTTTTGTAACATTTTGTTTTCTAGTATCCATCCAGTAGCACGAACTAGCTCTCACTTTTTATATCAGCTGTTGAGAGATTAATTTGGATAGGCACCAGAACAAGAGGTCAGTTTACAGTTTGAAATTTTCAATTAAAAGACTCTTTGTGACTTGAAATAAACCGAATCTGCACTACATAATCGAAAAAATATGCCCCTTTGAAATTTTGTTTAGTGGTGAAATAGGTATTCATGTTCGAATCCTACTAACACACCGCTTCTATAGATTTGAGCATGTTTCACTTGATTTACAGGCTATTACATATGAGCGTGAGTTTACCCAATGTCCACCACTGTGCACAGACGATAGTGGCTGCCGATTTGGCGATTTCTATAACATAATTTTTTTTTTGAAAAAGAAGGTAGCTAGCAAAAAAGTTTTTTAAAAATTATTGAAAAGGAAGATAGCAACTGAAAATTCCTCGTGACAAATTTTTTTTAAAAAAAGAAACTAATTTGAAAAAAGGTTAGATCTCAAACTACACTACGTCAAATTTTTATTTTTATTTTTTTAAAAAGAAACTAATTTGAAAAATGGTTAGATCTCAAACCACACTAATCAATTGACATATAACAAGGGAATTGACTAACTGTGAAAATAACACTTGAACTAAAGGTAGCTTTCAAACTTCAAGGTACGTTACTCGCAAACTTCAAGGTACGTTACTCGCTAACTTCAAGGTACGTAACTCTCAGACTTCACGACCTGACTTGGAATAAAAGGTTTTTTTTTAGAGTGATCTTATTTACCAGCATTGTGGTACCACAATCAACTTTATTAAATGAAAAACTCATTTATTTAATTTTTGATCTATTAAAAAATTAGTTTTATATTAAAACTATCTTATGGAATTACAATTTTGCACTTATCGAATGAAAATTTTAAACTTAAATTTAAATTTAATAATTTAATATTTTTCAGAATATGTGGAAAAAGGGTGTGTGGCCAGCCACAATGTGGCCACAAAGATTTACTGTTTTTTTTAGCATGGGAAACAGCATCTTCTACGTACGGTGTGCACTGGGTAAATTTCATATTTCTATGCAATAGCTTGCAAACCATATATAATAAGTAAACCACATTTGAAAAATCAAATATAATAGATACAAATCCATAAAAACGTTTGATGGGGGCCAGAACCCGTGATCTCTACCACAAAACCGAAAGATTATGCATCACATATAACAGAAGAGAATAATTAGCGTCCATCTTTTTAGCATGAGTGGTTGCGGAGGACGACACGTGTCCAAATATACATGCAACCATTATAAGTAGAGCACATACTCTTCTCAGTCTCAGCATGATAATTAGGGGTTCGGTTAAAAAAAACAGAATAAAATGATAATTAGGGGTGAGTATTCGGTTAAAAAAACAAACAGAATTTTATTCTGTAACCGAACCGAAATATATTTCGATTAAACCGAATTTTTAACAAAAAAATATTATCCAAATAAAAATAAATAATATTATATATTGATATATATATATATATATATAAATACATTTTATGTTATATATATAAAATATTCTGCAAAAAATAATTAATAGTATTATATAATAAATAAATAATATTGTATATTGATATAATATATATAAATACATTTTTATGTTATATATATAAAATATTCTGCAAAAAATAATTAATAGTATTATATAATAAATAAATAATATTGTATATTGATATAATATATATAAATACATTTTTATGTTATATATATAAAATATTCTCCAAAAAAAAAATTAATAGTATTATATAATAAATAAATAATATTATATTTTGTAAATATTATATATTAATATAATAGGGACTAGGAGAGAAAGAGAAATGAATAGGATTAAGGATATTGATATATTAAAATTATAATTTTAAATGTTATTCGGTTAAAAAAATTCCGAACGACCGAAAATCGAATTACCGAATTCGAATTTGGTTTTAACCAAATTATTCGATCCAAATTTGATTTTTCGATTTGGTTAAGTTGGTTCGCAAAACAGGAATATTAAATTCGCAAAGTCAGTTTCCTGCATAAAGGTATAAAATTATAGGCCACGTTCCTGGATACAGGTATAAAATTCGGTAATAGGAAACTTTTTTACATCAATAACAACGCGCTATCTGCTTACTAGCTTTGTCGGCATTTGACCACTGATTATATATTTGCAACTATTCTGCAGGCTGTCTTGTTCACAAGAAAATAATTTATACCTGTTAACTTTGTGTGTACTTTGATTAGTATTTCCAAATATGTCGAACTCCTTCCATCAACTAACTGCCTCCATCATCTCTCAGCTCGCGACGTTATTACAACTCAAATATCAGACACAAGCCCTTCCAGCCACAATGTTGGTCGCCGTTTCGAGCATGATGCTCTACTACTTGCTCCACATCGGCCTCCTCCAATCTCCGATGAGCCATTTCGCCGCCGTTGCGCAGCATCTCTTGGTCTGGTCTGCTTACGTGGCGGTCTCCGCTCTCGCCGCCACCCTGTTCCCGGATAGTGCTAGCCCTTGTATTTACGCTATTTTCGGGCTGCTATTAACAGGTATTTAATCTGATCATTTTCTCTTACTTTAGCAACACTCGGCCTTGTTTTTTCTTTTTAATTTGGTACGAGAGATTGAAACTTTCTCTTCAAATTAATCTCTGGTGGTATCAATTTGGCGTTGTTTGTTTGTACAATGTTTTGGTCGAAACTGCAGGTCAAGTGCTGTATGTGTTTCGCGACAAGCTCCCGATTTATGACAAGGACGAGAACGAGGAGGAGGACAGGGATGCTTCGAGGTTTGAGGTTTATAGAAGGTGTTTGCGTCGATTGTTTAAAAATATGTGGTGCGGTGTGGCCGAATTCTTTGCGCAGCAACCTCCGCCACTGCTTCCGATTTGAATCTGGTTTGGATTTTGTGGGACTTTTGAGCTCTTGTCGTCGCCATGCGTTGTGTAATATGTGAAGAAAATATGGTATTTCACGACAACAAGTTGGATCCTCTATTACATTAATAATTGACACGACCAATAGAAGCAACACCGTTCCTGACATTTTATAGGCCATAGACAAAATAAGAAATACAGTATAGGTCCTCATTTTTTAAAATTCATATAAAACTCTCAGTCATTATCTTTAGTACTTACAAAGTAAAATTTATGTTTCTTTACAATAGCTTGCAAACGACACAAGACGACTAAATCACACTTGAAAAATTAGGTGTCTCGGTTGGAACCTATAGAGGCGATAGTGAGGTTTGAACCCATGACCTTTGGCCACATGAACTCACTTAACCATTAGACCGTCCAAAAAGATCCCTTAGATTATACTTATAAAATAAATCAAATTTGTAAATTTACGTAAAATTCAAGTGATCTACAAATAGAAATAGATAATAAAAAATTATCAAAAATATATACAACTTACTTATCATCCTTATATTTCTATATCTCAACTCTTATCTACGATACGATATCATAAAAAATAATTTATTCGAGTATTTGCAGATGTAAAATCATTAATAATCACATCAACATCAATATTTTCTAATATATTTTTGGACCAAATGAAAACATATATCTATAAATAAAATATATAAAGATTTAATACTTTAGAAATTAAAATAAAATAAAATACTTAAATAATATAATATTTTGGATCCAAATAAATAAATATATATATATATATATATATATATATATATATAAATAAAATTAATTTTTTGAAATAATTTGAGCCCCTGAGATGGTGGGTCCTGGGCGATCGCCCAAGTGGCCTACCCTCAAGTACGGTCCTGAATAGAAGCTGTTGCGGGTTGATACAATAGATCCGATGATTCGATTTAATTGTGAGATATGAGATTATTTACTACTCCATAATTTTCTTATTACATGTGTTTCATTCCTCATGTCTATTGGACCTACTGGATATTTACTAGCTAGATGAACTCATACATATGTCATCATGCATGTTATACGTAATTTAAAACGATAAAGGTGGAATAACAAAAGTAATCGATCTCATTGTTTTTATTGCAAGAGGTCATTAATATATTCAAGGACAGGATTACAAAATTTCCTTAAATTATATATTGCGTCGATTTATGAATGCACATCAGTTTACATATATATATGCTCTGCAAAAACTTTAGCGATGCTATATCCAAATTGAATTGTAAAATTGATGAGCGCCATTGAGGCGCAAATGAAATTTCGATGAAATATGGTTGAAATGTGAAAGTTGATAGATTCCGACGCATGTTCTCATTACTTTATCCTTATATTTATATTATTAGTTTTAATTTAAACAAAGTCTAGTTACATCAAGCTTTTACTTTATTTAGATTTTATTACTAGGCAACTTCATCATTTATCTCAATGTGATCTGCAAAACTAAAGGATGAATGGCATGTTATAAATCGATAAGAGGCCGCCATTTCATTATTACTTTATTTTCGATAATTTAATTTAAGAATCAATTTTCCCCTCACATTAATAGTCCCGTGAAATGCCAAAAACTTATTTCAAATTATGTGATGGCTCAAAACTCACACAATGGTGGATCCAAACTACAAACGCAGCATCAATCAATTATCGTCCCTCAATTTTCTTTCTAATTTTTTTTGGGGACGTTCACGTCCCCCAATTTACTCTCTATCCATTTATAGTAATTATTTTCTCAACTTATTACTCTCAATAATATCCTTTATTCATATTTTTTATCACTCATGGCCCATCATTATTTCTCCTTTTATCATCAACAACCAATTTATTTACATATTTTACCATCTATGATCAACCACTAACTAATTTAATATTACACTATGGGTTTGATACATCATGGTTCGAACCCCATCAAATCTATGGGTTTAATTCACCACCTAGTTTTAAGTGTGGTTTAATTTGCGCTACTCATAGGACTCATAATGTTCCCCATGATACCAAAAAAAAAAACTTTTATTAAAACTCGTGTCGAAGATTCTCATGAATAGATTTAGGGGACGGATGGAGTATTTATTAAATTGTATGTATGGAGATATATCTAATAGAAAATACAAATATCTTCTCATACGAAATTTCATTACTTTTTACAAATTTAACTAAATCTTATAGCGAGAGAAAGAGTAACAACATTTTACGCCAACATCCCTAGCTGCTGCTCCATCAACCTTAATTGCATCATGCTCCCCCTCAAACTCCTCTCTTCTGTCTGCAATTAAATTAAAATAATCCCATCAACATTGAAAGAATTCATACAAAAAATATTGCACAGTGATCTTATCAAGACAGTTTAGTTTACACTAAATTAATTATGCCTCGATTAATTAGTAAAGATTTTCTTAATTACCTCCAATGCAGAAATGAATTTGAAAAGGTCCAGACATTCTTCTAGAAGCCGCTTCTCTTGTATGACTACCACTGCTAGTTCTGCCACAACTCCCACAGTCTTCTCAACCTAAAACAATATAAAAAGATTTACATTTTCCATATATATATATATATATATATATATATATATATATATATATATTAACAGACGCACAAAATTAACATCAAATTACCGTAGGTTGAAAAGTGTTAATCATGATGTTGATTTTGGTTGCAAGATTTGATGCATGGCACATAGCAGCTGAAGCAGACTGTGGTTCAACCTGCACCAAATCGTTGCTTTTCAATCTCGTAATTCATATATAGTTTCTTAATTTTTCTGAGTTGAAGAGTAAAAGCTTATATATTTTTATTACCTTCGCTCCATCGACGAGGGGTAACTTGCAAACAACAGAATGCAAACAATCTGTGGTTTCTGAAACTGCTGATGAATGTTGTCTTTCCATATTTGCCCATCCCTCCAATGCCTTAATCTGTGGAAGATAAAATACTTTTATTTCATTATCGACCAGCATATACTCCTTCCGTCCCGATATTGTTGGCACATTTCTTTTTATACGTAGAATAAGGAGATTTGTATTTTGTATGTATAATAGCGTGTAGTACGAAATTCGAGATTCTTTTTAATGTAAAATTGTACGAGTCAATAATAATGGGACTGATAGATTAATTTATAATAGATTAACAAATCAATTATATATGTATCTACATGTTTTTTTTTACCTGAGAGTGGATTATGTAATCTAATTTCATCTCCAATTTCTCCTTCTGTAGCTGAAATTTCTTTTGTACGATAGATTGTTGAAGCTTGAAAAGGGCAATCTGAACGTGTTGGGATTTGCCCTACGAAAGTAACATCAAAACTATCCAAATCAACAATCAACCGACAAGAATCAAATACTTATACTTCTAAACCACTAATCAACTATCGAATTACTAACAAACATTTATAAAACTTAAAAAATGAACTAAGGTAGAAATAAAATACGAGATTGAAATAATATCATACCTCACACTGTTCGACATAATTGTCATTAGCAGCCTCAGCTCTTGCATTGCTAAACCTCCATTGCGCCAACCTATTATGCAACAACCTCAACTGATGAACATTCTCCGCCGAGCCCGGCCCGAGCACCGACAATGCCGACGAACTCGACGACGATTTCCTCCCCTTCAGAAATTCAAACCCCAAACTCAAAATATCCCCAACTCCTTTCCCCCTCGAAGGACTTGTGGGCGGCTTCGCTGTCATCTTCACCTTATTCTCGCACAACGGAGCCCTCGGAGAGCCCGTTCGGGCTGGCGACCAGGCCCAATCACCACTCCCCTTCTTCAAATTGAAAATCTTCGAATAATTGTTACTACTACTACTACTATGATTTTCCGATGAATGATCGCCGCCGCTCCATCGCCGTGACCGCGACGACGACAAATCCTGCATGAATCTCGACGGTACATCGCTTCGGTGCTTTTGTGAGCTGACGGTCGGGGCCATGTACGACGCCGACCCGAAATTTAAATTCGGGCCCTTGTCGCTATATTCAGAGCTCAAATTGCGGGATTCGGGCTCTGATATGGGTTTAGAAGACGAATTCTTCCTCATTGCCACCTCATCAATTGAGAATCTCCCAGGCAAGACATTTTCGTCGTCTTCGGACGAAGGCGATTTCCCGGGAAATTTGAATTTTCCGGAATATCGAGCCGATCCTCCGAAAATCGGGTTGCGATTCTCCTTCGAATTCTCGAACCGGCTGAATTCGGTGCAGCTCCGCTGCCGGTTGAGAGCCGACGGCGGATTCCTTTCACTTTTCTCTTTGTTTTTTCTCCGATGTTCCGACTCCTCATGCCGCTCGTCGCCTATGAAATTGGCAAGGGTGTCGGGCTTCTTCTTCGGCTTCGACGATGGGACGGACAACGAGGGCCAGAGCCCGCGGAGAAAGCCCGAATTTCTCAGGGTTTTGGGCTTTCTCGAATGATCGGTGGGTTTATGCTGTACAGGGGAGAGAATGCTGTTTGGGGATTCATGGCTGCCATAGTCATCGGTTGTTGATGATGAAGAAGCAGAGCTCGATGCAGGGGAGAGGTATCTCGGGCCCACTTCTCTTGATTTCGCCTTCTTCGCGGCGATGGCGCCGCCGTGGCTCTGCATATGGAAAATGCGGAGTGAACACGCAGTGAGGGTGAGATTGTGTTTTCTGTGGGGGCTTTCGTTTTCTGCTGATTTTGTTGTTGAGAAAAATGGGTTGAGGAGTAAAACAAAGTGTTGCTATAAAAGTGGCGGCAAAATAGATACGGATGCCGGCGAGTTTATAGTTGAAGACTGGAATGACGTTAATGCCCTTGCATGAAAATGGTAAGAGTTTTTTTTTTTTATGAAAAATGGTAACTTTTTTTTTTTTGAATTTGAAAATTTGAATAATTTGGCGATAAGGTAACAAAGAATGGGATCAAATTTTTGAATTTATCATTTATTTGTAAGATAAAGAAATTGGATTGGATTGGATTTGATTTGGTCTATTTGATGCTGGGTGATTATGCTTGATGCATGTAATTTGGTGGTTGGTTGATTAGAGGGGTAGTTTTGTGAATTCATGGTTGTTTTGACTGGTTTTAAGGTTAGTGGATAGCGATTGAGACAATTAGAAGTAGGAGATAACAATGAAACTTTTTTAAAAGTAAATAATTAAACTCTTTTAAAAATATTTAAATGTGATGTGTATGTGGTACATATTTAGGAAGTGAATATTTGTGTATGTTTGGGGAGAAGTGTTGTTTGATGATTTATTTGTTTAGCTTAGCCGGCATATTTAAGTTGGATGTATTTTTTATTTTTATTTTTATTTTGAGATGGTAAGTATATTTAAGTGGGATTTAATTTGGGGTTAATGGGGATTTGCCATGAGTCAATCTTGATTTGAGGGAGGTAGTTACTCATCCGTCCACCATTCGTTCCTTGATTTTGGTGGCACGAGTTTTAATAAATGTAATGAGTGTAAACTAAATGAGTGTAAAAAAATTGGCCATGATGATAATAAATTAATATATTAATGGATAATGGGTATAAGAAGGTGTGTCATGAATGTATTTTTTGTAAATAAGTGTATATGTTTAGGGTAAAAATGTGAAGTTGATGTTTCCAAAAAAAGAAAGTGAACATTTTTTGTGGACAGATCAAAATGGAATTAAATGAACGTATTTGGTGGACGGATGAAGTATATTACAGGTTTTGGCTTTTGTTCTTATCAACACTTTCATTTGGTGTAGTATCTACTAAATTTAGAGCTACCAATTTTATGGCAACTGAGAATTTGAAGGAGATCCGATTTTTTCAATTCATGCAATTCAAATCTAGTATTTAGAATATGTTACTGTAGTGTGTTCTAATAAAATAAAATTAAAAAAATTAATTTAAGTGTTGGAAATTGGTAAATGCCCTAGAATGTCCAATTTTGAATCTTATTATATGAAATTGTATATCATCAGATAGTAATCGTGTTACCTTACATATTATGTTGTAACATTAATGTACAATTATGAGATTCATGATATCGCATACATTGAACTGCATCTGATTTTATATTATAAAAGTATTTCTATATAAGAAAATTGAGATTTCGTAAATCTCATCAGAAATGGAAACAATTAGTAATCTAGATAGTCAAATGCTTATTAGTGACTAGTGAGAGTAATACTTCAAGATTCTCAAGATTGTAGTTTGAACTATATTTTCCATTTCATCCCATGTTTATATTTCCTATCCTGCTTATAAAAATTATAAATAAAAGAATAAATTAACTTTCGAAGTTATGAAAAGTAGAAAACTTAGGACCCGTTTGGTATGTTAGTTAGGTTTCGTCTAGTTAAAATGTACTGTGCAGTTAGGTTTTGTAACCCACCACTTTTGTGGGTTACAAATCCTAAAGAAATAGTGCAAAATCCACCAAACCCGTCATTAAAACACGAGCCGTATGGATACGAAACAGGGTTACCAAACAGACGCATTACGCATAATAACTTTGCTATTCTATCGAAACAGAGCTACCAAACAGGCCGTTAGTAAATCTAATTGAGTTGATTAGAATACACATTTTATATGGCGTGATACGACCAAATTCACAAGTAGAAAACGGAATTTCTTCAAGAAAATAGAATCCTATTAATTACTTCACCCATAATTATTTCTACTTGTACAAAATAAATCAAAATCTTCTTTACCGAACAACGGTTTTCTTTATGTAGAGTTGTCACAAATAGAAGAGGTTTTCCATTTTTTCTTCTCTATACAATAATTCCAAATAGAGGAGAAAATCTACAGCATTTGCAATAGCTGGAATTTCCTGTAAGCACCGTCTCCGCCATTTCAAACCACCCTCACGGTGGCAGTACTTCGTCGTCTCGCCAGAAAATCGATTGTCCTATTCACGTCGATCTAATCTTTGACGAGCCACCGACGGCCATGAATTTGGTAACCACTGAACGCGGTGTCGATGCTGCTTTCATTGCCACTCTCTGCGCTGGTGTACCCGGATTTGCGGCGGTGCTTCTTCCTCCTTGAGCTACTACTGCTGTCGCTGAAGCTCCCGTTTAGGAGGGGGTCGTCGATTCCTCGGATCACCGGCGCAGCTGACGAGGAAATGCAACTGTCGTCCTTGGTTCGCCTCTCCTTTATATTCTCGGAGATCTTATGCAGCTTTTGGTTGAACTTAGTGATTCCCTTCTCTACAGGCTCTACTGCTTGAGTGACTGTGAACTTCACATCATTCACAATCTGCATAGCAAGTGTAGTGAAACCGATTTTAATACATCTAGCAGGGATCAGACGACAGACGAAAGTAACGACACTGGTGCAGAGATATCATATTTTTCTTTTTTCAAGTGATGAAAAATGAAGCCCTATCATTGACACAGACCTTGTGACGGAGTACAGGTTTATCTTACCAATATATTCGCAGTCTTCAATTATTAAACATAAAACAAATTATCAAGTGACTGATAATCTGTGCAACTAGATGTCTAGATACATTGTGTTTACGAATAAATTCGATATTGCAGAAGAGTTGTGTATAAGAAGAAGAGGGAAGAACTTACATATTCACCACCGCCGAGAAAAACATCCTTGACACTCTCTCTGATGGTCATTCCACTTCTCGCTTCGTAGTCAGGTTGAGGAAGGCGCAGCTTTGTGGGACGTTCGCTGTCCCTGACCTCGTCAGGATCTAGCGGACAATCCACCGACGCATAATCCCCAAGGACTGCAACACTTCCAGAAAAGCGATCTCCCATTAACTCATAAGGCGTTGCCGGGAAAACATAAAGGTGAACCGCAGAAGCAACACCCATCTGTCCTGGATGAACACACAAACTTTTATAACATAAATATTTAACATTATAATGCACAGAACACGTTTGAAACTAGAATAAAAGAAGAAATCAACTACTGAACCCATTGTTCATCCATCAAAATCTAGAAGTCGGTAATTAACAATCATAGGCCCATCAAGATTCTTCTTTGCTGTCAATGATTTCACCCTACCAAGAAGCCGTGAAAGCTGATTCTCATGGACAGAACAATAAAACAAACCTCAGCTCACTTCCACATACGAAAGACATGGCAAACTAGTAACATGTAACGGAGCAAGGATCAAACCATGCACTTAAACTGATTTTTATAGAGCAAAACAAATGAAAACAATATCTTCAAAAGCAGAAGCCTAAAAATGCAACATAAAACAATTACCTCTACACAGATGATGAAGTCCTGAACACTTGATTTAAATTGCAGCGACTCAGCTATCGGACTTTTGAACAAGCCAACAGCATAAAAAAGAGCTATTGCAACACCTTGCCACCAAGTTAAGAACACAATTGACTTGAAAGTCAAAAACTTGTAAAGTGGTTTAATGTGCGCCAATTCATTTTTTGTGATGGCATAAAAATGAACCAAGCAATACAAAGCCCAAGACTGACTGAAATTTAAAACCACAGCCATGTACGGATACCTATAAAACAAAGAAGGGAGAAATTGTTAGAGTAATCAAGCTTCTCTTACATCCATTTAAGCTACTCAAGTAGTAGTAAAAATTTCACTTTTGAGTAAATCCTACAGGAAGAAAATACAAAGCAATCGATATTAAACAGAAGAAGTATTGTGTATGCAGGTTATACATTGAAGAGATTTTTTTTCATTAAATAGGACACAAATTGGAGTACAAATTCATTAAAACATGTTACATCATTATGCTAGCTTGTAAGTAAAACTTCACTTCAACGGGTGGTGCATCAAAAGGTAGCATAGGATTTTCACTCAGCTTTCTATCAATTGAGTAAATTATTTTCCAGGGGACATTTCCAATATCTAGTCAATTAGGAATGTTCAAAGGATGTAACATACCCACAATTCCATTTGAAGTCACCTTCACAATACACATCAAAAGCTTCGAGAATTACTGCTGAAATAGCAGTAAATGCTTTTATTATCATCTGCCACAAAAATTTGCCAAACTTGTCATGCATGGCAAGATAAAGAGTAAAAATAGTTGACAACAGAACATACAGAAAGATTTCCCATGAAGATGGAACTTACATACTGAACAATTCCAAACTTGATAACTTGATAAACCCACTGACCAAGTTTCCAAGGCTTCAAGAAATAATTCATTGGAAAGGGATGCTTTACAATTCCCCTTTCATGACCGTGGTCATCTAGTAGGGGTGCTTTTATACCTGCCCTTCCTTCCCTCCTCATAAATTCAATTGCCCTCTCTTCTCCACCTAATTCACCACGTGAAAATAGGCTGAGCAACTAGCAAGAAATTTGACAACCAGGGGCAATGTCAACTAGTATAATGTTATACAAGTTATTCACAAGCATTCATTGATCTGCTAACTTATATGAGAAGAGGATAAAGTGTGCAATAGTAGACACTAACTAAAGAACTTCAACATTAAGAAGGAAGCTTGATGATTATACCTAAACAAGCAATTAGATACCTCCCAAAGCAATACATGGCAAAGGACTCGTAGCAATCACGAGCGATCCCGACATAAACACTGATTGCTGGGTGTACCATTGAGACAAACTGCAAACAGAAGATGCTTGAGAAGGAAGTAATATCTTGACTAGACTTTTCATAAGCAACCTTCACCACAAAAACTTACATAAAGAATGAAGCCAAGCAGATTTCTAATTTGAAGCAATTCAAGTTATCAGTCAGGAAAATGTACTTTATAATAGAAGTATCCAGTAAAAATAATTGATATCATCAGTCATTAATCTGTCTACTTGAATGTGTGAGAAGTGATCACATGAGGAGATGTTGTCTTAAGAAAAAAAATTAACAGAATCGGCATCAGTCACCCCCCCCCCAGAAAAAGAGAGACAAAAACAAAGAATATGCATAAGAAAAATCAGAATGAGGAGTTGAGAGAGAACAAATGAAGAAATGAGCTAGAGAAAACCTTCACAAGTTGACTATGACTAGCATTACACGACAACCATTATGGAGATCCACTGAATATTGGAATATGCTGAAAAAACATGCTGTAGGGCTTGCCTAAGCAAATAAATCCCATAGTTTGTAAGTTAACATTGGATTTTAAGAAGTTCAAACGGTAACTTTACTGCTGCAAAGCAATAACAGACCCTATGCTACCATATTACTACCACTTCAGAGATGTAACAATAAATGGGCAATGAAGCCATCGAGTTACAGGGCACCCTACAAGAATTCCAAAACCAGAAACTGGACAAAGGTGCTACATACACGCACATTTTGACTTAACGGTGGAAAAAGTACCCAATGCTACTATTAGTAGAATTACCAATACACTATAGGTTGTTGCAATATAGTGCTTCCACATGTGAATCATCATATAGTAACCATAATATGGATAGCGAAGCTTCTCAAAGCCATCAAGGTAGCACTTTCAGTCTCAAGAAATTGTCTAAATCTTTCACCAAATATGAATTCATGACAAACACGGCTATAACATCTTATCTTTCACCCTATAACTTCTCTTCGCTCTTCACCTCGATAACCAAAAACTGCTAAACACAAACTCAATAGGAAAGAAATATCTTTTAATATACTAAATTTCCACTTCTGTAACAAAACTACCAACAGAATCCAAAAAACATATAATGATCAATCATAAGTACCCCTCCAATCCAGCTCAAACAAACAGAAAAAGAAACATGTCGAAAAGCTTACTGATTCAACAGCATAGCACGGCACCATCAGTATCACTCCTATCAAAAACTTTTGCTCCTGCCATAATCAAATCATCATTAAAAATAAATAAAATCCCCAACAACAAAGCAAAGTTCGCAAAAACACGTAATAATCAATAAACGCCTGAATTAGACCTCGGGATTCTTGTAGGCGGACAAATGCTCGAACACGAGGTAGATGGAGAGAGTGAGAGTGACGATGACGATTGATCCGGCGATCAAAACTGCCCATATGGGCGTCGTATATTCGCCGGTCAGCCAATTTATGAGATGATAATAACCTGAATTAACGATTTTCAGCAGCATCAATTCGTTTTCAGCTGATTCCGATTGGGAGTTTGGTTGATTTCGATGGGTATAATTCGAAGCTCATGTAGATTCGGTTTCGTATCGCGGTAGGAGAGAAGGGGTTTGAATTGGAGAGGGGTACGACTGGCGGATGGATGATTGGTGAGAGCAATACAGTGACAAAATTATGAGCATATTCTGTTTTTCACTATTTAAAATGGCAAAAAATCATCATTATTTTTGACAATTTCAAAATAATCCTATGCATTTGCCATCTAAAATGTCACATATGTAATCTCAATAGAAATTTTCAATTTTGGGTCATCGATAGTTTTTTTTTTCAAAATAAATATCATTCTATCTTTATTCATCTCATGATTCCATTACTAGCCTTATAGCTCACTTCAAAAATCACATTCGTTATCCTTTATTATTTACAAATTCACAATCTATTAGAGGTAATCTTTAGGGCAAAAGAAATTCTTAATTTATGTGCACAAAGTTATAATGAGTATTTTGAATAGGAGAGTATATAACATTTTAGAGTCTAACTGATGGATGGCTTGGGTTACTTTTTTTTTTTTTATATTTTGCTTAGTTTTCTCAGATAAATTGGTCAACGAATTTCAAACCACACCGAACAGGTGAAACCACACTTGGATAGCTTGGGTTACTTTTATATTTTTTTACAGAATTGGTCTTGGTAAGATCACACCATACTATTATATTTACAATCTTGGATCCACTATTACTGTTATTCCATTCAATTCCTATCATCATTTCATTTCAAAGTTCATTTCATTTCTAGTCATCACCTTATAAGTTATAAAGTTTATATTAATCCATTTATATATCTTATAGATTATAAATTTCCTCTCAGTAAAAAACAAGTGGTGTTGATATGATACGATTATTACAAATCCACATTAAATCTTATCGAGAGTGAAGTTAATTTATATTGTATCCATAATATTTTGAAGAAAAGAGTGATTAAATTTAAATATGGATTAATTTGCAATGAATTGCTTGTAATTAACTTGGCTTTAATTATTTCGGACCGGGTAAACGGGTCTAACGCCTAACTCTAATTCCACCGTATTGACCGGGCAAACCGTCCAGCCCGATTGCAGTTTAGGATTCGGACTATGCAGATCCACCTCCACCGGCCCAATTGTGATTAGGGTTTCTCTATAAAACCCTAGTCTTAGGTCCTCTTCTTCACTCATCCAACTCATCAGTAGTAGTTCCTGTGCCATAGATCTCAATTTGAGAAATTCACCATTTCAAACTACAATATTCTATCGTTTTCCTATCAATTTATGCGGTTCAGCTCAATCTCTGCGTATCTGCAGCTTTATTTGTTTTGCATGTAGCAACCCGGGCTCCTCTGAAAATTCTCTCCTGAAGAAAGAAGTCCCAAAGCTCGTGCGACAACGACGCCGTTTAGTGTTGCAGATTTGCCGCTGTACCTTTCTCACGGCCTATCTGTGTCAAAACAACGGCAACATTCCTTTGTTTATCTCCCTTTTTGGTCAATTTGATTGCCTCACACACCTTTAGCTTGTTTTCAGAAAATTTTGAGTGGAAAAAGAGCTAGTCATAGAGGCAAAGATTTTATGCGGCTTTCACGTGGGGGTTTACACCTTTCCATTGTTGTACCTCTAAAAATGTCCGCTATATTTGAAAAAATCCCCCACTTTAAAGATGTTTTAAGATTTTTTTTATTTGGCTATGATTAAACGATTATCCGCGCTTCTGAGATTTTCAATCCATGACGCATAATCGATAATAATGGTTGAATTTCTTAATATGAGCCAAAATTCATCAATTTGTTCTTTTTCTCAATTTCTTTTCTGTGGTTGTGATGATCTTTAATCAGCTTAACGCCAGTTCTGCTTCAGAAAATTCTTGATTGATAGAGCTGTATAATTATCTGAACCTCACTGATTCTTCAATCTAAGTCTTTTTCACCAATTGTATATTTATTTTTCAGTTTTATAATTCTTTACTCAATGATGAAATTTCCATTATTGAGGTGTAGTGATATTGAGACCCTGTTTACAGGGAGAACCCCTTGATATTGCTACATCTTTCCATGAAAATTCGGAAATGTCTGAGAGTTATAAATATCTTTAATATTTTTCTTGATTTTTAAAAAATTAATTCTTTTTTGAAAAAATTATTAGCCTGTGATGGTTGTTGGATAGTATATGAGGTGCAGTGAAGCTGAGTCTTGCTTATGCAGGGAACCTCTTGGTGGATCTACATTCCTATTGATTATAATTAACATTCTGAGGCATATATTTGTCAATTGAACATTGATTTGTTTTATCAATTTTATTTTGTTTGGAGATTGGTTCAATGATTGGTTTATTTTGTTTCATATTGAGTTTTACTATACTCTTTGCCTTGGATTAAAACCTTTTGGGTTGAGGGTCTGAAAACTCATACATCAGGTGTTGTCATCAGCTTCTTCTCTCGACTTTGCAACAAGACTGGAGTTAAATAACAGCACTAGATTCTTAATTCAAAATTCTACTAAAATTTTGCATTTGCATTTTGTTTTTATTGAAATTCTGTTTTTAGCTCTATATTTACTGATTCGCTGCTTGAACCATATATTGAGAGGAGAGCCGAGCTGCTAAATGGAGTAGGTTGAGTTTACCTTCTCTAGAGTTTTCAGTGAAATTGTAGTTTGTTAAATTTGTTGTAGATTTTGTAAATCTACAGTTGTTTTATTCATTGTAATGATATTGTAATCTGCATTCGTCTCAGAGGATGTTGTCTATGTTTTATTGTCACGCAGGTTTTGTCATCTTTTTACATGGGAATGTATTTTATTGATTATGCCTATTATAATCATAAGATTCTGTTTATAATCATAAATTTCTAGGTATTTAAGCGAAGTACAGTTTTTCTTGTTTGTCTAATTCCATCTTCATAAACTTGTCTCACTTTTTGTTTGATTTTCTTTCATCTAATTTCCATGTTCATGATAATTGATTTGTTTAGATTGATATGGTAAGCTGTTCTAATTTTATGGTAGATATGAAATTGATCGCATTTAAAATTAGTGTTTTTATGTTCATGAGTAATTTCAATATCATAAATTGGAATAATAGAGCGATAAACATTTTCGGTTTAATAGCACAAATATAAATTGACGAATAGCTTCATATCATAACCAAAAATATTTTCGGTTTGAAATATTTTGAGGAATATCATAAATTGACGAATAGCTATGCAGATCACAATTACTACAATATTTTGAAATGGAGGAATCTGCTTGCATTAGGCCTACGTGTTTTCACAGTAGTGGAGACTTCATCACGTATGTAGACTCATGTGCAAGCTTTCCTACAGTCCTAAGGGATGACCATTGACATTTCCCGACGAGTTAAGCAGTAAATAAGTTCGTTGGAGAACAAGGCTTACAGTGATTGGTGATTGGACAAGAAGATGTATATTTGGGAGAGATTCAAGTCGCATCTCATATCAAATATTCATTCTGCTGCAGCTTCTCTGTCTCTCCTTCATACACTACCACAATGTATCTGATGGAAGTTCTATGCATATGCTTCTATTCTACAAGATGTGACAGCCAACTAAATTTGAAAATGTTAAGGTTTGATCTTAGATATGTATAATCTACCCAAAAAATCTCAACTACACCAATGTAAGAAAATTTCATGTGATGTTCCATTCGTCATATAATAGTGATGCCATCATTCATACACAACGAAAATGTCAATGTTTGATCTTAGATGAATGATACACAAAGAAATCTTCAAGATAAATGCTGTCATTAATACCCACATGACATGCATTGGTGAAACGAAAAATACAAGACAGACACGACCCGATGAATCTCACTTGCATCAAAAGAAACATCTAAGTTTTATAAAGCACAAGTATGCTTCTTGAAGGAGAAAAAAAACAGCTTAATCCACTTACTCTATTTACCGGAATAGGCCAAGAGCAATCACATTCAACACTCTTCATCTTCACCATAGCTCAGAGCTTGACACACAGACTCTTCCACATCCACAGCCTCATCACTAGCAAAGTAACACTTCCTTCCAACCAACTCAGCCACCTTCTTAGCAGGCCCTGAATCACGGGGGCTCCCGTTGCAACGAGCAATCCTAAGCCTTGGAAGCACAAATGGCGCAGCAACAACACACTCCGGAGACTTCTCACTGCTATGAACCACAATCTCACTTGGAATCTCCCACCTCTTCTTTACACGGCTCTCCGTCCCACATTCTTCCCCCCCTTGCCTTCACCACCCCTCGTCTTCCCCACAGATAAAGACCGTTTCTTCTCAACGTGCTTGCCACCATCACCATCACTCTCCAAAGATCTCTTCCTCATTGCTGAAACCTGAGACGCGTTCTGATTATTATACCTACTGGCCACCACCCTCCCTGGCCTAAACGCCTTCTTGTTTAGGGCGGATTTCTCGCCGTCTTTAAATAATTTCTTGGGTTGAACTGAGCTCAAAACCACATCCTCCTTCTTCACAGTCTTTCTTGATGCAATGGTTGTCACAGCTTGCCTCGATTTCGCAGCAACTTTCCTCGATTTCGGGCTCAAACTGCAGCTCTTCATCCTCTCCTCATCAATATCCCCCAACTTCAACAAGCAAGACTTCCTCCTACTTTGCAGAGGGGTGTTCATGACCTGCCTCGATTTCGACGCCCCAAAAATCTCGGAAGGCCCCAAACTCATCCCTCTGCGCCCTGCAGAGAGGATCTCAGCTGGCCCTAAACTGATCCCTCTTCTGTTTACCTTTGTTCGTGAACTCAAATTCGAAATCTCATCGTTTTTGACAATCTGTTTCTGCTCCATGAACTTCCCCGGAACGGCTCTCTCTTTCCTCTCCACAGCTCTCGCGTTCGCCTTCTCCACTTTCAAAGCCTCCAATCTTGAATTCAATTTCAAGATTTGAGACTCGATTTCTTCAATTTCCTCGTCGATTATCGAAACTGGATTTTTTTCGAAACCCTTCTTCGCGATTTCCCTAATTTTCGATTTCTCAACTAATTCGACCGCGTTGAGCTGCTTAAACGGAGTCGTTGAAGCCGATTTGAGACGGGGAGAAACACTGGGAATCTGATTCTGATTCTGATTCTCCGACGCGAAACCCTGATTTTCTTTGCCCGAAATGGAATCGAAAGACGCCTTGGCGTTGCCGAAGATCGACTTCAGAGAGCCCCAAGACTGCTTGCTCGCGACCAAATCTTCGGAAATCTCTCCGTTGTCGAAAGCGGCGTTGTTCCATATCTGCAGATCTGCGGAGGAATCCATGGCGTCTGGGAACTGCGCCACGCTCATTTTTTTCTCAACTGGGGTTCGAATTTCTCGATCGGAGAAGGAAATGGGACTGGAATCTTTAATTTTGTGAAAGTTGTTCTTTAGAGCAATTGATGATCAGTGGGGAAATGTAGAATTTGGGCAGAAATTTTTTTAATGTTCATTTTGGGATTTTCGACCGTTGAGATTCAAATAAACGTTATTGATTAGCCCGCTCCATCGTGGCCTTGGATGGAAAACGGCTAAAACAGACGCTCCGATTTGATTAAAAGGTTAATTTTGGGTTAAAATTTAATTTTGACTTATTAGGAGTGTTGCTTTTTTGGCCAAATGTGAATGTCCAAAATAAGACTTCTACGATTGTAAGATTTGGTCGAGAATTTTGGGATATGAGTGTGTACTCATGGAAAAATAAATATCGATTTTTTATGTTATCAGTTATCGGTTTGAAATTTTTCTTCTAAAATCAGTTTTTGGTTCGATTTTTATTTTAGGTACAATAATAAAATCGAACCGATATATATAAATATTATTTAATAATTAATAATTTAATTTAATATATAATTTATGATTTCGATTTTTATTTAGTGTACGAAATCTATTATATATACATATTATTTAATAATTAATAATTTAATTTAATACTCCCTCCGTTCCATCTAAAGTGTCTCATTTCTTTTGGACACGAGTATTTAGGAGAAATGTATAAAATAGTTAAAATATTAAAAAGTTGGTAGGGTCCACACTTTTTGAAGGGATAATTATTTCCTAAAATGGAATGAGACAATCCAAAAAGGAAAGTGAGACATTTTAAATGGGACAGATGGAATGTATAATAGGGCTGGGTATCCGGTTCGGTTCGGTTAACCGAACCGAATTTTCGGTTACCCGAAACCGATTATGCACTTTGGATACTAACCGATAACCGAACCGATGGGTTATTCAGTTAACCAAATAACCGATCGGTTATTTGGTTAACTGAATAACCGGTTTTTTAAACCCAATTTTTTTTAAAATACTACTCGTTTTTAAAATATTCTCGTTTTTAAAATATTAATTATAAAATTAAATAAATATATTCAGTTTTTTAAAATATTAACTATAAAATTAAATAAATATTCAATTTTTAAATATTAACTATAAAATTAAATAAATATATTCAGTTTTTAAAATATTCTCAGTTTATAAAATTAAATAAAATTAAATATATATATTCAGTTTTTAAAATATACTCAGTTTTTAAAACATTAATTATAAAATTAAATAAATATATTCAGTTTTAAAATATATTCAGTTTTTAAAATATTAATTATAATATTAAATAAATATATATATTTATATAATTATTTTCGGTATACCATTCGGTTATCGGATATATCGATATCGGATATATCGATAACCAATTTTTGAAAATCACATACAAATACCGAACCGTATCCAATGATATCGGTTATTCTTGTTAACCGATATCCATTGGTCGTTTCGGTTATATAGATACCCAAATATCCAATATCAAATACTCACCCCTAATATATAATTTATAATATTATTTGATATATTGGATGCTAATTAATTAATTTTGAATGTTTTACTGGTTATTTTATGATATTATGATTTTTTTTATGTTTTTATTTTGAAATTAGGATAAAAACAAGTTTATTTAGAAGAAATATATATTGAAAAAAATACATAATCGAGATCTGATCGAAATAGACAAATTCGATCAATTTAATCGGTTCGAAAAGTAAATTCGATCTGATTGAAATTTAATCAAAACATATAGTTTTCAGTTTAGTGGATTTGGTTGGTTTGGTGAATTGGGCAGTTTTCAGTTTGGTGGATTCTGGTTAGTTTGGTGGATTGATCGATCGAATCAACCCTACATACGCATTACAATTTACTTTGCAATATACACTCTCTCAATACGCAAATATGTTTAACTAAGATAAACTTAACATTTTCAATTTTGATGAATCACATAATAAGAGTTTGGAATACAAAAATGTGTAATATGCAAATTTAAAGTCATTTAAAATCATGTAATTTATAATAAATTCGCATAATATGCGTCATGGTATTGCGCTTTGCACAAAGTAAAATACCGAAACTAATTCTTATTTCCATAAACATTCGAAACTTGTACCTTGTCACATATGTAATTAAAAAAAAGCAGATCGCTCAATCAGGACTACCCCACAAATTTCTCATCATCTCAATCCAGTCCCTCATCTTTCAGTATTTCCAAACTCAACACCCATCCCGAGTCAACTCGGTCCACCCTCTCCAAAATCCCGAGTCAGCCCGCTCTCTTCCCCAGCATCATCACAAATTACACTCCTACCCTTCCGGGCAAATGGAATTTAATCAGCTCCTCAGCCCTGACCCCAGCAGTTCAGATACATCACTTGCCGGAGAGACTGCTCCGTCTGCTCCCTCTCGCAGTCTCCTCCGCGGCGACCACCGACGACCCCCCCGAGTTCGGAGCTCATGAAAGCAGATAGAGGCCGGAGATCCACCGCGTCGCCGCTGGAGTTTCCGGAGAAGAAACGCTGCTTGCTGTAGTTGAGTGGCTTGAAGCCGGACTTGATCTTCTGCCCTTGATCGGAGAGGCTGTTCACCGCCGCCACGCCGGCCGCCGCCCACATTCTGTTCATGTAACTCATCTTTTTGTTTTTTCTTTCTTCCTCGGACTTTTCGGAGATTCTTGTTTTTGTTTTCCGTGATTCTTGTTTTGTGTTTGAACAGAAGAGTGATGAGGAAGAGTTTTATACAACGGCTCAGGGGCAATATGGGGAATATGAATAAATATGATGGAGGACAGGTGGCGGCGTGAGGTTGTAGTAGAGTGCATGAGTCATCTACATGCACCCAATCGGAAGCTAACGTGTTATCATATGTTGCATGCATGCTTCTTATTCGACAGATGCTGCCGTATGTGTTTAAATTGTAAACATGTACAATATTAATTCTAATATTAGACATTTATAAAAATGATTCTCACTATTA
This sequence comes from Salvia rosmarinus, assembly GCA_036937905.1. Lineage (NCBI taxonomy): Eukaryota > Viridiplantae > Streptophyta > Magnoliopsida > Lamiales > Lamiaceae > Salvia > Salvia rosmarinus. The sequence goes on from CM072822.1 coordinate 1,768,539, forward strand.
TAATTATGTGTTTAATCCGCAAAATGACATCGTTGGAGTGTTTATTTTTCATGATAGCATTTTAAAGGATTGAATATTTGATGGATTAAATATATGATAAGATAATTTTAATCTATAACTAATTCTTTATTTACTATAAAAAATTAGTGAATGATTAAAATCAAATAAATAACTCTTTTTTTGTTTGAATGATTATTCTAATATTATCTATATTGATTGGATTAAAATCAATGAAAACAATTCAAAATATTAAATAATCTTACGCTTCAAAACATTAGTACAACTATTAGCGATAAAGTTAGACCTCATCAATCTGTAATAAGCGCGCATTTAAAATATTTTAAAAAAATACTTAATACAGATATTGTACTTAATAAATTCCAACCAACATATAACTGTAGTATTTTTCTTGAAAATAGGGGAATTTGACATAAATGAAAAATACAAAATTTCCGTCGTTTAGTGGGCAGCAGACGACAAGGCGATCACATGGGCTGACATAAGTGTGCCACTGGCGGCCCATTAGATTCACGTGCCATTGATCATATCCAAATCTCTTTTACATTTTCTTTTCTTAAAATTTTACAGATAATATCGCAAAATATTACAATTATAAATATTTGGTCTAATATATATTATATTATGAGGTTATTTTTATTCGTAGTACAAATATTTAGACCTAATTATAATATTCTATTCTTAAAACATTTCAACAATAATATCTTAATTTTTTTGATTTGTAGTAAATACATTCTTTTTAATTTTTTACATGAGTTTGGAATAAAAATTTAGACATGTATCCAACATCGAAATTCAATTGATTGAGAATTATTGAGGCCCATTTTCTGGATTGTATTTCAATGTTTTCAATTTCATTGTCAGATGTCTGACATCTGATTAATTGTGTCCGTAGTTGGCGGTGGGACGGTGGACACGATATAGTTGGAACTTTTATGGTTTGAGTTGGAACCGAATGTCTGACAAGAAAATTGATCATTCAAAAGGACGATTCAAGCAATATGTTTCAAAATTCTTCAATCCTTTTGAATTTTGAGATTTGGGCAATTGTATGAATTCCAAGCAAAAAATAAAAATAAAAATAGACAAAGTGATTAATTTTTCATAACTAAATAAGAAAATATAATAATAGTATGGAAATTCCATAACTCCAACGTCCATGTGTATGAGTACTGGTATGATAAATCTCAATTTGGAAAATTTCTTAATAGAATTTTGTCTTGTATTGAATTCAGTTTGGAAATTCTCATAACAGAAGTTGTCTTGTATTGAATTAGATGGTAGTATCGAGTGATTATGCTCTATTTTATCTTAAATATTATATATATAGGAAAACATTAAATTTTTCTGAAATAGAAAATCAGAACTTGGCGCATTATAATTTTTAAATAATATAAGCGGGAGGTATGAGATAATTGTATGCTGTCATTCTATATCATAAATGTGCATGATATTTATTGGGCCGGGCCATGGAAATAACAACTTGGGCCACAATTATATTGCATTTAATTAACGTCAACAAGTAAAATGTCACCAAATATTGTTTGGATTCATGAGCTATCCAACGGCCCGACTCAAAATTTTTGTGGGTAGTCTTGGGTTGAAGCATATGATAGAGTTAAAATTTTGCACATAGGTGATAGCTGCAAGGAACATGGTGGATCGATGTTATGGTCGGAAAAGTCATCTTTCGAGAATGAGCTAGGGTCCGATTTGTAAAATTGCATCCGGAAAGTTGTAGCTCTCGAACGGCTTTCCAACAAGATAAAGACCGTTGTCAACGGACCCCAAACGAATGAGATATGGCTAAACAATGGCGTGTGCCCGTTTGCCATTTACCCGAACATTGTTTTGACCATAACTACTTTATAGGTCTTCTTGGGTCCCGTAATGCGCGTAGGGATCCTTATTGATAGTCCTAAGGCTTGGTGGATCGGATTCGACATTCGGCTCGGCGAGATTTTAAAAAATTTAGAAATACGCTTAATGTAGCCTATTCAAGTCCAGTTGGGTATACCATTTTTGGGCCGTCTCACAAAGGGTGCAAACTCCATGATAGCATTCACATGTAAATGAGCCGATGATAAGGAAACACGGATCCCACCAAATGAAATGAGACATGGCTAAAATGGCATGAAACATTGTGGGTCGTATAGTTGGCAAAGTAAGATTTTAGGTCAGAGAGGCCCGGATCGAATAGGTCGAGATTTAAAAAAAATTTAGAAATACGGCTTAATATAGCCTATTCAAGTCCAAGTTAGGTATACAATTTTTGGCCGGCTCGAGAAAGGGTGAAAACTCCATGACAAGATTCCACATGTATGTGAACCCCGATGATGTAAGGATCCACGGATCCCACCACAAAGGAATGAGACATGGCTAAAACGGCTTGAAACATTGTGGGTCATGCGCTATAGTTGGCAAAGTCAGATTTTAGGTCAGAGGCCCTTGATCAAATAGTTGTCTACATCATTATTGTAGTAATCGAGTAAGCTTTCCAAAGGTGTATAGAACATTGCGAGCGCACTATAATCGGATGAGATATGGAAAAAAGCTACAAGGAACATGGTGGATAGCATGTTATGGTCGGAAAAGTCATCTTTCGGGAATGAGCTAGGGCCCGATTTATAAAATTACATACAGGAAAGTTGTAGCTCGAATCGGCTTTCCAACAAGATAAAGACCGTTGTCAACGGACCCCAAACGAATGAGATATGGCTATACAAGCTGGCGTGTGCCCGTTTGCCCTTTACCGAACACTGTTTTGACCATAACTACTTAGTTATATAGGTCTTCTTGGGTCCCGTAATGCAGCGTAGGGATTCTTATTGATAGTCCTAAGGCTTTGGAGGATCGGATTCGACATTTAGCTCGGTCGAGATTTTTAAAAATTTAGAAATACGGCTTAATGTAGCCTATTCAAGTCCAAGTTAGGTATACCATTTTTGGGCCGGCTTAGAAAGGGTGAAAACTCCATGACAACATTCCACATGTATGTGAGCCCGATGATGTAATGATCCACGGATCCCACCACAAAGGAATGAGACATGGCTAAAACGGCTTGAAACATTGTGGGTCATGCGCTATAGTTGGCAAAGTCGATTATTAGGTCTAGAGAGGCCCTTGATCAAATAGTTGTCTACATCATTATTGTAGTCATCGAGTAAGATTTCCAAAGGTGTATAGAACATTTGCGAGCGACCATAATCGGATGATATATGGCGATTTGTAAAAAAAAGCTACAAGGAACATGGTGGATCGCATGTTATGGTCGGAAAAGTCATCTTCGTAGGGGAATGAGGTAGGGCCCGATTTATAAAATTACATACATGGTGGAAAGTTGTAGTCATCTCGAATGAGCTGGCTTTCCAACAGCTCTCAGCGGATCCAAAGCACCGTTGTCAACGGACCCCAAACGAATGAGATATGGCTATACAAGCTGGCGTGTGCCCGTTTGCCCTTTACCCGAACTTTGTTTTGACCATAACTACTTGTTATAGGTCTTCTTGGGTACCGTAATGCAGCGTAGGGATCCTTATTGATAGTCTAAGGCTTTGGAGGATCGGATTCGACATTTGGCTCGGTCGAGATTTTAAAAAATTTAGAAATACGCTTAATGTAGCCTATTCAAGTCCGAGTTAGGTATACCATTTTTGGGCCGGCTCGAGAAGGGTGAAAACTCCATGACAGCATTCCACATATATGTGAGCCCCGATGATGTAAGGATCCACCGGATCCCACCATAAAGGAATGAGACATGGCTAAAACGGCTTGAAACATTGTGGGTCATGCGCTATAGTTGGCAAAGTAAGATTTTAGGACTAGAGGCCCTCGATCAAATAGTTGTCTACATCATTATTGTAGTCATCGAGTAAGCTTTCAAAGGTGTATAGAACATTATGACAGCACCATAATCGGATGATATATGGCAAAAGCTACAAGGAACATGGTGGATCGCATGTTATGGTCGGAAAAGTCATCTTTCGGAATGAGCTAGGCCCGATTTGTAAAATTTCATACAGGAAAGTTGTAGCTCTCGAATCGGCTTTCCAACAAGCATAAAGACCGTTGTCAACGGACCCCAAACGAATGAGATATGGCTAAACAATCTGGCGTGTGCCCGTTTGCCATTTACCCGAACATCGTTTTGACCATAACTACGTTATAGGTCTTCTTGGGTCCCGTAATGCAGCGTAGGGATCCTTATTGATAGTCTAAGGCTTTGGAGGATCGGATTCAAACGGGCGAGATTTTAAAAATTTGGCGGCATAATGTAGCCTATTCAAGAGTCAGTATACCATTTTTTTTGCAAAAATAATTTGAGATGAATACGGATCCCACCACAAATGAAATGAGACATGGCTAAAATGGCATGAAACATTGTGGGTCGTGGCGCTATAGTCAAAGTAAGATTTTTAGGTCTAGAGAGTTAGGTATACCATATTTCCAAGGTATACCGGCTCGAGAAAGGGTGAAAACTCCATGACAACATTCCACATGTATGTGAGCCCCGATGATGTAAGGATCCACGGATCCCACCACAAAGGAATGAGACATGGCTAAAACGGCTTGAAACATTGTGGGTCATGCGCCATAGTTGGCAAAGTCAGATTTTTAGGTCTAGAGGCCCTTGATCAAATAGTTGTCTACATCATTATTGTAGTCATCGAGTAAGCTTTCAAAGGTGTATAGAACATTGCGAGCAGACCATAATCGGATGATATATGGTAAAAAGCTACAAGGAACATGGTGGATCGCATGTTATGGTCGGAAAAGTCATCTTTCGGAATGAGCTAGGGCTCGATTTGTAAAATTGCATACAGAGAAAGTTGTAGCTCTCGACGACTTTCCAACAGCATAAAGACCGTTGTCAACGGACCCCAAACGAATGAGATATGGCTATACAACTGGCGTGTGCCCCGTTTGCCCTTTACCCGAACACTGTTTTGACCATAACTACTTCGTTATAGGTCTTCTTGGGTCCCGTAATGCAGCGTAGGGATCCTTATTGATAGTCCTAAGGCTTTGGAGGATCGGATTCGACATTTGGCTCGGTCGAGATTTTAAAAAAATTTAGAAATACGGCTTAATGTAGCCTATTCGAAGTCCAAGTTAGGTATACCATTTTTTGGGCCGGCTCAGAAAGGGGTGAAAACTCCATGACAGCATTCCACATGTATGTGAGCCCCGATGATGTAAGGATCCACCGGATCCCACCACAAAGGAATGAGACATGGCTAAAACGGCTTGAAACATTGTGGGTCATGCGCAATAGTTGGCAAAGTCAGATTTTTAGGTCTAGAGAGGCCCTTGATCAAATAGTTGTCTACATCATTATTGTAGTCATCTGAGTAAGCTTTCCAAAGGTGTATAGAACATTGCGAGCAGACCATAATCGGATGATATATGGTAAAAAGCTCAAGGAACATGGTGGATCGCATGTTATGGTCGGAAAAGTCATCTTTCGGGAATGAGCTAGGCCCGATTTGTAAAATTGCATACAGAAAGTTGTAGCTCTCAACTCGGCTTTCCAACAGCATAAAGAACGTTGTCAACGGACCCCAAACGAATGAGATATGGCTATACAATGGCGTGTGCCCGTTTGCCTTTACCCGAACACTGTTTTGACCATAACTACTTCGTTATAGGTCTTCTTGGGTCCCGTAATGCAGCGTAGGGATCCTTATTGATAGTCCTAAGGCTTTGGAGGATCGGATTCGACATTTGGCTCGGTCGAGATTTTAAAAAAAATTAGAAATACGGCTTAATGTAGCCTATTCGAAGTCCAAGTTAGGTATACCATTTTTGGGCCGGCTCAGAAAGGGGTGAAAACTCCATGACAGCATTCCACATGTATGTGAGCCCCGATGATGTAAGGATCCACCGGATCCCACCACAAAGGAATGAGACATGGCTAAAACGGCTTGAAACATTGTGGGTCATGCGCAATAGTTGGCAAAGTACGATTTTTAGGTCTAGAGAGGCCCTTGATCAAATAGTTGTCTACATCATTATTGTAGTCATCTGAGTAAGCTTTCCAAAGGTGTATAGAACATTGCGAGTAGACCATAATCGGATGAGATATGGCAAAAAAGCTACAAGGAACATGGTGGATCGCATGTTATGGTCGGAAAAGTCATCTTACGGGAATGAGCTAGGCCCGATTTATAAAATTACATACAGGAAAGTTGTAGCTCGGCGGCTTTCAACAGCATAAAGACCGTTGTCAACGGACCCCAAACGAATGAGATATGGCTATACAATGGCGTGTGCCCGTTTGTCCTTTACCCGAACTTGTTTTGACCATAACTACTTCGTTATAGGTCTTCTTGGGTCCCGTAATGCAGCGTAGGGATCCTTATTGATAGTCCTAAGGCTTTGGAGGATCGGATTCGACATTTGGCTCGGATCGAGATTTTTAAAAATTTAGAACACGGCTTAATGTAGCCTATTCAAGTCCAAGTTAGGTATACCATTTTTGGGCCGCTCGAGAAGTGGTGAAAACTCCATGACAGCATTCCACATGTATGTGAGCCCCGATGATGTAAGGATCCACGGATCCCACCACAAAGGAATGAGACATGGCTAAAACGGCTTGAAACATTGTGGGTCATGCGCGATAGTTGGCAAAGTAAGATTTTAGGTCTAGAGAGGCCCTTGATCAAATAGTTGTCTACATCATTATTGTAGTCATCGAGTAAGCTTTCCAAAGGTGTATAGAACATTGCGCAGAAGACCATAATCGGATGAGATATGGCAAAAGCTATAAGGAACATGGTGGATCGCATGTTATGGTCGGAAAAGTCATCTTACGGGAATTAGCTAGGGCCGATTTGTAAAATTGCATATGTGAAAGTTGTAGCTCTCGAACGGCTTTCAAACAAAGCATAAAGACCGTTGTCAACGGACCCCAAACGAATGAGATATGGCTATACAACTGGCGTGTGCCCGTTTTGCCTTTACCCGAACATCGTTTTGACCATAACTACTTCGTTATAGGTATTCTTGGGTCCCGTAATGCAGCGTAGGGATCCTTATTGATAGTCCTAAGGCTTGGGTGGATCGGATTCGAAATTTGGCTCGGGCGAGATTTTAAAAAAATTTAGAAATACGGCTTAATGTAGCCTATTCGAAGTCCAAGTTGGGTATACCATTTTTTGGGCCGGCTCACAAAGGGGTGCAAACTCCATGATAGCATTCCACATGTATGTGAGCCCCGATGATGTAAGGATCCACCGGATCCCACCACAAATGAAATGAGACATGGCTAAAATGGCATGAAACATTGTGGGTCGTGCGCTATAGTTGGCAAAGTAAGATTTTTAGGTCTAGAGAGGCCCCTGATCGAATAGGTCGAGATTTAAAAAAAATTTAGAAATACGGCTTAATGTAGCCTATTCGAAGTCCAAGTTAGGTATACCATTTTTTGGGCCGGCTCGTAAAGGGTGAAAACTCCATGACAGCATTCCACATGTATGTGAGCCCGATGATGTAAGGATCCACCGATCCCACCACAAAGGAATGAGACATGGCTAAAACGGCTTCAAACATTGTGGGTCATGCGCTATAGTTGGCAAAGTCAGATTTTAGGTCTAGAGGCCCTTGATCAAATAGTTGTCTACATCATTATTGTAGTCATCTGAGTAAGCTTTCCAAAGGTGTATAGAACATTATGAGCAGACCATAATCGGATGAGATATGGCAAAAAGCTACAAGGAACATGGTGGATAGCATGTTATGGTCGGAAAAGTCATCTTTCGGGAATGAGCTAGTCCGATTTGTAAAATTACATACAGGAAAGTTGTAGCTCTCAACCGGCTTTCCAACAGCATAAAGACCGTTGTCAACGGACCCCAAACGAATGAGAAATGGCTATACAAGCTGGCGTGTGCCCGTTTGCCCTTTACCCGAACATCGCTTTTGACCATAACTACGTTATAGGTCTTCTTGGGTCCCGTAATGCAGCGTAGGGATCCTTATTGATAGTCCTAAGGCTTTGGAGGATCGGATTCGATATTTGGCTCGGTCGAGATTTTAAAAATTTAGAAATACGGCAATGTAGCCTATTCAAGTCCAAGTTAGGTATACCATTTTTGGGCGGCAGAGAAAGTGGTGAAAACTCCATGACAGCATTCCACATGTATGTGAGCCCGATGATGTAAGGATCCACCGGATCCCACCACAAAGGAATGAGACATGGCTAAACGGCTTGAAACATTGTGGGTCATGCGCTATAGTTGGCAAAGTCAGATTTTTAGGTCTAGAGAGGCCCTTGATTAAATAGTTGTCTACATCATTATTGTAGTCATCGAGTAAGCTTTCCAAAGGTGTATAGAACATTGAGAGCGCACCATAATCGGATGATATATGGTAAAAAGCTACGAGGAACATGGTGGATCGCATGTTATGGTCGGAAAAGTCATCTTTCGGGAATGAGCTAGTGCCCGATTTGTAAAATTACATACAGGAAAGTTGTAGCTCTCTGAACTGGCTTTCCAACAGCATAAAGAACGTTGTCAACGGACCCCAAACGAATGAGATATGTCTATACAACTGGCGTGTGCCCCGTTTGCCCTTTACCCGAACACTGTTTTGACCATAACTACTTCGTTATAGGTCTTCTTGGGTCCCGTAATGCAGCGTAGGGATCCTTATTGATAGTCCTAAGGCTTTGGAGGATCGGATTGGACATTTGGCTCGGTCGAGATTTTAAAAAAATTTAGAAATACGGCTTAATGTAGCCTATTCGAAGTCCAAGTTAGGTATACCATTTTTGGGCGGCTCAGAAAGTGGTGAAAACTCCATGACAGCATTCCACATGTATGTGAGCCCCGATGATGTAAGGATCCACCGGATCCCACCACAAAGGAATGAGACATGGCTAAAACGGCTTGAAACATTGTGGGTCATGCGCTATAGTTGGCAAAGTAAGATTTTTAGGTCTAGAGAGGCCCTTGATCAAATAGTTGTCTACATCATTATTGTAGTCATCTGAGTAAGCTTTCCAAAGGTGTATAGAACATTGCGAGCAGACCATAATCGGATGATATATGGCAAAAAAGCTACAAGGAACATGGTGGATCGCATGTTATGGTCGGAAAAGTCATCTTTCGGGAATGAGCTAGGGCCCGATTTGTAAAATTGCATATAGGAAAGTTGTAGCTCTCTGAACTGGCTTTCCAACACCATAAAGACCGTTGTCAACGGACCCCAAACGAATGAGATATGGCGAAACAATCTGCATGTGCCTGCTTGCCATTTACCCGAACACTGTTTTGACCATAACTACTTCGTTATAGGTATTCTTGGGTCCCGTAATGCAGCGTAGGGATCCTTATTGATAGTCCTAAGGCTTGGGTGGATCGGATTCGAAATTCGACTCGGGCGAGATTTTAAAAAAATTTAGAAATACGGCTTAATGTAGCCTATTCGAAGTCCAAGTTGGATATACCATTTTTTGGGCCGGCTCACAAAGGGGTGCAAACTCCATGATAGCATTCCACATGTATGTGAGCCCCGATGATGTAAGGATCCACCGGATCCCACCACAAATGAAATGAGACATGGCTAAAATGACATGAAACATTGTGGGTCGTGCGCTATAGTTGGCAAAGTAAGATTTTTAGGTCTAGAGAGGCCCCTGATCGAATAGGTCGAGATTTAAAAAAAATTTAGAAATACGGCTTAATGTAGCCTATTCGAAGTCCAAGTTAGGTATACCATTTTTTGGGCCGGCTCAGAAAGGGGTGAAAACTCCATGACAGCATTCCACATGTATGTGAGCCCCGATGATGTAAGGATCCACCGGATCCCACCACAAAGGAATGAGACATGGCTAAAACGGCTTGAAACATTGTGGGTCATGCGCTATAGTTGGCAAAGTCAGATTTTTAGGTCTAGAGAGGCCCTTGATCAAATAGTTGTCTACATCATTATTGTAGTCATCTGAGTAAGCTTTCCAAAGGTGTATAGAACATTGCGAGCAGACCATAATCGGATGATATATGGCAAAAAAGCTACAAGGAACATGGTGGATCGCATGTTATGGTCGGAAAAGTCATCTTTCGGGAATGAGCTAGGGCCCGATTTGTAAAATTGCATACAGGAAAGTTGTAGCTCTCTGAACTGGCTTTCCAACAGCATAAAGAACGTTGTCAACGGACCCCAAACGAATGAGATATGTCTATACAACTTGCGTGTGCCCCGTTTGCCCTTTACCCGAACACTGTTTTGACCATAACTACTTCGTTATAGGTCTTCTTGGGTCCCGTAATGCAGCGTAGGGATCCTTATTGATAGTCCTAAGGCTTTGGAGGATCGGATTCGACATTTGGCTCGGTCGAGATTTTAAAAAAATTTAGAAATACGGCTTAATGTAGCCTATTCGAAGTCCAAGTTAGGTATACCATTTTTGGGCCGCCGAAAGTGGTGAAAACTCCATG